>CALNVZ010000174.1:9064548-9107220 GCA_940671915.1 Paracentrotus lividus
AATGTGATGAAAAAAATTGCAGGTGAAAGCCTGATCTTCCTGCTTTTTAAAAATACCAAACAATAGCAGGCTGTGATTAATCTTCATACTATAAGAAATGTTTTCCACTTGTACCATTTTATTTGACACAGACTGTATAGTATCCAATCAGTATCCTTGTTGCATATACTTCTTGAATAAAAGTCTCACTAAGAACCAATCAGAATGGTTGTTACAAATTTGAAATTTATCAAACTCTTCACCGGTATGTTTCAGGGCATAGATCTGTCTTAGTAAATGGATAGATCTAATGTTGAATTAAAGTGAAATTATTGTTCTCGTCATGGCATTAGATTTGTGGAAGACACTGTCTAAAAGTGATTTGGAAAGGTTGATAACAGTTCACATAAGCATTATTTTTTGCTGTGAGGTTTCTGAATCACCAAAATGATAAGAAATTAACCCAATTCAGCCTTGAGTCACATAGACTTACACAGAAATGCATGTATGGGGCAACACAAAATGTTCATAACCCAATCATTATCAGCTTGTTTAGGTATAGTTTGGATCATATTACATGTAGGACTATTAGGGAAATTGAAGAGCAATCTTTTTATTGTGGAGCTTTTTATTATGATACTCTTCCCAAATAGCACGAATGTAGCAGAAAAGCTCACAGTAATTTACTTCATCTTTCACACACATTCCCACTACACTATATTCCCTTCAAAAAGGTGCTCTGTAACAATCTGATGCATTTTCAAATCATTTTAATTAACTCTTTCCTCTCCAATCATCTTTACAGGCCACACATAAACTATGTTAGCGCTAACAGAAAACTAACAGTAGGCCCAGTAACATATTTTGGATGGCCATGTCAAAGGTTGATCCCAGATATAAATAATGTGTTGTTTGACATTACACGTTGCAGCAACATTACCCGTTGTAACAAGGTTACTGTTAGTACTAACAATGTTTCTGTGAGGCCCGTACTGGTTTGTACTATACCTTGCTGCTGTTCTCTCTGATGTGCAGCCTCCATCTCCAGCATTTCTTGTTGCTTTCTGATCTTGACTTCCTCCTCTCGCTGGACAGCCAAGGCCCTCTGTTGATCACGAAGCAGATCTGCTTCCTTCATAGTTTCTTCTACAACACGCTGATGCTCTATGAGAATCTAAAGGGTTTAGAATTGAGGATAGTGAATTACATGTCTACAAGCCATGTTACAAGGCATTCCTTTATTACCGCATTGTTAGCCTCTTTAATATAGATTGAAAATTCAATATACAGGGTAAAAATAAAATAGTTTTATGCAGAGGATATTCTACATAATTCTCCGTTTCCCATTTCTTTTACAAATTCATGTATCAAATAAACAAGGAAATACATAAATGTACAATAAATGTTCTGTATGGTATACCTAGTGAATATTTGCTTAGCAAACACACAATGTCTTCAGCTAGTTTACCCAAAATAGCCACAAGTGAAAATAAAATTTTTTTTTAGGGTTGAGGGTTTGGAATTTCAACCAAGGGGTTCTAAAAAGATATTTGATTTTTTTTCCTTTCAATTTTCATTCATAACTAGTAAATGAATTTAAAGTCTATTATACTGTTTTGATATTATATTTTCTAATTTACCTGTTGCTGGACCACTTTCTGTCTAGTTTCCTCATCCAGCTCTCGAGCTTGACGCTGTTCTTCTAGCATCTTCTGCTGCTGCATGGCTTTCTGCATCTTCTGTTCATCTTCCAGCTTCTGCTGCTCCTGTCTCTGCCTGATTCGTTCCTGTTGCTGCTGCAGAATCCGCTGCTTCTCCCTCTCAATCAACTCCTGTTGCTCCTCGGCAATGCGAGCCACCTCAGCAACCTCCGCAGCCTCTCTATCATGCTTCTCACGTTCCTGTACCTGTCTGATCTCCATCATCTCTGCTCCTGTCATGTGTTTGGGAGGTGGGGATGAGGCATCGGCTGGTATCATGGGTGGAGCCCCAGGCATTTGAGATAATGACATTGGTGGAGGGGGAATAGGAGGAGGAGGTGGCCTCACAATATTGGGTAAGCTGCATGGGATATGATTGGGTGGATCAATGAGGGATGGTTGAAGTGATTGGAATATTGAGCTGGGGTGCTGAGGGAGGAGGGCATTGGGAGGCTGCTGCACTGACATATATGTGATATTTGATAGACTCCTCTTGGCAGGAGCATAGTGAGGGGCTTTTAGGAAGTTGGGAGCGAGGGGGGAAAGGATGATTGAGAATCTGAACGTCTGCAAGGTGCTGGGGGTGGTGAAAGGGGTGGTTGCTTTGAGGGGGTTGTGATGGAGTTGCTGCTTTCAGAAGGTCGCATTTGAGACATTATGCATCAAAATGGACTGGCATTGAAGGTGTTCCATTGAGGGACTGCATTGATGTGGTTCTCATTTGCGGGACTTGCATTTGGAGGCTGTTCATTGTGACGTTCCATTGATGGGCTGCATTTTGATGGGGTTTCCAATTTGAACGGACTGCTATTTGGGGGTTTTTTTGACGTTCCATTTGATGAGCCTGCATTGGGCGGTTCATTTGACGAAGATGCATTTGAAGCGATTCCATTTGACGAGTGGTTTAGGTGGCCATTTTTTTTTTTGATGTGTCATGGATGTTGCTGGCATTTGGGGTGGTTTCCATTGAGAGGCTGCATTGGAGGTGGTTCCCTTGATGGACCTGCATTTGAGGCAGTTCCATATATGGGATGCATTGGAAGCTGTTCCATTTGACGAGCCTGCATTTGAGGTGTTCATTGACGAGATGCATTTGGGCGGATCCATTTGATTTGCTGCAGGTTGAGATGGTTTCATTTGACGAGACTGCATTTGGGTCGTGTCCATATTGACGAGACTACGCATTTGGGGCGGTTCCATTTGACGGGACTTGCATTTGGGGTTCCATTTGACGAGAGTGAATTTGGTGTGGTTCCATTGTCGGAGATAGCAATTTGGGGCGGTTCCATTTGTTCGGGACTCATTTGGGCGGTTCATTTGGTGTGATTGTATTTGGGGGAAATGTTATTGAGCTGCATGGGAGGGGGTCATTTGGGGGAATGAATTTTGGGCGGCATGGGAGGGGGTTGCATTTGAGGGGAATGCATGTGAGCTAAAGGAGACATCTGCATGGCCTGCTGGGAAGGTTGTTGCTGCTGAGGGAATGACAGGGGTTCATTTGTGGTTTGCAGAAAGTCCATCCTTGGAGGTTCTCCCATTCCATCTGATTGGAATACATTGGAAAATTCCTCTTGTTGGGCTCCATGTTGCTGCTGCTCTTCTGAAAACATACATGTACAGAAAAGTTTTGTAAAGACCTAGAATAAATTTCATTTGTCTCTCATAACTATATTATGCTTTCCATGTGTGAATTCTGAAATATGCACAATTTCAATATGTTCCTTAAAAACTATACCACGTGTCCCAATAAAAACCATACACTTTTTAAATGGCTACCAAATAAAATGGATATATGGTTCTTGGGCGAAAGGTTTATATTTCGAAAAAGCCCATATCCTCAACCATCATTATCACATCAAAAAGGTTAAAAAATAATGCATGTTTCAGTGAGCAACTTTTGCCCACTTTTGTAAAGGACACAAAAATGAAGCAGGAATTCACTATTCATTATCATCGGCTTATGGGTTGCGTTAAGGGTCAAGATCAATAATGGCATAAATTGGCTAACAAAGACAAAAATAACTAAAAGTAAAACACAAATGTCAATAAGATTAAAACAAAACTTTTAACTATTACATCTTTACATCAATAGTATTGATGTTTATTTCTTACTTCTGGTTTATTTTTAACTTAGTTAGATGATTTATTCCATTATTGATTATGACCCTTATCAATATTATTGCCCATAAGCAGATGATATTAAAATGATTTCTGCATTGCCGCATTAAAAAATTGAGGAAATAAAGAACATCTCATAAGGCGAGAGCAAACTGACCTACTCTCGTTGGATGTGTGCTATAAATAGCTAGTCTTAAAATATACCTTTTGAGATTACTATCAACATCACAGTGTTTATAACCTACAATTTAATTTGTATTGGGCAACTAAAATGTTTTAAGAAGAAAAGTGTTTGTTTTGCTACTTAGTAACATAATCATCACGGTGTAAATTTATTGAGTAGTGAAAAAGTGCGTTACAATTCAAATGGGCCTGTATTTAAGACTACGCTACTCAGGATTTTCCATTATGGCATGTTGATTATGGGTTAGGAATCGGGGCAGAATTGAATAGTTAAGGACTTGAGGTGGTGCTATACAAGGCTGCTAATTCATATTGGCTTTGAGCAATTATCAATGCAAACGAATTGGAACATACCAGAATAAATTTAGCATGTGATCACTTTATTGATTTTATTTAAAACTTTTATCATTTAAACGACTCTTTTTTAAAAATTAATTTTTCTTTAACATTTATTACGGTTAGGGTCTAATTATACACGTAAATGGCCATGCGTTTTAAGTTGGGCCCGTTTTGTGTGACACTCTCAAAATTTGTACTAATCGTGCACATTTCCATGAAAGTGGTTGTAACTTTTTCAAAATTTATATTAACCCTACAAAAGTAGGCCTATACATTTTCTGGAAGCTGAATGTCTAAGGAGTTCAGAAATGCACTTAAAATTAACATAGGTGGCGCCCTTTAAAGGTTATGAATCTTAAAAACTGAAAAATTCATGCAAAACTATGGCTTTGGAAAAAAATAGCAAAAAAAAAAAATACTGCTTACCCTACAACATTTTTTTCTACAGATTTGAACTCGTCACTTTTAGAGCTTTCCAAACATGTATCACTTTCTATACCCTGGGAGAGTTTACCGCATTTTGCTCCAGGCTGGAAAGATGACTTTGAAAATTTAAATTTTTAAAGAAAATATACCTTGTTGCTGCGTTCTAAGTATTGTAACTCTCTGTTTAAGATACTAGACATATAATGAAGGATCCTATACAGTGCGTCCCAAAAAGAACTATACACTTTTTAAATAGCTACCTGAGACAAAAACAATCAATATTATGCAAAAATGTAATGTTTCACAGTTTTCTTTTCATATCATTGATTTTTGCTTTGACTTCAGTTTATTTTTGTCTTTGTTAGCCGATTGATTCCATCATTAATTTGGACTCATTCATGGTGTTCCATAACCAGGTGCAAAATGTATAGTGAATTCCTGCGCAGGCTAATTTTTGTGTCTTTACAAAAGTGGGGCGGGGGGCATTACTCACTGAAGCATGCGTATTTTCGGAATTTTTGTATCCTAATGATAGTTGAAGATATGAGCTTTATATATTTATAAATCTTTTCCCCAATAATCATATATTTTCTATTGGTAGCTATCTAAAAATGTATAGTTCTTTTTGGGACGCACTGTATAAGTTGCTAAGGCAGATAGAAGTAGCAAAGTAGTACTGACATGTGAAGTCCCTTGTCTTGGAAATATTATTAACCATAATGTCGCATAAGAGGCCTGTATAGCTGAAAGACATTGTCATTCTTATAGTACAATCACAATGTACTTGTACAACACCTATCTGTATATAATTACTTAAATTATGGATCATAAACAAGCTAAATTAAGTATTTCACCAGGTTGTAAGCATTTCAATTGAATATATACATGTACCCTGCTATGAACTTGATTTAACTCATGCACCACATGAGCTAAATTATCTGCGCCGACTCCTCCTCCACCCCTGATCTCTAACAATTAATAAAGAGAAGATAATATCTTGAACATAATTGAATGCATGAATTTTTTTGCCCTACATGAAGCTTTGATTTAAGTCCAAAATCAGCTTTATACATTTACCTGTATCTATGCATTGAGTTTTGTCTAAACAACATCGATTTGAGGAGCAGATGTCAAAATTACAACTTTTTGCAGGCCTGCTGAACTCAAAGAGCATGACCAATTACTGAATAATGTAATTGAAATTCCTCAACTAAGCATATAAACTATCAAAATCAATCTACATTTAATTAATTAATTAATTCAACAGGGTTTATAAATTTCAATCTAAAGATTCCTTCTGTGCACTTGATTTAGCTCATTAAGCACATTGCCAACTTGCTGCGCGGCGGGCTCCTTCTGCGCCGGCTCTCCTCCACCCCTGACTCTCGTTAATAACTGTTAATTAACAGACAATGATGAAATTTTAACATTTTCAAAACATGTATTTGTTGCCCTACATGAGAGTTTAATTAAGACCAAATTCAGCTATATAGCTTGTATAGTTTTTAAATAAATAATAAACAAAATCATATTTGAGGAGCAGATGTCACAACTCCACCTTTTTAGGGGCCCAACTCAAAACACATGGCCAAAGGGGTAATTATACTGACCTAAACTTTGTTGTTGATAATATGTGTACAGCCTGTCCACCAGCTCTGCTTTCAATCCTGAAAAGAGAAAAGAGTAAAAATAAAACTTGATTGTCAAGCTGTGAAAATTGGTTTAGTCTTACATGATGAATTTTTAGGATGTAACAAAGGCAGTGGCTTGTTATAATGGTGGACATTTGGGTGGGTACTGTCAAGAGAGGAAATAAGTTTTATTTGCTACCGGTATCCTGAAAATTTTAACCATTGTCAAAAAAAAAAAGAAAGTCCAAAATCTAACTGTGTGCAAACTGCATGCAAAGTGAGTTAATGCGCAGACATAGGCACTTTCCAGGATCCAGATCGGCTACACAAAATGACAAGCCTGTCTTAATAAGATGGTAACAAAAACATTGAAAACAATTTCTTGATTTGTTTGTTTTTTAATTTAGATAATTTATTTATCATTACTGTTAGAATATGATTTGTCTACTTTGTGTTGAATTTGAGGTCAAATTTTAGGTGCGCAGACATAGCCTAAAAGTATCATAGGCACTTCCTTCATTCATGATAAAAGCTCCTTCTTCTTTTTCTTGTTCTTCCTCCGCCTCTTTCGGAGATCAGCAAATAGGTTGCTATAAGTATTTGATTTCAATTTTAACAAAAACTACGGTAGATATCTACTTTGATATTGCGACGTAGTAGCGACGCCCTATTTTTGAAAGCAAATTTGTCTGTTTTCACTGTAAATTTGGCCTCTACGTTGGGTATGATTGACAGCGCACGATAAAGCGTTCTTTCGGAAAACAGCTGAATCGCACCATTGTTCAGTTACAGGCAACACACTTCAGTAATTGCAACCGGGAGGAGGTTCACGTGCTAGCCAATTAGAGCGCCCTTAACATGATGTCCTCTGGCTCTGTACGTATGAGCTTGTAGACCTTTCGTTGTGTGCACATTTAGATCTAACAGTTAGAGCGATCAGTCCCTGTCGCTTTGCGACGAGGATTGACTGTCCAATAGACGTGGTAGATTCTACTTATGTACCATAAATCAGAGCGCCCAACAATCAAAATGCGTTGTTCTCTAGCTCTGTAAAAACGAACTTGTAGACTTTTCTACGTGTGCGTTCCCATACACAGTTTTGCAAAAATTGCCAAAAAATCGGGAGTTCTTTTTATTTTTTATTTTCATGAAAGTGAAATCAATTTTTTGAAAAACTATTAGACTATCTGATAAATTCAAATACATAGAAATATAGGAAGGCTTCAATTTAGAGCCAATATATTTTGCAAAAATCAGAAAAATCATGGAGAAAAACCAATGGACCAAGTCCAAGATGCAAAACCTGCCACCCTAACATGAATTCTAATACGTGGGGCAACAGGTCAACACAAAATAAAACGCTGAACAGGCCTGTTGCATGGGGCACACACAGGACAAAACTCTCAATCAGGATGATCAATAAACAAATATAATTACCATTTATAGGTAGACCAAGCTCTGAAAGTCTTGTTCTTAGATCGGCCACCCTCAACTTCTTTATTTCACTTATGGTAATAGCCATTTTTTCGCTAGAAAAATCGGCGTAAAAACGATATTGGCGTGCCTGCCATGTAGTTGCCGGTTTAATGATTGAAAGAGATTCTTTGGACTAAATATACGACTGAGAGTAAAAGAAATTTACATTTATTGGTACTACCGGTAACACCTAAAATAAATGTTGTACGCAGCATTAATCAATTTTTAAATTTCCAATTTATTTTATTTTGATTGATCAGATTTTCAAATATATTTTATAATGTCATGCATTGTGCAAATTGACGGACGACGAATATATAGCCTATACCAAAGAATATATAGTGGGAAGAAATTTCGCTCCGACCACTCTGTGTAGTACATCGAGCGTTTGATCGAGCGATAGAGCGGCTCGAATTTTTGACGGTTTACATGCGTATTGCACGTGAAAACGGTTTTTTTTTACTGCGTCATATTTCATATATTATTCGTATATTCTACCTTTTTAATTCTTGATTTTTTGATGGGAGCAAGGTTGAGAAGTTCGAGATGCATACTAACAACCTTTATTTCAAAGAAAAACTGCCAAAAAAGTCAGTGACTATCCCTCCTTTTGAGCATTGCAGCCGCAATACGTAAACCAACAAGTTTCACTCAGTAAAAATTTCAGGGGCGTATCCAGGATTTCCCAATAGGGGGGGCGCAAGGAAATTTTTATCGCCGTCAGGGGAAGGGGGAGGGGGTTCTTCTAATTCATATGTACATGAAATTCCACATTTTTTTTCAATTATCACAAAAGTTACATAGTTTCTATACCCTAAGACAATGTATGTTGCGTAGAAACCTATTTATGTGTGCATTATATACCCTTCTGAATTGGAATCTGCGAGCGCGAAACGAGAGTCGAAAATGTTGAGGTTTTAAAGTTATATAAAATAAATAAAGGGGCATTTTCTAGTACTAGAAAATGGTAGATTATTGTGTATAATAGACCCAATTTAGTATCCGCGAGCGCGAAGCGCGAGCTGAAAATTTTTAAAGGTAAAAATTGAGTTATTATTTGTGCATTATGATTTGGTATCAGCGAGCGCGAAGCGCGAGCCGAAAATTTGGGGTTTAAAATTTTTTAAGGTAAAATTTAGAACTATTATTGTGCATTTGATTTGGTGTCAGCGAGCGCGAAGCGCGAGCCGAAAATTTGGGGTTTAGAATGTTTTTAAGGTAAAATTTAGAGTTATTATTGTGCATTTGATTTGGCATCAGCGAGCGCGAAGCGCGAGCCAAAAATTTGGGGTTTCAAAAAGTATTTTGAATTAATAAAGGGGTACTTTCTAATAAACCCATGAGGCCAACTATGTTTCCCAGGAGGCCGAGGGCCCAGGATGCAGAGGGTCCAAGAGGCCTCTTTTCTTTGTGAAATTTTGAAACTTTAGTTTTAAATATTTTTACTTTTCGTCACTAATGTATTTTCTTTTTCTTAAAAAAAGGGCGTTTGAGCAATTATTGCAAAATACAATATGAGAAAAGTCGGCCTCGTGGGCCCAAATAAAGCCTATTTCGGCTTTTTATTTGAATAAAGTTGGGCGAAAATTGTACAAGCATCGAGCCTTATTCCCTTCTCTTTCTCTTTTTCTTCTTTCTTTCCCTTTTCCTTCTTTCTCCCTTTTCTCCTCCTTTTTTTTTTTTTTTAGTCGGCCAATAGGGGGGGGCGCGCGCCTGTTGCGCCCCCCCCTGGATACGCCCCTGAAATTTTCCCCTTTTATTTTCTTTAAAAGATTGGAAATGTAGACTTTATCAAATTTAAATAAATTTTCTATTATTATCATTTTGGGCATTATCCTTTTGGGCATGAAAAATTGCCTTCCAAAGGGTTTAACACGTACAAAATACTAAGTGCTTCCGATTCCCACTATATTTCGTTTTAGTGATTGGAAATGTAGATTTTATCAAATTTAAATAAATTTTCTAACATAAGCAAGCATTTTAAACTCTTGAAGACTCCTAAAAAAGTCAGCCTGACTATAGGCATATGCCTCCTTTTGGGCATGATATGAAAATGCCTATGTTTAACACGTAAAACACATGTTTTTGAAATGGATAATATTCCCCTTTTCTTTCATTGAAACAATTGGAAATGTAGATTTTATGAAATTTCGATAAATTTCCTTATATAATCAAGCATTCTAAACTCTTAACGACCTCACAAAAAAGTCAGTGACTATCCATTACTTTGTAGGTTTTCACACGTATAGAATATCGTCATCTGCAGTATCAAGGAGGTACCTCCTTGGCTAGACTGATTGAATAACACATATATTTCCAATAATGTACTACAACATTTTACATGCGGCCAGCTGGGGAACTCGCACCTCTCCATTACATTCTCTGCCTGTACTCTATCCCGTATAGACTTTGGTACTCAAAACGACGCAGAAGATTAAATTTATGTTTGGTAATATTACTCATCGTGAACATGATATTTTTATTTTTATTTAAAAATTTTCCATGGTGTATTAAACTGCTAATTGAAAAGTGTGTATTTGAATGCCGGAATGTGCAGTTGTATTAATGGTTGTGAGGCATGATGTTGTTAGATTTGAGTTTGATCTTGAGTGACTGGGCTTGTTGCTGTTGGCATACCGGCGGCTACCTCCCCCATGGATATGGGCGCTTGCGGGCGCAGCCACGCCGGGCCGGGCTAGCTCAGCTACAGCCAATGACAGCTGAGCTGGCTCAGCTCGCCAACATGCAACAGCTCCCTTGAACTGCTCAACTGCGGCAGCTCAAATTAAGTTCTGAGAGTGTCCATCCTAATCTCTGATAGCTCTTGGGATCGGAAGAAGCAATGTTTGTAGGCGTCCACTTACACTCACACAAGCAACTGAACCATCTGGGACTAATGACAAGACTCTAAAAGAAAACTTTCAGAAAACAAACTTAATTTTTCACTTTTTAAAATAGCATTTTCACTTATCTTTCTTCAATAACTGAGTGGTTGGATGTTCCTTTCTCTATCCCTGATGTTTTGAGTTTTCTTTCTTTCTTCTTGGATGAAATATTATTTTTTAAAGTCCACTTTCTGAAAATTTCCCCGCACGTTTTGGGGCGGGAAAGGGCAAAAAAATAAGTGATGTTTTAATTTTTTTTTTCATGATTTTGATTTGAAGTTTATCCAAAACCTATTCACTGTGTCTTATAATGACATAGACATATGCTGCTACTTAATTTTGGAGCTGAAAGTTATTGCAAAAAGGAGAAAAACCTCAGATAAAACAACATTGACAAGGTTGCAAAATTTTCACCAAAATATGGCAGTTTGGTCCACGAGGTCAATACTAAAGTATTGACATCGTATTATGAGTGCTTACACTTAGATCTAGATCTAGAATCTAGATGCTAGAGTCTAGAGAACATGATTTCAACATGGCCAATTCACTAGGAAGTGCTGTGCAACACGTAGAAATTTTTACTCAATAATTTATGCACGACGCTCGAATGATCACGTTAGCATACACTGCCATTGTGCCTTCCAATGAACAATAGAGCTAGATCTAGTCATGATAAAATTTAGATATGTCATTTATTTTTTTGGTAAGTCCTCATTTCTTTTACGTTTTCAACTGTCGGGCGAAGTCCGACAGTGGATTCGTTGAAGTTCCTTTTTATATTTCTCTTCTTTATTCTAAAAAGTTTGAAAGAGTGGCTTTGCCGTACACGTTTTGTGAAGTCGAGTCTTGCAGTTTTTCTTGTGAAATGGGTCCACTTTGGTTATGATTGACAGCGCGCACGACAAAAGCGGTCTTTATCGGGAACAGCTGAATCGCGTTGTTCAGTTACGGTCAACACACTTCAGTCATTGCAACCAGGAGGCGGAGCTCCACGCAAAAGCTAATCAGAGCGCCCAACAATCAAAATGCATTGTCCTCTGGGTCTGTACGAACGAACTTGTAGGCGTTTTGATGTGTGCAACCTCACTTACACTTATGCAAGGACAGCTTGGCAAGGTCAATTCATAATTGGTGCAACCCTAGACATACGTGGTGATTGTATAGACCAAAATGAGACATTAATTTTAATAAATACAGATCGATACTCACATAAAATTGATAGGGCAGCAAAAAAACCTGGTCCTAAAAGTAACTTTTTATTATTGTGGTGGTGGCAGGAAATACAAATAGGTCTAGTGGTCCCAAATTTAGGCTTAAAATTGGATATTCTGTGTTCCTTTCGTCTTTCGCAAATGGTTGTCGGTGGTGATTACACGTAAATCTCCAATGCGAGCTGCATTTCAAAATATCGCGGTGTCACCCCGTGCACGTACGGCGATATATGTGGCGCAAGAAAAGTAAAGCGAGGCAGCGCACTTTGGGTTGCCCTAGCACACGCGGGGTCACAGCACGATATTTTTATAGGCAGCCCGGAATGGAGATTTCCGTGTAATCATCAAGACGTCTCGGGAATGTCAGCCAATATTCATCATATTAGGTTACACGTAGTTACTAAAAAACAAATAAAGGATCATTAAAGATGCCTCTGATAAAAATGAGATATCTTTAATGCCTAAAATATAACTTTTTTCTAGCTTTGATTTTTGACCACAACATTTAATTTCCATTCCTTCTACATCCCCGTCGCCTTCGGCAACGGGGCTGTCTATAATGTAGTTAGTGCAACCCATGCCATGGCCATGCATGGAAAGTCACTGCAATGAATGCAGAGAGATGAAAATGCATTTTGTCATGCTCAAGCCCAAGGAGGCATGTTTAAAAAAAGGGTCTAAAAATTCAACTAGATCTAAACAAAATTAGGAATATCTAATTAAAGAATTATATTGCAATAGTTCTATGGGTTATCTTGATCATCATCATCATCATCGATGTACGGGATGGAGAGGATCGTAGAGGTCCTGTAGAAATCCCGGTCTTCAGCTGGCTTTGGTACAGTGTGGATTGGTACTATGTTTTGGTGGTACATGCATGGGGGTATCAGTGCAGCATAAAGTGTTTAGTACTCCAGAAATTATCAATGAGTTTCTTGAAAACATTAAAGTAGAATTAAGAAGACGATCCCAAATAATGAGATATTTACACTAATAGCATCCTTAGGACCGTAACTTAACTCTGAGAAACGTTTCATTCCCCCAAAATAAGTTTAGAATAGTAAATTTAAACGATTTATCCCTAACCCTGGTTTCCGTCATCGCTCCGGCGATGCGTACTGAGACTAGTGTTCTAGTAGGGTGACGTCACGGCCGGGTATTACGGCAATCAAGAAAGTAAATAAAGCTGGCAGCGCAGTTGATTGTGTGTATACACGACAATTACGAATGAATTTACTTTCGTGTCAGAACTTTTATTTCATCGTTATAATATTGTGTGAATGATTTTTAAAAAGAAATGATAATAAAGAAATGTCATATAGTCAATGATATGTCTCTATAGTGTTACAATATTCTCATTTGTAGCGTTTTAACCCTAATCAGACTGGGGTGTTTTGGTAGCTGTCAAGACTGGGGGGGGGCCATGATGGCCCCCCCCTAAGATCTCGGCCGCCGATTGCGCGACCGCGCCGAAAATTTGCATGATGGTAGTGAGCCATGTAATCTACAAGACTGCGCTGTTAATTTTTCCAAAATCATATGAATTTTTTTTATATGAATTAATTATGCTAATTTATGCATGAAATCATACTTTTTGCTCTAATTGAAAAAAAAAAGCTCCTAGAATGCTAATTTTTGTGTATTATTATTCCTTATAGCATTCCTAACAATTGTACTAGAAAAAAATTCTCGTTTCAAAATTAATTTCTTATGTATTTTATTGTTTTATGAATTTCTTATGTATTTCTTTGTTTTTTCGACCTTTTGTTTTTCTTTTTTTTTTACGCAAAAATCATTTAAGAACCATTTTTAAGCATGAATATGCTAAAATAAATTGATTTCAGCCAATGAAAGTGAAAATAATCATATCTTTATGAATTAGGTGAGAAAACTCAATTTGCATTGACTTTGTACACAAAATCACGTTTTTGAGCCATTTTCGGTCTGACGGATATTTTTGAAAATCGTGCAGCGTCGTAACGGTACAACCGACTTTTGCGAAAATGGTTTCAAAAGATGCGCGAGACTTGAAAGTAAAAAGTCAGCAAGCGGCGCGATCAGAAAATTTCGTGCGGCGGAGTGGTCGCGGAAAATGTCGAGGGGGGGGGCCATGATGGCCCCCCCCCAGTCTGATTAGGGTTAAGTCGATTTTCCTGCCTTGTCTTCGGGGGTTCGTGACACCAAGAATCAACGTCAAAAGTGAATGTGTATCATATCAGTGCATCAGTTGGTGTTCATGTGCGGGAAAAACTTGTGAAATCGAAAAGGTTAGAAGTAGATATCTGACCGTACTTATTCTCCAGTATATGTAACTGCCTTCAAAATGATGCAATAGATCTAAAGATTAATTTCAAGATAAATAATATGACATTTGAGCGAGATTTTCTCACCGGTCAAACACGTAGCGGCCGACGATAATCTTGCTGTTCGTCCCGTCGTAAAATATTTGGTGGTTGAAGAAAAAAAAAAAAAAAAAAAAAAAAACCACTTAGCATATATGGGAGCCGATCGATCTTTCGCTTCATTTTGCTTACATGACGTCTGTTTATAAAGCTTATAAGTTTCAACTATCCTGAATACAGAAATCATTCGGTAGGCCGAGAAATATGTATGAGTAGATTCTAGATTCTATAGTGTTGTGTGTGTGTTTGGCCGGCCGGATCTACTTTACAATAGAGAACTCGACCGTACTCGTGTTGTAGAAAAAAGGAAAAACAAGTGAAAATATTGATTAATAACCCATTGTTGGCAATCTAATTTCACAATTTAAGACTTGAAAACCGTTATTTATACTTTTTTCTATGTAGGGAAAGTAAAGATTTGTACATATGATTCGTAATTTTTTTATATAGCCTCCTTCGAAAAACATTGGTAAAATCTTCTCTCTCTATCTGCACATCATTGTATTTACATCCGGGCACTCGAATATACACAACACCCGGCCGTGACGTCACCCTCAGCGTGTACTTCTGTATACTAGTCTAATCGGGGCCTGGGAGCAGCCTTTTTCATAGACTTTCAAACCAGAATATCGAGAAGTCAGGGGATTTTTATGATATGCTATCTGTTTGAACATCTTATAAAAACTATATAATGGGTGTAGAACCCAAATCTATGGAAATTCATGCCCTTCTTATAGCAACTTTAAGTGATGGTGCATCTATAACAGTCTGTGGGAGACTGTTCCATGCACTGACTACCCTTTGACTGAAGCTATCTTTTCTGAGGTTGAGGCGACTTCTCTGATTTATTTATTTTGAGGTAGTCTAGGTTTAAAGCTGGTTGCACTAGATTTCTAATTATTATTGAGAAGTTTCTTCAGGAACCAAGAGGGCGACAGGCAGCCAGTTTGGCGTAACCCGACCATTCGAGAAAAAGACCACCCTAAATCCCGAAATCGCGAAAGGTCGGGTTCAGTTTACCCAACGCTTTGTGAAAATCATGAGTCAAATACACGAATGTTCGAGTTCTATTTACCCGATGTTTCAAGAAAATTATAAGCAAAATCCTGAAGGGTTGCGTCCATAACATGCATAGTATTTCAATTTATACACTACACAAAAAATAGTAAAAAGGTTTGAAAGAAGCTATTATTAATATTTGGTGGTTCTATTATGAGTACGATGAGGCTGGTAATGATGAGGTCTTCACAAAGGTGTTTACGATTACGACATGTTTATAACGAACCCGAAGTTAGATGCTATTTACATTTGATATATGCGATGTATCCGCTAGTGGTATAATAGTATAGCGAATAGTATATCGCAACATCCCCCTTCCTTTGTAAAGAAGCAGAATGTGTACATTCAATGATTGAGATTGATTGCTTCAAGTTTCCGATGTAGAAGTTAGTTGATGGTTGTTGTTCTCCTCTGGTGGGGTATCTGCGGTGTGGTCTTCGTCGAACCTTACACGTCTCGGAGTTGGGTTTGCTGTTGGGATTTCCCTCAGGTGAGATGTGTTTCGTCTCAGTTTTCCTCCGTTGGGTGTTTCGATTTTATACGACCTTGGTGCATCGCAGATTTTGGATACTTTGGCCGGTATCCAAGTGTGATCTTCGGGATGTAGGACTCTGACAGGTTGTCCCACATGTAAAGTTGGAAGTTCTGATCCTGCATGTTGGTCATGCGTTTCCTTCATCTTGTCTCTGCAGTTCAAGAGATGATCGGTAGTCATAGATTCCTTTGACAGATGATGACTTGGAAGTGTTGTTCGGATCGGTCTCCCAAATAACATTTCTGCAGGTGATCTCATGTCTCTGTCTACTGGTGTTGCTCTGAGAAGCAACGTGGCTAGTTGACTATCTTGGCCAGTCTGAGAACACTTTATCAGCAGATTCTTGACTGTACGAACCATCCTTTCTGCTAGTCCGTTTGATCTTGGATAGTGCGGAGAAGATGTGGTGTGTTGGATCGACCACTTCTTACACATATCCTGGAATGGTTTTCCGCAAAAATTGTGGACCGTTGTCTCATACTATCTCTTATGGTGGACTAAATAGATTGAAAATTCCGCTCATCAAGTCCGCTATTGCCGCACTTCTGGTATCTTTCAGCTTATAAATTATGTGATACTTTGAGTAATAGTCAGAGATGAGTAGATATTCTTCTCTATGGCCATGTGTTATAAGTTCGCTGCCAATTTCACTGCAAATGGCACTTTTTTCACTTCAAAGACCTGTATCTCGAA
This sequence comes from Paracentrotus lividus, assembly GCA_940671915.1. Taxonomy (NCBI): domain Eukaryota; kingdom Metazoa; phylum Echinodermata; class Echinoidea; order Camarodonta; family Echinidae; genus Paracentrotus; species Paracentrotus lividus. The sequence continues at coordinate 9,081,186 of CALNVZ010000174.1, forward strand.
AAGTGTACACCTTAATATATCAATACTATACATTTTCTGAAAGGAAATTCCTCAAGGAATCTAAATCTGCATTGAAAAATTAAACCAGGTGCAAGATAAAAAAGTTATTAGGACAAAATTCAGGAAATTTAGATTTTTAAAAATTTTTTCATTGTTTTTATTGTCAAGTCATCTATAATCACTCAAATATTAATAATATTATTATATTCTGGTAGATAATAATAAGACCTTTCAAACAAGGTATAATTTCTTATGGTTTACAATTTTAGAATGAAAAATATAACGATCTGAAATTTAGCCCTGAAAATACAGCTTTTTTCAAAATCATGATGGTTGGGTCCTGCCAAGTACTGTTGCACCATCAAACATATTGTTAAAGTGATATGATATTATGAAGCAGTTTAAAATCTTCAATTTGGTGCTAAATTCACAATCATAGGCTAAAATTTGGCAGAGATTGGAGTTTTCCCAACGGTACTACAATATCTCTTATTCCCAATGACTTTGTACAGGAGGCATTGCCTACTCAAATAACGATTGTTGAGTCTTCCTAGGTACTATTGTAACATCAAACCTATTGTTCAGTGATTTCATGGTATAAAGCAGTTTATAAGCTTCAGTTTGGTACCACATTCACAGTCATAAGCCAAAATTTGGCAGAGAAATTCAAGTTTTCCCCAAATCAACCACAGAATGTAAAATTTCCCATTGACTTAGTACAGGCGGCGCCGCTTCCAGCACCACCCCTACTGTCCCAAACTTAAACCATTGTAACTCAACCAGAATGTTACCTAGAACAATGAAACTTCACAGGGAGCTAGCAGAGTAATATAGCTTCAAAATAAGAACAAATTTGTTACATAAACTTTCTTACTTTGGAAAATATTGACAAATTAATGCTGAAAAATAGCTAAAAGCATAACAGCACCACCCTATTTGGGTGGCGAGTTCATAACACACGACCCTATTGCTCATGAACAAGTCTGTTCCTACATCATGGGGAAGCAACGGCTCTTTCTGCTGCTTTGCTTGGTGTTCCTGACCAGCATCGCATTGTCTAACGATCGCTTCTATGTCTTTGTTTATGTTAGGCCAGTATACCGTATCGCGAGCTAGTCTTCGTGTGCTTTCGATTCCCATGTGAACTACATGGAGCTGTCTAAGCAGGCGCGGATCCAAGAAAGTCGAATTGAATGCATTTCGGGGGCCCAATTGTCTGGTTACAAAGAGCCGCTTTTGTTCCCAGACAATTGGGCCCCCGAAATGCATTCAATTCGATTTTCTTCGATCCGCGCCTGCTAAGGTCTTGTCTAAGTGTCTTTGGTATGATCACTCGACTTCCCTTGAAGAGTATTCCGTGTGACACTCCGATCTCTTCTCTGTATGACCAATATGATCTGATAGGCATTGGCAGTTTCAGGATAGTTTCCGGCCAAACCTTAGTAACTACTTGCCATAATGTTCTGAGAACAGGATCATTCTTTATTTCTGTCTGTACCTCATTTTTTTTTATTTGTCATTTGCTACGTGGACAAGATGGACAAAAATTTTTGTGCCTGAATTAATCTTGTGTTGATCTGAATCGTGAATTACAGTTTGGATTTGATCAATAATGCATACTAGCTGCACCCGACGCTACACGCCAGGGCAGCTAGCAGGTCCACCCCCTACAGTTTGAAAAAAGTGTTTCTTTCATTCCCTCAACCCTTCATTTTAAAGCCTTTCGCGAAATTGATAAATGCTTCGGCTCCTGCGAAAAATATAAAACCTGCTCCGCCCCCATATGGGCCTGATGAAGTTTATTCTGATTGAGAGTTCTCCTTCTTCGTTCTTTCTTTCTTTTACATTTTTTTTGGGGGGGTGGGGGTGCTGGGGGTTGTAGGCCTACCCATTACCCCCTCCCCCGCATAGATCTGCTTTTGATTTTATCTGGCTTTGTGAGATTTTTATTCATTTTATATATTTTGGGGGAAGGTGATCATTTTCATCCCGTCATTTTTTTTAAAAATAAAAAGCACTGAAAAGGGGACCTCTGTTGAAAAAAATTAATCTAAAAATGAAAATGGGGCTGATTATTATTATCATTATTATTTTGATTGTTATTGTTGTTGTTGTTAATATTTTTATTTTTTATTGTTGCTTAGGGGCTTTTTTGGGGGAGGTGGAGGCTTGGTCATTTCACAGCCTACCGAAATCTGAAAAATTCCTTGCAGCCACTCGGGAGGACCTATGATAAAGAAATGTGGCCCTTTCTTTTTTGGGTGGGGGGCTACTTTCAATACTTTTAAAATTCTAAGAAGAAAAAAAAAAAGGACAATGCATGGGCTAATACTAATAATTTATTTATTATTTATTATTTATTTTTTTAAATTTTTTATTTTTATTATTTTTTTTTGGGGGGGGAAGAGGTGGATGGGCAAATGTGTACGTAGGCCTAAAGGGTTTTTTTTCCGCGTACCCTTGGAGTAACCTAAAGGTTTGACCAGGGGGGGGGGGTGGGGTTGGGGTTGGGTGGGGCAGAGTGTACGTAAAGATTTTTGCCACGTACCCTTTGCGTAACCTAAAAGTTTTTCCGGGGGGGGGGGGGGGGTGGGTGGAGCAAAAAAGTACGTAAATTTTTCACGTACCCTTGGCGTAACTAAAAGCATTCCGGGGGGGGGGGAGGCAATAGTGTACGTAACATTTTTTCACGTACCTTTGGCGTAACCTTAAGTTTTCCCGGGGGGGGGGGGGGGGGGCGAAGCAAAGTGTAACATTTTTTTTTCCGCGTACCCTTCGTGTAACCTAGAGGTTTGCCCCTGTGAAGGGGTGTACGATGGGCAAAAGTGTACGTAATTTTTTTTCCGCGTACTCTTGGCGTAACCTAGAGGTTTGCCACTGGGCCATTCTATAATTTGACCACTCTTTTGCTGCCTGAGCTATTTTTACCATATAAATTAAGAAAGAAATCAATTCAACTGAATGAAAATCAAACCAATCAAGCAATTCACCCAACGTCATACAACACAAATAAAATAAATTTGGGGGGCAAAAGGATACATAATTTTTTGCGTGCCTTGGCGTAACCGTCTGCCCTCCCCTACAATTTATATAATTTACCACTATTTTACTTTTACTATTTGTATGAAGAAAAATTTCAACGCGATGAAAATCAAACCATAATAAACATAAATCTTAATACTTGATTTGCAAGTCAAAATTCGATGGGATCCTCGTGGAAAAGGGAAGAAATTATATTTTTATTTTAGTTTTTCTGATGGTTGTGATTCTAAATTTATTCAAACCTATTTCCTGTGAGGTATTGCTACATAGAAATACACGATAAATCTTTTCAGAAGAAAGAAGAAAAAATTAACACAAATAAGCCAAAGCTAAGGTAAAGGATGCTAAATTGATATACCCGTGGCTGTCAGCAACACCGGGGCAACACCACCCAGCTCAGCTCATTGCTCAGCTCAATCACTCAGTCACTTTCAATTCACTTTCCAATACGATCCAATACTGATCCGACCCGTGGGCCAAAGCGAGGGTCTAGGCAAGGGAATCCAAGGAGGAGATGCGAATAAGTTGGCCTCCCGTGCAAAGTCTATGGAATACCCCCGCAAAGGATAACGGTATTTATATACAGGGTGTATCAATAAAACGGGACAGATTTGAAAAGTCTGCCAAAATTTCATTTCAAATTATGATGTCTATATTTTGATGTTTATAGATGCTCTGAAGTCTCATCTTTCAAATGCAATTTGAAACAATAAGTTTCGTTCAAGCTTGAGCGCACACAGAACGTTTTTGTCGGGGGCTCAAAAAAGGCTTGCGCACAAAATAGAAAAATTAGAAATACGATCATCAGACTACTTGCTTCAAGCAGACTACTTTTAACCTGTTATATCTTTGCCTTGGTTTTCGAAATATGCTTTCAAAATACATTTACAAAGCTATTTATTTACTTGAATTGCTTTTTGTTTTGCTTGTTGTTTTTTTTTTCACGTTAACATGTTATCTTTAGCACTGAATATTCCCTCAAACTAAGAAAATAAATAAGAAATGTTATCAACCCAAAAGGGGATTGGTTGGTTGGAAGATTATTTGATTGATTGACTGCTTTGTTTATTTGATTGATTGATTGTTTGATTGATGGATTGATTTATTAATTGATCGATTGATTGATTGAATGAAGGATTGATAGATTGACCATTTGAATGATTGATCGTTTGATTAATTCATTGTTTCTTTAAATGATTGATTGATTGATCGATTACTTTTTTTTATTGATTGTTCAAATGATTGATTAATTGTTGGAAGAATCATAGGAAAATCACCTCATTAGACTAACTAATCATTTATCAGTGTAAAGTAACAATCAATCCGAATGTATAGCACCCGATTTAAAATAAATATACCCCTTTTTTTAACCTTAGACAAAAACTTTCGGTGTTCGTTCAAGCATGAACAAAACAAACAAAGCAATCAATCAATCAATCAATTATCAAAATAATCAATCAATATCAATTAAACAAGCATCGACATCCTTTCTTGGTTTGACAAAAAAGGGGCATTTAAGTTTGAAGGAAAATTTATTGCAAAAAGATTACATATTAAAATGACAAAGAAAAAAAAACAACAAAAACAGTTACTGTCAATAAAAAGCTTTGTAAATGAATTTCAAATCATAATTCGAAAATATTGGCAAAGAAAAAGAAAAAGTTTAGAAGAAGACTGCTGATTAACAAGAAGTCTGATGATCATATTTCTCGTTTTTCCATTTTGTGCGCAAGCCTTTTTTTGAGCCCCCGATAAAAATGTTCTGTGTGTACTCAAGCATGAACGAAACTTATATTTTTAAATTACATTTAAAAGATAAGACTTTAGAGCATCTATTAACATAAAAATATAGACTTTCTGATTTGAAACAAAATTTTGACAGACTTTTCAAAACTGTCCCGTTTTTATTGATACGCACTGTATAGAAGTTTTCGGTGAAGATCTCTGAACTGCCAAGTAATAAAAAAAAACAAAAAAAACCATCATGTAGACCACTTACTTCTGGTCTTTGTGATAACCAAATTAATCAAGCAGATTTATTACAAAAACGAAACTAATTATTCTTCTATAAATTCGTCTCATTTCAGTGGACCGATAGTTGATAGTAAACTTGTGACCTACTTCATTGGAAATCAGTATGTCGAGGGCCACCAAGACAGCGAGAGCAGCAAAGGATGCAACCAAGAAGATCAACCATGGTAATGTCATCAGGACATTCATCAGAGCAGGGCAAGCTGCACCAGGTCCCCCTCTTGGACCTGTTTTGGGACAGGTAAGTAAAAGCTTTGGCAGGGCTCCACACATAACCCTGTTTGATGGGGCGCATAGTTTGGTTTGGGGTGTTTTCACAAAACATGTTGCCTCATATTCACAAAAGCCGTCTAAGTTAAACCCGCTTGAGTAAGCCCGTCCTGAATTTGAAATTCAGCCTAAGTTTTTTTTTAATTCAGCCAAAGTAATTTTTATATTCATGAACGGTGCCCTTGTTAAACGGCAGCCTAAAATTGGGCCATTCCACGTTACGTAAGTTACAATTCAGAGAAAAATACTGACTTAAAAGGTCTGCCCTCCTCTTAATAAACTGCATTGGCAGTTTAAATCCTATCATGGTAGATCCTTGCCATAGACTCTCAAATGTTGAAAGAAAAACAAAAAGTCAGCTACTGGGCCTGAATAGAAAAAAAATAGCATTTTAGGAGCGTTACGTAAGTTACGTCAGAGAAAATGGAATCCCCAACCTTTTTGGGAAACTTGAAAACTCTGTGAAGTGCTAAGCTTTCATGACTAAACTTTATCAGAAATCAAGAGGGTAGACATGCAGCTAACATTTTCAGTTGAAATTAGGGCAATCCAATCACCCATATTTTTATATGAGCCCATCAACGCCGTTATGGTAAGTTACAGCTGAGCGTTACGTAAGTTACGCTGTCTGAAAAATCAATGAAAAAATATCTACTATCAATTGTTTGACTTAATTATGATTAATTTTGTAGAATGACATCATAGGAAACCAAAACTGAAAAATTTTATTGCTTTATCTTCTTTAGTTTTAAAAATATTTGCATCATAAGCAATCAAATTCAAGTGTAGTCCCACATGTACATAATTTTGTGGGAATTTTGTAAATTTCAAATAATTTTTTAGCTTCATTTTGGCTATAAAATTTGAATGATAATGCACTTGAATTGATATACTTTGTCTTTCTGTAAAGTTTCAGAAAGTTTAACACAATTTTTCACTGAGTACACTGATGTAACCTACTTAATTTGATGTGTAACTTACGTAACGTTACGTAAGTTACACACTTTTGCAGTGGTACTATCCTATGAAGACGTTACTTAATATGTTATGATTTTTCACTATGATATTTTAGCATACTACACTAGCTTTAGAAATGTACCTTAATTAAATTCTATTCAGGAATTTTGTAGTAATAAAACTTTTTGTTGTTTTTGCGTTACGTAAGTTACATCTTAAGATGAGGTTTTTTTTAACAATTTTTTCGAAAAGTTGCATTTGTCATGGTAAAATATGATATGGATTTGATTAAAATTATTAAATGTTGATGAATAAAAGTTAAAAGAATCATATTGTAGTCAAATTAATCATATTGTGGTGTTACCAAATTTTTCTTTAAATTCAAATTATTTCCCTCCTTAACAAGACTTGATACTCTGAAACACATATTTTTGTAGCGGTAATAATTATGCGAAATCAGTTTTGGAATATGATTTTGTGGTATTTTATCTAACAAAAGCTACATTTGGGCATTTCATAATGCCAATGTTTTTTTTTTGGTGCTCAGTACCACTTGCCGTGGAATGGCCCAATTGCTGAAACTGAATATGTTCTGAGTCTGAAGTAAGCAGCAGAGGTTTAAGCAAAGCTTATAGTTAGATGGTTTTCATGAATATGGACTGATTAGATTTCAGAATTTTGAGGTGCAGAAATTCCTATTGGGCCATTTTGAGACTTCTACTGGAGCATTACTCTGCAATAACTCTTCCGCCATTTTTCACTCTGGCATTATTGATAATAGTTGAGAAATGTTTTACAATGAGAAGGGCCATGTTGGCTAATGGCCACATCTGCTTCCTGTCTTATGTGCGATCATTTTAGCTGAAAAATTCTATGGACAACAGGTAGAGCTAAAGAAATGAACATGTTTATCTTTAGAAGAAGTTCTTGATAGTGCATATAAAAGCAGATTAGTTTTATAATATGCAGACATATGCACATGATTGAAATTGGGACAGGGAAATTGCTTTGTTTTAACATAATCATGTTTATTTTATATTAAAGGGTAGTGGAATTTAGATAACAAAATAAACAAAATAAAAATAAAAAAACAAAATAATCCATGAAGGACAATGATATGTTTGTGAATTCCTAATTTACAATTCACTTTTCTCAATGCATTATAATTATTTCCAGAGAGGAATTGCCATTGGACAATTCTGCAAAGATTTCAATGAGAAAACAAAACACATCAAGGACGGAATTCCCCTGCCTTCCAAAATCTACATTAACGTGAGTATCTTTTTATGAAGGAAAATATACCCTTTTGACATCACTGGTGTTCAGTCCAAGTTATGTATTCATTAGCATATAATACATGTATATACTGGGTGTATTTAAAAAAAAGAAACCTAAGTTGATCATCAATAATTTCAAAAATATTACAGTGGTGATTATGAAATTTATATCACTATAAAGTGCAACTTATTTCCATTCTAGTGATACCTCTCTCGGCTCACCAATGTCATGCATCACTGAACCCCGTTGTTCTGAAAATGTCTCACATAATTGTGAGTGGTTCACTTTCATGCTCCTTGAGATGGGTTGTTTAAATATGCATAAACATGATTAGCAATTCTAAGTAAAGCATTCCAATGACTTTCAATAAAGGGCTTTGATAAATGGGTTGGAAAGGCCTACTTATTTTGTCCATCAAGCTTATCATCCAGGTAATTTCATTATGTTACAGCTCACGATCTCCCACAAAACCTTCAGTTTACTGTAGATAATGTAAGAAGTATGAAAGTGCATCTATCACAATTTTGCGATAAATTTTCAGAACAAAATTTCCACTGTATTTATGGTAATGAAACATTAAAAAATTGTGAAATGATCCATTTGTTTAATCTCCCAGCAAGTCCAAAAATTGTGAATATATCTGTAAACACAAAAATATTAGCGTATACAATAGCTTGTGCAAATTAAAAATACTTTAAACTGGTCGACTAAACTTGATTTATATATAAAAGAAAGAATTCTGCTTATCACCTGCCTATGCAGTATCTGAAGAATGATGTTGTATTTGTTTATTTATCAAGTTTTATTTTCTTTGTTTATTTTTCAGCCTGATAGAACATACAACATCAAGTTCACCACACCCCCAGTTTCTTACTTCTTAAAACAGGCAGCAGGCTTGAAGAAAGGAGCATATAAACCAGGTAGGGATTTGGTTTTTTAATTTTTATCATCAATGAGGTTTTGTTTGCTACAGTTTAGCATTGATTCCAAGTACCGGTATATCAATTTAAAAAAAAAGAATTTTGCAAAGACAAACTTATTTACTTTTAGATTTTACTAACCTTAGGTAATAATAATAATAATATTGGTTTTTTATGAAGCACATAACCAGGTATGTCCAAAGTGCATAAAGTATATAATTACCCAGGTAATGATATTTAAGACTTTTGAATTAAAAATTCAATAGACAAATCATACTGTAGTAGAAAGCTTCTACGTAACAGTATCAATTATTAGTACCTACTGGAGGTGGTACAGTTAAAATAATAATTGTTGCTCCTTATATAGCGCTTAGGTCCATCAGGCATGACGCTGATGGCGCTTTACAAAGAATGTTTTACACATTCCCCCGGTCATAGCTGAACTGCCAAATATATAGTGCTCAAGCATATCGGGTACCCATTTACACCTGGGTGGAAAGTTGAGCAATGAAGATAAAATGCCTTGCTTAAGGACATAAGTGCCGGTGCTGGGAATAGAACTCACGACCTTTGCATTCCTAGACAGTGACACGACCAGTAGACTACGACACTTCTACAAATAGATAGTCTTATCTGAAAATTATATCTGGAGTGCTGGGCCCATATTCATAAAACCTTACTAAAGCTTGTTGTCAACTGATTACATATAGAATAGTGCATAGTTAGCTGTTAACTAGGCTTATAAAGGTTTTATGAATATGGGCCCAGAAAATTAGTGAGTGGTTGACTGCAATAAAAGTGATCAGTTCTATCAATAACACAACATTTTCTCCTGAGTCAATTACTCCAGGCTGTCGTCTAATATGTAGGGTTAGTTTTGGGGTTGCAATGGGTTTTATGTAAGGGTTAGGGTAGGGTATAGTGTTAAGTCCAGGGTTGAAGTTAGTCACTTGATTAGTGTACGGGGTAAAGAGCAGAGAAATTGTCGCCGGGGAGCGATTGTAATGGAATTGTTCCATGACATTTAGATTTCACACATTCCACAATATTATGCAATTCTCATTGCATGATGTCTATCGAGACAAGGTGAACAGTAAACGTAAGAAGTTGCCTTGTAATTTGGAGGATTTTAGATGACTACCCCCGAGGACAACTACCCCTGAGGAAAGTTACCCTCAGGACATCACCCTGTATAACAAGTACCCCTTGGACAACTCTCACTTACCCTAGCACTAACCTTAACCCTGGGGGTAGTTGTTCAGTGGGTAATTGCCCTGGGGGTAGCTGTCCTAAATGGGTACTTGTCCTCAGGGGATTTATGGGGAGGGGGTAGATTCTGGTATGATGATTATCTGTCTCTATTGCATCATCAAATGATCAAATCAAACGTCAATTTCCTCTTTTATCTTTTCATTATTGATATTTATTCTTCCCCTGACAGGTCAACAGGAATTTGGAGTCATCTCTCTGAAACACATCTATGAGATCGCTCAGATCAAGAGTCAAGACGGGAACAATGAAGGGCTCTCTCTCGATCATATATGTAAGATGGCGATCGGTTCTGCTCACTCCATGGGTATCAAGGTGCTCCCGCATCTTGAGGAGGAAGAGATGGCCAGTCTGATGGATGACTATGCTCGGAGACGGGAGGTGATAGACGAGGAGATTGCTGCAGCCAAGGCATCAGCTAAGTGATGCAGAAGTCTATGATAATGAAATCATGTGCAGTTCCACGCACTGCAATTATGTGTAGAATCCTTGGATTCATAAGAGAAATTCTGCTGTGCAAAGTGGAAACTCTGAAGCTTTTAAATCTGTAATGGAAGAGTGTATTGTGGCAATAGATCGATGGAAGGAACTTTATAAGAGAAAACATTGATTGTACACTGGTGACTACGTTGAAACGCTTAGTGCCGGCAATGGAGGTATTTTTGCAATATGAGTGCTAGGACAAAAACAAAAGAGAAAGGCATTTTTGCTTCAAGAATGCAGTAGAAGGAGAAGAAAGACATAATACTACCGGTATGCAGCAGCTTGATAAATATGAGATGACCAGTGTGAGGTGATAACCTGCTATCAGTATTGATTTTTAAAGCTTTGCGTACCCTATTCACTCCGACAAAACTGACATGTGATGCATCACATAGAAATCAGACACAAGTCGCTGAGGAAATTCAGCACAGTGTTGAGGAAATCAGCAAAATTATAAAAAAATGTCTTATTTGGGGGAAATATTTTTTTTTATTTTCTGAATTTTAAATGTTTCTTGTATGCTCTGTTATAAAAAAATGAGTAGAAATGATCAGGGGAAAGCCTTTAAAAATGGATTGTTTTGTTGCAATCTTTGACTCTTTTCTGGCGACTTGTGTCTGATTTTGATATGATGAGTTACATATAAGTCCAACAATAAACGGCCAAATTTTGTTGCGAGTTTGGAAATTGTTTGTCGTCATGACTTTGGTAACATGCTGGCATGATAACCGAATGCCTTGGTTGTTATAAGATGTTCATATCGTGTATAGGACTGGATTCTCTTCACATGTGTCTTTCACGTTATACAGATGCTGGATAGTAGGGCGTGTAATACCGACTGCTAGAATTGTACTTTCGCAATGGGGTTATATTTTCATTGAGGGCGCAGAGCTGACGGAAAATGTAAATCCTTGGTTGGGGGGGGGGGGTGGTCAACAGAATTGTTATTACACACCCTCCCATTCGATAACTGTTTCTTTTTTTTCTTTTTTGAGATTCAGAAATGGGTTTCCCTTGTATTGTGTTTACATCAGGCACTCTGATTCATTGTGTCTTTATATTATATCCATTATCTCAGGCAATTTTCATGCAGCTACACCGTCAAGTTGATGCCCATATACATTGTCTTAATTGAAGAGCATTATGCGTCTACCGTTATGCTAATGCATTATGCAACTTAATTCTAACGCCTATAAACTATCGATAATTGGTTCTGATGCATTATCTGCTGTGCTTCAGAGTACAGTAAAAATATATATCTGTGTAATTGGTCTGATATTGTCACAAAGAGGGCAATGTGAACTAAAATGTAATCATTAGACCGGTCAGTCGATATACCACACACGGCTCCAGGGGGGAGGGTGCTGACATGCCCGGCCTCTCCTCCTGCACCCCCCCCCCCCTTCGAAAAAATTGTGATGGATGAAATCTGACCCAGATTGACCGACTGGAGCCTACCCCTATGGCTGCTATATGGTGACCTCCTAGATGGCTGAAGGCCAAAATAAAAATTAACACCTACCCCTAATGCCCCCCTTCCACCAATATTAAATGAAGATGTAATATGTCTTTAGAGTGAAATATCCAAATTTGCTGCATTTTTTAGGAGTCCTGTCTGAAATTCAGGTGAACCAGTTTATAAAATCCATCGCTGTAAAATCAAAAATATATATGCATCCAAATCTGAGGTAAAAATCTAAGGTCAGATACTGAAAGCAGTATAATGCACTTTACTTGTATATATTTGCTTTAAAAAAAAAGAGTTTTTCATTCTACTCAAGTGGCCTAATAATTATTATAATAATAATTATCACATTAATAATAATCATATAAAACTTCTTACAAATGTAGAAATGCATACACGTAACAATATAAGGTCTCAATGCGTGATGTTTCTGGGTTTTGAAAACCGATATTCTGTGCGAGTGGTAAGAAGTTTACATGTAGCACAGTTTATTATGGTTCAGTGATTCAGTCACTGAATGAAAAATGGCAGTGATTTTCACTTTGGCTATTAGCTGTGGTTTTGAAAAATTTTCTTGGGTAATTTCATGCAGGTTTGTTTTTATTGCCCCATTTCAGCAGACTGTACGACAAAGGTATTTAGATGTGATAATAGTCATGACAAACTATTAAATATGCTTCTAGCAGAAAATAGTTTGCATTCCTGATGAGCACTCTGTACTTTAGAAACTTGTTTGGGTAATAAAATTCCTCTGAACTTGTGCCAAGTACCGATCATCATGCAATGATAAATATGGAACGGTTGAATGTGTAAAACACCTTTTGTATGCATTTTCTATTGATACTTAAAGACATACGATATGTGTTTAGTGTGATTTTGTGTCTTTTTCATGTCAAACATGCTTGTTAAAAGTACACTAGCCAAGTGCAAACGTACTTATAGCTAATCTATGAAATCTTTTTAGGCATGACATGTTATGCTTGTATACAGTTTATACCTGTGTTGGGCTATGTGAATAATTTTCTTACATTTATTGTGTCCTACTGCCTGGGGAGCATTATCAATCAAATTGACTTGTCGACGTTTTATCCGACAAACTGTATAAGACTACTGAAATGCTTGCCATCTGATGGCTGAGAGCAAATTTGTCGGATAAAATGTCCACAAGTCTTTGATGAATGCCCCCCAGGTATTGGGCTATGGAAAGAACTTACATTGGGTAAATTATTCTCCCCATGTCCAATGCATAATAGGTTATGTCCCGCTCTCCACTGAACTGAAGCTAATGTGTTTCACTAGTTTGAGCCAAGTGTAAACAATATTTAGTTGAGGACCATGGCTTGTAAATGGCCTACTTTGAGCATGGAGTTATAGGGATGGAAAAAAAAGAAGAAAGAAAATAAATGTGTGTCTACTCATGAAATGCTGCATCTATCGGTGCATTGTGCCAATCTACATTAGGTTGGGTTTAACTTTTTTTTCAAGATTACATCATCACAAAAAATGAGTGAACTGTGTTCATTCCTGTGGCATTTATTAGATAGTACATGCAGCTTCATTCTTTATTGATTGATCCTGCGTTATATTTGAATTTGAAAGAAAAATTAAATTATATAAACTAGAAAGTGAATGGTTTATATGTAAATCTTTTGTTGATTTGTTTGTGATTTAGAGTATCTAATATTAATCATGAAAGATTCATGAATCAAGTAATACAGCTATTTATAGTTTAACCTTTAAATTTTACTACATTTCTTGAGAGCGATGCTATGTTTAATGTGCTACCGTACAAATTCTTTTACTCAGTCATGTAGAAATTCATTGATAATTTTAAACGGTTAACTCTATTTATAATGTTTGAAAGGAGAGCATTTTGTGGTGATGAATTCTCTAGTCCACTTTGAAATGGTGCAGATAATGGATTCTAACAGGCCAAGACTTAATGAAATTTTGTGACTTTCTTGTTTCAATGTCACTTATGTCATATTCTGTTTGGATATAGGTGTCAAGCTCATTTCGGAACATGGCCCCAACTTGGACACTTGAATGGATAATTTCCTCATTGCAGGCCAAAATGGGCCCCTCACAACATACCATGCTGTAAAACATGTCCAGTACCTGTGATAACCTACCGCCTACATATGCAGGTATTGACTTTTGCACACAATCGACAAGTGCTCAGAAAGCCAGCACAACAATGAATAGGAAATATACCACATCACTCACACACACACAAAAAAGGCAAAGCTACTCTATAAAACATCACTTCAATTTTTCCCTTTTCTGTCGCAGAATAATGAAACGAGCTGCATGTTTTTGCAGATGTGTTAGCCTTGCACAACTTACTTGCAATAGTATTTGCATAATTGTGCAGTAAGGCAGGTTAAAAACTATTATTCCACATGAGTGGGCTCTTGTGGCATAGAGAGAAGAAATCCTTTTCCATTGCCTGTTCTTTGTTGCGTGTATAGAGATGTGAGTAGAATTATAATCCTACCATTGTGGCATATTTTTAGACTTCAAGGCAGAGAAGAACAGTTACCAAACTCCAGTTTAAGAATTGAATATAATATATGCATTTTATTATGTATTGAAAAAAAAAATTACTTGCTTGTTTATGGACTCTTGTGTACGTCATCACTTTCCTTGGATATCGTAGTGATTGGTGAAGAGGAACAAAAACATTTAGAATTTGAGAAAATATGAGGTGGTCTTGTGAGATTTCAAAAGTAAATTATAATTGAGATTTGTTTGAGAAATCTTTCATTATACATTTGTACATTTGTAGTCTTATAGCCTATTTTTTTGATGAAATTATATAACGAAGAAAATTATATTATAACTAAGACGAACTACTAAATATTAATTTTTTCTGCAATGCTCGATTGTGTAATATTACTGAGCAAGACCTTTTCATGTATATAGTTTTAAGAGCATATTTATGAATTCATTTTACCTGGTGTGCAGGAGGTGACAGAAGGAGTGAGAAAAAGGGAGAGAAAGCTGGAGAGTGATATGAGTGTACATTGTAGATAATAGAAGTTAGAGAAAGAGAATTGTGGGGAAATAAGAAGTGAGAGAAATGTATACGAAACAAGGAGGAACTATTGTTCTAAAATAAGTGTATTAACAATAATGATAGAATAGATAGTATTTATATAGCTTAATACAATATTAACCTTGATGTTTCTTAGCACTTAAGTGTTTAATACACGGTAAAAATGTTTTTATTTTTACAGGGAAAAAACCCCAGATTTGTTCCGGTGAAACTAAATGCAGCCATTTTAATGCATTAAAAAAAAAAAATCATCCCTCCCGCTAATAACTTTGCCTACATAAGCCTATACTCTCTCTCTCATTTATTTTCTTCTTCATCTCCTTTTAACTTTTTATTTGCTCCCTAACGCCCCCTATTCTCTTCCTCACTCTCCTTCTCTTTCATTTTATTTTTGCATCTCCTTTAATTTCACGCTTCTTTCTTAACCTACTCCGCATAATATCTCAATCTCTCTGCACACTCACTATATTTTTTATATCCCCTATTTGTCAATTTCTTTTGAATCTGACCTCCATATTCCTTGGAATCTTCTTTCAGTAGAATCGTAACCATAATCTTATTTCTCGCCGTCTCTCTTCTCCCTCTCTTTTTCTTCATATCTCCTTATTATTATTATAGTTTCCATGTGTTGCTCGTCTGGCCTCACACACCCTACAGGTGACGGAAATTTTCAGGATTTCACAAGTAAGAGGGATGGAAGGGGCGGGAGGGGGTGTGAATTGGCATTTCAAGATTTGTTTGCATTACACAATAATTTCTTATTACGTCACGCCGGCTGAGCATAGTCAGAGTTAGTCATTTTTTCCCAATCAGTTACGGGAAGGAGGGGGGGTAGGCTGACGAGTTTTCGGGCCATTGGCTATATCCAAAAGGTCATATTTTTTCAAATAACACTCATAGGGGGGGTAGAACAATTTAATTGAGTGTCACAATGGGTCAGTCTTCATCACACGCACATTCTATTTTTTCCGGTAAATGTTAAAGACAAATCTTTTAAACACAAGTTTGGTAGGAGGGGGGTAAAAAGCCCAAAAATACCCCGACCTAGCACTTATTTTTTCTATTTGGATGGGTGGCCTGAGGATCGTGCCCTGTTCTCATTCTCTTATTTTCTCTATGTTACATATCTCCATATCCTTTTGTTTTGTACATTCTCTATTCAGCTCCATTCTGTTCTCACATTTCTCTCTCACTATTATATTTTACACCTACTCTTTTATACTGTTGATTTTAAATATTAACTTAACATTTTGTAATTATATAAGCGAATTTCCTATTTATTATAAAAAATCGGCTGTCAAAATATTGGACCTCGGAATGCACGGTTCGTGGTTCCACACCAAATTTAATAATAGCAATGCAATAATTA
The DNA here is from genome assembly GCA_940671915.1 of Paracentrotus lividus. Lineage (NCBI taxonomy): Eukaryota > Metazoa > Echinodermata > Echinoidea > Camarodonta > Echinidae > Paracentrotus > Paracentrotus lividus. Next base: position 9,097,328 of record CALNVZ010000174.1, read on the forward strand.
AGATTCAGCAATTTATGTTAAAATTAAGCAAATAGCTTCTATGCATTCAGTAATTAAAATGAAGAGTTGTATTGAAACAATTACAATTCGGAATATATAAACGCCAAGAACTGTTTACAGAAATATATATATATATATATATATTTTAGAAAAGAAAACCAATTAACAGCATAATTTCACAACAATGATGTTTTTGCAGTAGAGCAGACTCTTTAAGTTCAAATGGGCTAAAATGACATGACATAAATGTATGTCAAATACATTGCCTAATTGTGTATAAAAATAGTAAACTATCAATCTGCTGCATGGGAGAGTCAGATGATTGACATAGAAATAAAGACTTTCATCAGAATTTTGGGTTTCATTTGATTTTTTGTTGTTGTAATATCTGTCCAATTTATATCGTTAATAAAACATCGAAGCTGGTTCTAGTAATCCATTTAAAAATAGGGATATATAATTTGCTATAACAACAGTAGTAAGTACGTACATTTAAAAACGATTAGATGGCGGGAGATAATTGTGTTTAAAAATAAACCTTTTTGGGAATTTCATTAAGGTAAGAAAAACCAATTCAAAACGGCAACCTTGGAAATGACGAAGCTAAACAGGCGGTTTATATCAGCAAATTAAAACGGCGCCAAAAACGCCTACTTTCTCACAAACACACCCATATAGACGTCATCATTGCTTATTTCTTTAGTTACCATGTTTTCCTTTTCTTGATTGTCAACCTCGCCAGGAAATGAAACCTAACCTTCAGCCGTATTCATCGGATAAAAATACAATTATTAGAAACAGTGGTCCTAATTGCAAAACCTATCACATCGGATTATATTTGATTTCTCTGTATCTGGCGGGTAGTGGTACTGTATATGGTTATACTTGAATATTTTACTTCCCTATTCCAACATAATATAAAATGTATTTCAATAATATTAGTACTTTTATACGCATTAAAAGATACACAGTTGAATACCATAATGTCTGAAAAATGTGAATACTGTAATTAAAAAAAAAACAATTGTAAATTATTAGTGAAAATGTTTATACAGTCAATGTCAAATAAAATGGTACAGTTGGGAAAATATCATTACTGTATGAAGGGTAGTCACAACTTAATAATGCTTGGTATTTCCAAAAAGCAGGAAAAATAAGCTTTCTTCTGCACTTTTTTTCATCCCATTTAGTCCTGTAGATCTTGAGATATGATTAGTTTTCTACAATCGATAAAATTTCATTTTGCGCACGCCATGCCATGCCTTTGTGTAGGTTTCGAACAGAAGTCGCCAATATGAACCAAAAGAACAATAGGTTTGCGCGGAGTTTATTCCCTTGTCTTCATACAGAAATTAACATATCTTTCGTTCTACCAAAGATATGAAATAAATTGCATAAGCAAGAACAATATATTGGCTTTAATTCTATACCATATATACATACAACTTTAAAAGATTTCATACCTAAATGATTTTTTCCCCGACTTTACCATTTTTTTTCGACACCGACTGTATAGGCCTACATTTTTCAATAAAATTTATCAATGCTCCGGTTGTAACTTCAACATTGCACAGTCACCTGATCATTCTGATCAAGAAAATATTCAATTTTGTGTTAATCCATTATTCTAATATGAAATAACCATGAGAAATCGTTGATATCTTAAATATTTGGACATGTTGAAAAACGACGTTACCGTAGCCTCAATACATTGCAAAGTGGCGATTTTGTGCATTTCTTCCGAAAACTTGCATGAAATTAAAAAAACAAACAAAGAAAAAAAAAAACAATAACATAAACGCATCATTTAGAATTTTATGAAATACAATTACTAAACAGGTGATTATAAAGACATTCTGAACTAAAAAAACAAAATCAAAGAAAAATATACAAGTAAATAGACAATTTTGATCAACTGTAATTAGTATTAACTGAATATGGCATTCAAATTCAAATTAGACCACACAATGAACAAATCTAGAAAAAGATGATGAATGAAATCACAAATATAAGAAAATAGATCATTAATTTAAGTCAAACGGGAGTAAAAAATCATAAAGTTTGGAAACTAACGAACGGAGGTATAAATATTGAACAACCCATATGCCTTATTGTATTACATGTCTTGTATGGACATTCAATTGAAAAACTATTAACAAAAACCAGAATACAACATCGCATCAAGCAATTGAATAAATTCGTAGACATACTCTCCAAATTTGGAACTGTTGCATTATAATAAAAAATGCTCAATATAGGAAAAGGTCTAAAAATATTCTCTCTAATAAATCAATATTTGGTCATATTGATACAAGTAGACATACGGAGTTTTCAAGTTCTCAACTTTGTTTTAAATGCACATTTTGATAATGATTGAAATTCTCATGGCTTTGCCGAGAAACGCAACTCAATTTTTTTTACATTTTCCAGATATACATGATATAATATTTCACTTTTCAATACGATACTTTGTACATGCGCTATAAAGTTACTATCTTATGAAAATAAATAACGTCGATTTAAAAGAGTTTGAAAAATGTACAACAAAAGTGTTGAAATCTAGACAGACAAACATATTTCTTTTCATGATTTTTATATGTACATTCTAAAAACTGATTTTCAGGCAGCTATTGTTTAAACATTCAATATACTATTCAAGCCGGCAAATGAATCATGTTTCAATTTCCAACGGATATTCTGACGATATTTGATGAAATTTGCTGGTCTCATGATTGAAGACATCCGCTAGAATACACCATGAAAGTGATATTCACCCGGCTTGAAAAGCACGCGGGCTTTCTCCCCGATATTTGTTCAATCACTAAAAAATACCGTGTTCGGTGATCAGTCGTCTGGTTTTGACGTACTAGTTGAGGATTCGGTTCCAGAAAACGAACTCTTCGTCGTATTCTTGTCAGATTGGATGCAGACGTAGTGTATATTGAACCAGCCCTCTGGAACAGACTCCTCAATCACCGTAAATCCACCTTCGTTCAGGGCAGCATTGGTCTTCTCTCGCCCCCACATGTTGCCGAGGCCCTCACCGCCGTCAGCCGACAGCGATACGGTCATGCAGTGAAAGAGACTGTTGGTGTAGAACGTCGAAGCGAACGGCATCGACATGTTATCAACAATGTCGGAACGGGCGTTGACCTCCAGGACAGACATGTGGCAGTCGGGCTTGAGCACCTTCTGGATCTTCCTCAAGACGACGCCTACGTGTGCCATGTCGTGCAGGGAGTCGCTGGCGAGGACGTAATCGAACTTATTGTCCCATTCTTCCGGCATTAAGTGTGCATCCATGACCTGGAAGTCCACGTTCTCCACTTCTGCGTCAATGGAGTAAACCTTAGCTTGTTGAATAGCATAACTACAGATATCGATTCCAAAGAAGCGTGAGTTGGGGTACTGTTTGGCCATGAGAATAGATGCTCCACCTTCCCCACATCCTACGTCCAGTACGGTGATGCCAGATTCTGAAACAAATACGTAGGTTATCTTACTAAGATGTGAACATGATGGAATAGTAGCATCTTTTATTGTTAAATTTATTTATTCTGTATATGTAGTATAATATATATTTATATATACGGTAGATATTAAGTAGTGCGATGAGACTCATACTTTTTTGGACATGAGCGACGTTTTGTGCATGATGATATACGTGGGTTGTAGTGAATAAAGGCCGAGAGAGCGTTGATTAAAGACTGCAACAGTCCAGCACGTCCAGCTTGTCTGAGACTTTTTAATTCATAACACATCACACAGGACACAGACATATAGTATATTACATATTATATATATTATAATATATATATATAATATATATATTTTGTTTATTTTTTTTTTGGGGGTGGGGGGGGGGGCTAATACATTCATCTCGTCAGAGGGCAGAGGAGTTGAACAATAGTGAAACAGAGATGTTCTAAGTCAAGTTAATTAGTAATTTATATACACAGGATATATTATTATTGATTATCATGATATATATATCATAGCAATCATAACAGTATATATATTATATATATGATATATAATAGTATTTATATATAATATTATATATATTATTATAATACATATGATGTAAATTTAATGATGCAGTGATTTTAATAGATGCGAGATGAATGATTGTTTTTTTTTTAGTGTTTCGGCCTAGATAAATTTTTTATTCGTGTATATTGTAATATAATATATAATATTAATATATATAGTATTAAAAAATAAAAGAAAAGACTACGGAAAACAGAACAAAAATGTAGTAATTTTGCATTTTTCTGTTCCCGGTCGCAGAATGGGCCGAATGGCCGGGAGGCTGCTCCCTTCTTTTGCTGTGCGCCAATTTATTTTAGATTGTGTCTCTAGATTTTTTTTTTTTTCGCCGACGGGTATGCCTCTCAGGGAGTGGTGTGAGAAATATTTTACAATGAACAGTAATTCCAAAACTATTGATATATATAATTATATATAATATTATTATATATATTATATATATATATATATATTATATATAGCAGTTGAGGCATAAGTTTACATACATCCACCTATAGGAGAATTCAATAAAACCTATACATTGCCAAACATCAGAAAACTTAAGTATATTCAGGAATATTAGTGCTGTCATGACAAATTTGGTATCAAATAAAAGAGCTTATTATGCTCTTTCATGTGAATGGGATGCCGATTGGACTAAATTGTATTTTAAGTGAAGTTTTCTTTGTAGAAAAGAAGTAATTTGTTTCAGAAGCAACATGCAAATGTCAAATTATGATTGATATTACATTTTTTATCATGATATGTAACTCCAACCACAAAATGTAAACTGAAATTTTGTGTCTAGAAAAAAATGAGCCAAAACATTATAGTTTTGGTCAAGACTTTTTTAAAAGTTTGTCTGAAATATGAAGATTTATTTGGGGAAATGACATGTAAATAATATGTCATCTCCTGATGGCATGTCAGTATGTTGACAGAGCATGATATACTCTCTTGTTGTGATACCAAATTTGCCATGATAGCACAGATATTCTTTAAGATACAGTAAATTTTATGATGCTTGGCAAGTGCACAATTTTTATTAATTGATTCTGGGTGTTATGTAAAACTTATGGCCTCAACTGAACTGTATATATATATATATATAACATATGGGGCGTATCCTATTTTGTTGCTACGCGACCTTTTTGGCGTGTTTTTACATTTTGTGATTATGAAGTTGACGCTTAATAAATTGTGTCATTCCTGACAAGGGCTATGCCGAAAATATCGGAAAATATTTTGTCTCTACGGTTTTTCATTTATAATTGTATTTCTTTTTAGTTTAACATAAAACCGACGCAGATCATTTCTTTTATATATATAATATATATAACATATATATATATATATTATATATATCTGTATATACGTCACTATAATATCTGATATTAAAAATTCTTTGTGCTTATATAATATATAGTATATATATATATATATAATATATTATAAAACAAAATGTAATCCAGTAATGATTTCGCCATGTATATATATAAGTCATACCTCAATGGAATATTAGAACCATGTAAAACTTTTAAAAAAGGATTTAGATTTGGACTAATTTTCCTTCTTATATGGGCTCGATAAGAAAAATTTGAATAATCAATATCTTGGGGGTATTTTCATGACCGTCACCGACGTTTTTTTTTTTTCTCCCCTGAAATTTTATTTATTAATTTTTGTTTATTTATTTTTGTATTTATTTATTATATATCATACATATACATTATTTATTTATTTATTTATTATTTTATTTATTTATTTATTTATGCATTTATTTATAATTATTTTTCATTTATGTGTTATTATTCAATTTAGAATCATTATTTATATATTTGATTGAGTGAGTGATAGATTGGATTGATTTATTGATGTTGATTGATTTTTTTTTTTTTTTTTGGGGGGGGGGCAGAGGGTTACCTACCAAGTTTGTCCGTGAGACCAGGTACTGTCGGGAGGAAGCAGCTGACAAGGTTCTTGCCCCACCAGATGTTGGAACACTGACTCATAAACCCGTGGAATTTATCAAAGTAATCATAGGGCACACCTGCAATGAAATATAATAACACGTCATAAGACATAATAATATCCTTCTGTACTTTTGTAATTTACATTTATTTTTATTTATTTTTTTGCATTTTGTATTTATTTTTCTACACATTTCCAGCAGAAATAAACGCAAATCTATTTCAGAACAGATGCTAAAAATACATCAATTGATTATTATTATTTTTTTTGGTACAAGTAATTACACATCAATTGAAAATTATCTGGGGACGGGATGGACTAAAATGTGGTACATGCATGTAAAATGTAGACCCCCATGTGTACATTTACAAAATAATATTACTACTAGCTATATATTATATAGCTAGTAGTAATATTAGTAATATTACTAGATAGATATAAATGGCCTTTATCGGAATCGGTATTGGCAGGCACATGGATACTCGCATAATTCATCATTTACCATATATTCTGCGCATTGTAAAGCTTGTTTACATATGGCAGGCTATGCATGATGATAACAATGATAAAAATAAATTAAACAGTTAAAATTATTAACATGAAAATATGTGGAGATTGAAAATAAAAACACAAAAAGTGAACAATAAAGTTCCATTTTAATTATTAAAGATAAAATGAATAAAAACAAATGACATTTCAGAAGAAAATCAAGGGTAAAGTGGAAATGATATGAAAATGAGATATTTTATTAACGAAATTCCAATTCCACAGTTTAAGATAATGCCTAATCATATTTTCCTCTTGATTTTGCTTCAATAGCAATGAACTTTAAAGCGTTTTCAACCGAATTCCATCTTGAAATTGATACAGGCTAATATCAATGAGATCATTCTTTTACTTGACCCTGCAGGGATTCAAGTTACTCTTTATTTTTGTTATACATATTGCAGTCTTTATTCTTTTTGGAAGGAATATTGAAGACAGATGTTCAACCCTTTTCCCTCTTTTTTTTGTTTGTTTACAATAATGATCAAAGTAAAAGTGAATCATTACCTCTTGGGCCGTCTTTCCTAAAGCATTCTACAATGTTCTCGAAGACTTGACTCTGAACCGGCAACGCACAAGAGAGAATAGTGAGTTCTTCTCCGGGCCCGTCTCGGCCGAGAAAGATGGCTCGGTGCGGAGGAAGAAAGAAGCGATCCCTTCCTTCAGCTTCCACAATTTTAGAAGTCACCATAGCGCCAAGCCATTCACGAACATACCTGCAGGAGTAAAGATGAAGAATAATTCATAATTATTAAGTGGCAAAAAGGCTATGTAATTGAACATAAAAAACACACCCAAAATATGGAAAAACATTCTAATAACTATATTTTGTATGTTATTGCACAAAATAAATCATTTTTTAATGTAAATTTCACCCAAGAAATTACGAAAAATGGTGGGTCATCCGTTGCAAGACATGAAAATATAAAGATACATAATTGACAAAGGCAATACAACATCTTACTTGCAAAACATGTATAGATTAATTTATGCAAAGAGGACATAAACAGACCCACACATACACAAGCATCCCACGCATACACACGCACGCATACACGCACACACACGCACGCATACACGCACACGCACGCACACACTCACCAACTCAAAACCCCACCATCACATAACGTAGAATATATTCATTCACAGGCGGCTCGTAATTATACGATAACTTGAAAATAAACCGCGTACTATAATATTCGAAATTCAGGATTGAAGAAAAAAAATTAAAAACCACGGTATAGTTTCTGCTCCAAATTCAATACATGAAGAGATTAAAAAAGAGGCTCTCATCAACCTCTGACCGTTATTCAGCCCATTGATCCAAGTTCAAGGACATAGCAATTAGATTTCATTCGGTTTTCAATGCATTCGTTTAATCTGGCCCTAAGGGGGAACGAGTATTAAGCTGAAAAAAATTAGAAAACATCGTTTTGCCTTTTATCATGCATGTATATACAAAGCCTCCCAACGCACAATACCAGAATAGAAGAAGATATTGAAAGAGGAGGAAGAAAGATGATAGGAAGGGAAAATGTGGGTTACACACAAGAGAGGAGGCTCTAAAAGCTGCCTGCTCGTTGGAGAGAAATCGTCTCTTCAAGTTTTCTTATGCCCTTTTCTTCTTTCAATTTTCCGGCTGGGGTCGGAGTGAACGGGGGTCCAAATTCTATATTCATTCAGGTAGAATTGGTAGCGGTGCTTTTGTAGTCTGACGCTAGTAAGAGCTGTCCATCAGAATTTTAAATTCAGATATTATTTCATTCGTGTTATTATTTTGTTTCCTTCGCGGATGCAGCTGCGACAATCTTTCAAAACATCAAAATGATTTTTACACAATGAAAACAAACTTGGTACATTGTTGTCACGGTACGATACAGGAGACTTCCAATGCATTAATTTTGTTGATAGAATATTTCCGATTTCAGTTCGAATGCTCTATTATGTTGTTTGTCCAAGCATGGGTCGTTTGTTCAACATGAGATGAATAAAGCAATATTTCTTAATTATACATGTACTGTATTGATGTTCACAATAAAGGCTTAATGGATCGCGAATGGAGCTGCTTTCATTATATAAATGAGATTCATGCAACAATGACAGTTGGTATATATGTTGTGATTGGGGGGATACATGACACGTTAAAATGAATCTTTTCACACTAGAATAAAAATAATACTGTAGCTCAAAACACAACACACATAATATAATATATATATATATATTTATATATATATATATAAATCCCACAATAATCGCAATACTTGGAACAACACTTTTTTTTAATACTATACAGAGTGCCAAGCTAAACTTGTATAGGTTGTCAAGTGTATTTTCTGCTAAATGGGTGTTAAATCACGACTCACGACCCCCCAAAAAGAAGTTTATCAAAAACCCTTATGACAATAAAAACACAGATAAGTGTACAAAAATGAAATTTAAACATACAATATCGTAATACTAAACGAAATTCTATAGCAAGATCAAATTCAAGCCTGAGGCATTTTCGGCAAACTTTACAAGATCATTAGCAAACAAAATTTTTAATATTATTCAGAATAACGGAATGGACAAGCGGTTTGCACTCAGACTTGTTTCTTTTCAGACTAAATTCTATTTGTTTAAATATTGAGAACACACACTTTTCACATAGTTTGTACGGTAACTGAAATGAAACAATATTTGAAAATCTGGTGTCGCTGCACGGAAATGCTTGCCTATAATGACTATGACAAAACGCTTGGTTGGCAGTCAGCTCTATTAAAGTGTGTAAATCTGATATAGCCTACTCATTGAGTAATGACAGTTCGTGGGAATTAACTGCTACAATATGTCCATATGTTCATGTCCTCTTGCATGTGGGCTTATATATATATATATATATATATACATACATATATATATATACATGCATATACAATGTATATACATATGTCAGTATGTATGCAGGAAAGGAATCGAAAAATGCTTACAGGTCTGCACCCCTGATAAGAACGAAGAACAAGAATATAATTATTGCATGACATATTTGTATGGTTCTGCGTTTTATGTTAGATAATGATATATCGAGGGGGCGGCCTTTTACGGTGTGGATATGTGTGTAACTAAGGATGTTAGACCTAAATTGGAAGGTGGGATGGGAGTCGATGCGCATGCCCCCCCCCCCCACAAGAAAATGTAGTGATATGTTTTTTAAAGAAGGTGGATAATGCAGAACTTCATTAGCTGAGCTATTCTGTTTACATTTAATAATAATCATCAGACTCCATAATGCCACATTGCATCTGCATCCTATAATTAAGGAGCAACTTCGTCTTTGTAAGTGCCCTTGAAGCTTATGCTGATTT
>CALNVZ010000174.1:9112741-9128983 GCA_940671915.1 Paracentrotus lividus
AAAAAAAAAAAAAAAAAAAAAAAAAAAAAATCCCGTAAAAGATAAATCCATAAGTTGGTTTTTATTTATAGTCTGATTATTGAGTTGTCACTTTAGAGCCTGCTAGAAGTCAATACTATATACCTTAATAATAAATACCTCGATACAGGCTAATGTTAAATGTCATTTCCAATTCCCAAATGTTTGAAGAAAACCTTTCACTTTTCAACTTGAAAGTGGCGCCAAATACATGACGCCACTCCATGCAAGGACATAACTTGGTTCACGTGAAGTGATTTTAAGCAGCGTAAGTTATGGCGTGTCTCCTTCTAACTTTCATGTAAAGATGTTATGAAAACATTATAAAGTTGGGAAATTTGGGTAAAAGAGTTCATTTATCAAAATCAACAGAGAAAATAAAATAAAGCGCGGGAAAATAATTGGCGCGAAGTGAACTTTTACCCAGAAAAATTATGCTTGTTCATTTGTGTCTTTGTTCTCGAGGAACGATGGTTGCATCCGTGTGTATTCAGAGATGAATTGAATTGTAGTAATCACTAAAGGACTTATTTCACATTTTTGTGAAAACTAAAATAATTGTTGAATGAATTGTAAAATGATGGAATAATGCATGTCTTCTTTTGTGAAAAAATTCCTCTAAACAGACGAATGGACACTATCATTTTCTAAAAATGGAGTTTTCACCATGAGGAAATGCGAAACAAAATTAATCAAGGAATTAAGATGGATTTTTAAATTTTTTTTATAGTAGATTAAGATTTTTGATGTAATTATTTTGGGTTATCCAAACTATGAATGGTCAGGGTTGTACATAAGCAGAAATAGACAGGGTACATGCAGGTAAAATGGGCCACTTGAAGCAAATCATGTCGTGACCGGTGACCGGTGTGAGCACCATCTGTTGTTATTATTATGAACTGTTTTACGAAAATAAATATATCGTCGTGAGAGCATCATTTTGATGCCGAAATTTCTCTGAGAAAATTCCTGAAAACCAACAAGGTAGGTAAAAATTACGGCATTTTTTTTACATGATGTAAAATTCGATATTTCACAGAATGTGATGGTGAAAAAAAAAAAGTTTGAGGGGGTAACCTCAATTGTTTGTATTATTAAGTAAGCTTATAGCTTCATTTTGATCATAATATCGTGTACATGTCAATTTGTTGTAATAAAGGGATGCAATGTGGCATTGAATGCCTGCCTGCATAGCAACAATTAGTGCAGGTAATATGGGCAGTCCAAAATGGCGGAAATGATTCTGGTACTTGGTATTAGGATGAGGCATCAATCTCTTCGCTAAGATTTTTTTTTTTTTTTTTAAACATTTTTTTACAGGTATATAGGGATTATGTATTAATTGATTTGTATAATGAAATTATGATTATTTTGAGGTAACAATAAAAAAAAATATATAGTAGTGATTATGGTTGGTTGTAGTATATAGTTAGGTTTGTGCAAAAGGGTACAATAAAAACAAAACAAACTATCTAGTCAAAGTATTTACTGAAGGGTCTTATAATTTCAAATGAATAGTCATAAAGTTAAATGATTCTCACATTTCAGCAGGCAAATTCGCAGAGCATAGTTTAGAGTCATTGTGGAGTTTTTTAAAAAAGAATAAGTTTACGATTAGAAATGGTAAGGGAGTGTGCGGTAATGTTCTGGCGGTAGTGGCCGAGTTGTGTGTGCATGTCTTAGCGCTCATTCTGGGGTGGTGGCAGACGGTGTAATTTTGCGAAAATTTGTGGAAAGAGAAGTAAAACTTTTCGGCCGCTCCAAGGTGCTATGAATGTGACTAATGATTTCTTAGGACCTGGTTTAGAATCCTTAAGCCTTCAATCAATGGCCACTTGGTGATACGAGAAAACGAGGGTGGAGAGGAGAGGGTTAATGTGTTTTGGTGTATAGGTGCTAGGCCTTGTTGTGTTGGCGCGCCGGTCTGTGGTTTGATTGGTGTGCTTTGGGTGTGAGTGTGTTTGGTGAGCTGTGTGCTGAAGAATGTGTGTCAACTCCAGTGTCTTAGAAAAGGTGAACTTCAAGATATGACTCGCCTTTTGTTGTGTGTGGCGTTCTGGCTGTGTGTGGTGGTTGTGTGTGAGGTTTGTGTTTGTGTGGTGTGGTTTGATTTGATGTGTGGTGCGGTTGTTTGGTTGTTGAGCCTGTTTGTAGTTGTGGTTTGTGTGTGGGTGTTGGTGCGTTTGTACGTTTTGTATGGCTTGTGGTGGGTGTGTCGTGGTGTGTGTGTGTTGTTTGGATGGTGCGGTGTTGGGGTTGGTGTGTTGTGTTGTGTGGGTGTGTTGTTGGTGGGTTGTGGTTGTGTGTTAGTTTGTTTTGTTTGTGTTTGTGTTGGGTGTGCGTGGTGCGCTTGTTGGGATTGTGTTTGAGACGTGATGTGCAAATTGAATTACGTGCGCAGACATGGGCACTATTAATTTTGCTACCACAAATGACAGCCCGTCGAAAAGTCGTAAAAAACATGATCTTGTACATAGAATCGTTGAGAGGTTATAACTTACATTGATCATTAGAATATGAAGATGGAATACCATTGATGATATGGTAGATGGATCACACTGCACTTATAGTTGTGCCGTTACCAGGTAGAGCCGCATATTGTTGGATTCTAGGAAGGCGTTCACGACACTTACGGAGAGTGGTCTTATTGCCTCGGGGAACTCAGGTGTTCGGAGCACTAATTGGGAAATTCGGGTCAAATTTTAGGTGCGCAGAGCTAGTAAGCACGTTCCTTCATGTCAGTAATTTATGCCCAGTATGACCGTGCGACATATGGGCACTTTGGTGATTGACGTCAATTTGTGATATTGCAGACAGGGGGGTTGGTGTGTAGAGTTGTTTTTTTTTCAACAATAAAGTTAGAGCAGTGTTTATTGATGGGTCATATAAACAAGGTAGGTGGTAGTTGTTGGGATGGAGGCTTTGGTGTTGTTGTGTTTGGTCATTGGTTGTGTGTTGTTTGTGTGTTGTGGTTGTGGTTGGTTTTGTTGCGGTGGCGAGTTGTGTTGGTTGGATGTAGATTTGGTGGACGTGCAAATTAGGCTTGTAGATGGTGTGAATGAGCTTATAGTGGGGCCGCATATTGTGTTGTTAGTTTGCGCGGTTGTGCATTGTTGTAGCTGGGTGCGTGTTCGTGTGTGTGGTTGGTGTTATGTTGCCTAGATGTTGGGGTTCGGGAAGGTAGGAATTTAGAGGAGAGGTATGATTTTCGTGAGTGGTTGTGTGTGTTGTGTGCTGTTGGACTAGACTAGTGTGTGTCGGCTGGTACGAGCGGAGTTTAGTGGTGTGGTTGGGATGTGTAAGACGGTTGGTGTGTGATTGGTTGATGTGTCCTGTTTGTTGAAAATGATATTAGTTGTTGGTCCGTTGCTGGTTGGGTCAGTGTGTTCAGTTGTGTCTGCGGGTGTGTTTGTGTGTTGTGTTGGGTGCAAAGTTTAATGCATAAGAGACTTGTTTGGTCGCCGAGTCAAGGTTAGGGCAAGGGTGATGGTTGTATTAGTGGTTTCGGTGGTCTCGGTCATTCGATTTTGGTGTGGAGGACATGGTTGTGTCGTGGTGTTGATATTCGGTGTGGGTGGTTGTGAAGGGCGAGTGTGGGAGTTGTTGGAAGGGTTTCATTCTTGTTGACGTTGAATGGATATAGTGTAAGCGGTATTTGGTAGCGATTGCGCCGGGAGTGGGTGTGGTTGTGGGATTTTGTTAGAGTTCGTGACCTGCAATTGTTGCCAGTGTGTGGTTTTCGTGTCAATAGAGGCTGTCTATGTGTGTTTTTGCCTAGTTGTTGTGGTAGTTTTAGTTCGGTGTTTGTGTGAGTTGGTGGTGGGGCGATGGGAGTTGTGGACGTTAGCCGTGGCAAACAGTGATTGGGTTCGGCGTTGTGGCAAGTCAGGGTTGTTGGATCGGTGTGGTCAGCGAGATGGGAGGTTGTGTGTTTATTTTTTTGGCACGATTGTTGCACGGATTCGTTGTGTAAGGTATCTGGGTTGCTGGGGGAGGGGACATTAGTTGTCTTTGGTAAATGGGTTTGGACTTTGTGTTACTTGGTGAGGTTTTCTCTGGTTGGAACTTTAGTTGAGTGATTTTTTTAGGAGTAGAAGTTTGAAACGACACAAAGGGATGTTCATGTTCGGGGAGTTAGCTGGGTGCTGGGCGAGGGTGTGTTGTGTTGTGTGGTGGGTGAGGTTCTCATCGCATGTTAGAGTTGGTGAGACTGTGAGCGATAAACTCCGATGTTGCGTATTGGTTATGTTTGTGTTGTTGAGGTGCGTTTGTGGGGTGTGTGTTTGTGGTGTGTTCGCTGTGGTCTGTTTATATAAGTAAAACAGTGTTTTTGTGTTTGATGTGGTATGAGTTTGGAATTGAAGAGTTGCGGCTTGGGCTCTTGTTTTTTGTATTAGGTTTGTAGTGGAAGTGACTGGGTGAAGTGATAATTGAGAAGTGATGTTTCGAACGCATCTGTGTGGATGGTATGACAGTTCGGATGAGTGTAATTAGTTGGTGGATGGTTCGTAGATGTAAGTTGTTTGCTTGCTATGGGTCATGTTTTTTTAAACGTGTGTTTGGTCTGTTGTTTTTTGTGGGGGTGGATGTTTGTTGGGTGTGTGTGGTTGTTTTGTTTGGGTTGGTGTGTGGGTTGTGTGTTTGGTTTGTGGTGGTTGTGTGTGTTGTGTTTTTGTTTGTTGTGTTGTGTGTGGTGTGTTGTATGTGATTTGTTGGTATATAGTAGGTTGGTGTGTAGATGGGTGGTGTAGGAAAGTGATGACGAGAGAAGGCCGAATGTAGAGTGTGTAGTGTGATTGTTCAGTGTAGGTGGGTTGTGGAGTTGCAGGTTGTGTGGGGATTAGTACAATCAGTGTGTGTATTTTGTGTGTGGTTTCTGACGTTGTGTAACTGTGTTGTGTTGGTGTGTGATAGGTTGTAGAAATCTGTTGCATGGTGGAGTTCAGGGTTTAGGTGTGAGGCGAGAAGCGTTGGAATAGTGATTGTCTGGTGTTATTGTGTGGGGGTTGGGTTTTGTGCTATGATAGTGTGGAGGTTATTGGTACTGCGGATGTTGTGAGGGAGTGCCGTTGTGGTTGGGCGTGCAGGTTGTGTTGGTGGTTGCCGTTGCTTGGTGTTTTGTGGGTGATAGTTTATTGTTGGTGTGATTTGTGAGTGAAGTCATGGTGTTGTAGATTGGGAATGTAGTGGATTTGTAGATAGCGCTGTGTTAGAGGATCGATCCTTTGGTGATTGGTGAGGGAGAATAGTTGGTTGCTTTAAGATGAAAAAGTGGTTGATGAACGCAATTGTTGTGTAAGTGTAGAGTGGTCGATTGATCGTTGTCCTGTTGGAATAGTGAGTTTATGACTAGGTATTGCGACGAATGGAAGGAGTGGTGAGTGTGGAAGATTTGTTTCGTGTGGGCTCGCTGGCCATTGTCTTGTTTGGGGTGGTATGCCATTTGATTGTTTGTGCGTTGGTGTATGAGTGTGTTGTATTCTGTGTGTTCAGTGCTGATGTCTTTTTTGGTTGTTGGATGTCGTTGTTAAGGATTGGGTTGGTTGATTAGTTTTTGTTGCAAAGTGGGAGTTTAGGTGAAAGTGATGCATGAATGACAACAAATAGCTTTTAGTCTAGGGTAAGGAAGTTATGGTGCGTAACGTGTTGGCTCTTCATTGTCGCTCGTGAGTTTTGATATGATGTTTGAGGCATGGAATTGTTTTTAGGACTCGAAAAATTGGGTTGTTCGTGTTGTTGGCTTGGCCAATGATGTTGATGCTGTGTGTTTGGGTGCCAGATGGGTTGAGGGTGTCGGCGGTGTGGGAGTAAGCGCATTTGTGTGATGTGTGGGTGTGTTGGAAGTGCTAGCCGGCTGGGAGCTAGTTGGTGGGGGGTGTTTGTGTTGGGTGGTGTAAGATATGAGTGGTATGAATGGGTTCAGGTGATGTTTAGCTGAGTGGTTGGGTAAAGGTTGGTTCAAGTGATTGGGGGTGTGTGGAGTGGTTGGTGTGTGGTTTGGTGTGTGTCTGTGTGCGGTGTGGAGGCTGAAGGGAGTACCGTTGCGTGCGTAGGAGAATGACAAATGTGTGATGATCACTTTTGTCTAGAAATGGGGGTATTTGGTAATGTGGTTGTGGCGTCTTGTGTTTTTGTAGGTGCTTTAGTGTGCGAGGTTGTGGACTGAGTTTGATGTACGGTGGGTTGGTATTGGTTGGATAGGGTGATTGTGTGGTGGGTGTTACTGTGTCTGATTGTGCCTAGGGAGGTGTTTGTACTGTTGGATTGTAGTAATTGTGGTCGGAGTGGTTTCGCTCAATGGTTCGTTTGATTGTGTGTTACAGCTAGCAGTTAATTCTGAGTTCGGGATGGATGATAGGTCGTGTTGAAGTGGGGTATTGTGTGAAAAGCATAGTGGGGGTAGTAGCGTGACTCAGTCGGTGGTTGTCGATGGTGGGCGGACGTGGATGATGTGTTATGGTTTGTTGTTGTGATGCGGTGTGTGAGGTGGGTGTTGGTGTGTGGGGTGTGGTGTAGAGCGGTAGGGTGCGGTTGATGTTGCAGTGAGAACATTTGAGGTTGTTTTGTTTGTTAGTGAGTATAGAGTGTGTGTTGTGTTTATAGCTTTAATGTTTGTGTGGAGTGTTTTTATTGATTGGACGGTTGTTAGGGCTGGGTTGTTTTGGGGTTCAGAAGTGCTTGTTAGGGGTGGTGTTGTGGTTTGTTTGTTGGTTGATTGATTGTCTATTTCGTCTCGGTCCTTGGTAGGTTTCGGTCTTTGTTGGGTGCGGAGTACACAGTGCGTGGGGTTGGTTTGCGAGATAGTTGGTGCTGCGATTGGGTGTGTTCTGCAGGACCTTAGTGGTGTGCTGGTGCGTGGTTGTCATGATTCGCGTGTAGGTGTGGTTGGTGTGGTTGGTTGTTTCGGGCGTGTGGCTGGTGTGAGGTGTGTTGGTTGTGCGGAGTGTATGGTTCGTGATTTATGAGTCGAGTGTTTTGAGCCTACACGAATATAATTGGGGTACCGTAGTGGTAAGAGGCGGGGTATGTGGTTGATGTTGACTGTTGCGTGTTTGTTCGCATTGAGAATTTATGTGTGGATGCTAGAGTCAGTTAATGTATGGTGGGGGGGTGTGTGAGTATGGTGTATGGTGGTTTTGCTTGTTTGGTTGGTACGTTGGGTGACGATTTGTGGTTTGTGTGACTGTGAGTGGGGAGTGGTTTATGTGAAGCTTCACGTTGGTGGTCTGTCTTCGGGTTTGTATGTAGGGGCGTGTAAAAGTGGAGCTGTGTTGTGTTGGTGTGTGTGTGTGTTGGTGTTGGTGTTTGGGTGGGGTGTGGGGTTTGGTTGTGGGGTGTGGGTGTTGTGGTGTTTTTTTGTTGTTGTGGTGGTGGGGAGCCTTGTGTGGGTGTGGGGTGGTGGGGTTGGGGATGTGTTTTGTGAGTGCTTGATGGTTCAGGCTGGTAAGTGGGTGCTGTCTAGGTGTTAATTACGTCTGTCGAAGGTCTTGATGGTTGATGTGTGTTCTACCATTAGGCCCCACAGGGGTATCGATGCAAACTCGAGGTCAAAGTGTGACGGGTTGTTCTGTTTGTGTTGTGGTTTGGCTGTTGTTGGTGTTCTGGATGTGCGGGAGTTGGTGTGATTTTTGTCGTGGCTTTTTTGGTTTTTTAGATTTTAGGTGCTGTGGATAGGCTTCGGTAGAGGGTGTTTTTTGGGAGTGTGCTCTGGTGTTGATGCGTTAAGATGTCGTTGAGAGTTGGTGGGCATGTGTGTTGTGTCTGGTACGTGGTATTCGGTGTCGAATGAAGGTGTTAGATGTGTTTTTTCATGTGGTTGTTTGTTCGTTGCTTGGCTCTAATAAGGCTTGCGGAAGGTGGGTTGATGTTTTGCATAAGGGTTGTTGTAGATGTCGTGTTGACAGCGCTGTGGGCAGGGTTGTCATGTTTGAAGATAGTTAAAGTTGTACGAAATTGAATGTAGCATGGTAACTTCAGCACTCGTCGTGTGTAAGGAAGTTGCTCAAGAAGCTTTTTGTTCGCGGTAGTTGGTGATGTGTCAGGGTGGTGCGGATTGGAGTGTTGTTGTTCAGTGTGTTTTGGTGGTTGGTGCTTTTTGACTGGCACTGTGTGGTTGTGTTCTATTTACGTTTGTTTTGGCTTTTGGGTTGTGTCCTGGTGTGGGTGTTTGGTCGCTTGGGTGTGTGTTGTGGTGTTGTGTCGGCTGTTTTATTGTTATGATTTGTTGATGGGGCTGCTGTGGTGTCGTGTGGGTATTAGTAAGTGGGTTGGTGTGGTGGTATATGATGGTGTGCGTGAGATTCACTGGAGGTGTGGCATTGGTGTAGTAGTGTGTGTGTCTGTATGCATGGGTTGGCGGATTGAGTGGTGTGGGTGGGGTTGCCTGCTGAGAGGTGGGGGAGGTGTTGGTTGTGATTGTAATCCGAGTTGTTGTACGATGATCGTCGGGACGTGTTGAGATTTGGGTTGGTGGTGAGGTTGTTGTGTGGTGGTAGTTGGATTGTGTGGAGTGTTTGGTGGGTGGGTTTTGGTTGGTTGT
Source organism: Paracentrotus lividus (assembly GCA_940671915.1). NCBI lineage: Eukaryota > Metazoa > Echinodermata > Echinoidea > Camarodonta > Echinidae > Paracentrotus > Paracentrotus lividus. Next base: position 9,121,299 of record CALNVZ010000174.1, read on the forward strand.
TTGTGTTTGTCTGGTCGGTGTTGGTGTTTGAGGTGTGGTTTGTTGGGTAGTGGTGAGTTCTGAGTGTAGTGGTTATTATGCGGGGTAGGTGTGAGAGTGGAAGGTTTGTGTTGTGGTGGAGGTTGACGAGTGTGTGTGAGTTTTTGTGTGGTTGGTTGTGTAGGTGGTGTTGATAGTTTGATGTGGCTCGGAAGGTTGTGTATGTAAGGTGTGGTTGTGGTGTGTAAAGTTGTTTGTTGTATTTATGGGAAGATCGTTGTTGTGTGTTGTTATTGGGTGTGGTGTCGTGAGAGTGTGTTCTTTGTGTTGTTTGTGGGGTTCTCGAGTGTGAAGACGGGTCGTGTTGTGTGGCTGTGTTGTGTTGGTTTGGTGCGTCGATGTTGTTTTGGAGTTCTTGAGGTGGTGTTGTAGGTGGGGTCGTTGTGGTGTGTTTTGTAGAGGTGTGCAGGTGTGAGTTTGTGTTTGTGTGTTGGGTTTTGTGTTGATTGTTTGTCGGAGTTGTGTGTGGGTTTGTTGCGTGTTAGGAGTGGTTGTGCTGGTGTGGATGTTTGGTTGTTTTGGTTGTGTTGTGTGTATGATGTTGGTGGTTATGTAGTTTTGCATAGTGGTGCTTTTAAGGTTCGTGTATGGTTGTGTAGTGCGTAGAGTAGAAGGTGGGGTTCGTTTCTGGTTGGTGATTTGCGTTAGTTTGTGGTTTGCGCTATAGTGTTGTTTGCATGCGGCCGTTGTGCGGGTGTGTGTGTGTGTGGGTCGTTTGATTTGTAGAGGGTGTGTTGGTGTGTGTTAGTGTGTTTGTTGGGTTGATGATGTGTGTGTGTTGTGTGTGTGTGTTGTTAGAGTAGTTGGTTTGTTTTTTTGAGTTGGGTGGTGATGTGGATTGTGTATGGGTCGTGGTGTGTGTGGGGAGATGTGTGGTGTGTGTGAGTTGTTTGTCTTGTTGCTAGTGTTGTTGGTTGTGCGCCTGAGGGGGTGTTGTTATGTGTGTTGTTGATTGTTGTTAGTTATGGTTGGTGCATGTAGGTTCCAGTCCAGATATAGGTAAGTGTTGTGTGGGATATGGTGGTGGTGGGTTGAACGTTGTCGTTGAGTTGTATGGCTACGTAGAAGGCGATGTTGTGTGGGGTTGTGTTGGTGTTTCTTGGTGGGTGAGTGTTTGGTGGGAGGTTTGTGTGGTTGTTTGGTAAGGTGTGGATGCGGTTTGGTTGTGTTTGTAGGGTGGGAAGGGGGTGAGTTGGTGTGGTGTGTGGGGATTGTTTGTGTGTGTTTTGGTGGTGTGAATGTTGTTAGTTTGTGGTGTGTTGTTGTTTGGGTGGTTAGTGGAGGTGTTTAGTGGTGGTTTGAGGGGTAGGGTGAAGGGGTGTGGGTTGTTCGCGGGTTGGATGGTGGTTGCGTTGTATGTTTTGTCGTTTGTATGGTGGGTATTGTGTGGATCGATGTGGTTGTCGATGTGTTGTTTCGTGTTGTTGTGGTTTTGGTTGTGTGTTGTGCGTTGCTGCAGGTTGTGGGATGGGTGGTGTGTAGTTGGGGGTGGGTGTGTGTTGTGTTGGTGTTGTGTGGGGTTTGTGGTTGGTGTGTGTGGGTGATGTGTGTAGTTGGTGTGTTGTGTGGTTGGGTGGGGTGGTTAGTTGCTGTTGGGGTTTGTGTGTGTGGTTGGTGTGCGGTGTACGTTGTTGTTGGTGCTGGATTGTTGTGTTGTGTGGTGGGTTGTGTTTGGTAGGGTGTTGTTGGTGTGTGTTGTGTTTGTGGTGATGGCTGTGTTGGTTGTGTGGGTTTTTGTTTGTGGTGTTTGTGTGGGTAGTGGTGTTGATGTGGGTTGATGTCGTTGTTGGGTGTGGGGGTTTGTGTTCTGGCGTGGCGTTGTGTCGGGTGTGGGTGTGTAGTGATGGTGTGTTGTTAGGGTAGGTTGGAGGGTGGATTCTGTGGGTGTTGTGATTGGTTGTGTGTTGAGTGTGTGGTTTTGTGTGTGATAGGTGTGGTGTGTTGTTAGTGTTTGCAGGTGTGGGTGGTTGGGTGTTAGGGTTTGGTCGGAATGGTTGGTGGGTGGTCGGTGTTGGTGTGGTTTGTGTGGTTGATTGTGGTTGGAGTGGGGGTGGGTTGTGGGTGGGCTGTGGTTGTGTAGGTGTGTGTTCTGTGTGGGAGGTGTGGTTTGTGTGTGATGGTGTGTGTGGTGTGTGGTGGGTGAGGTGTGGTTAGTGGGTGTGGGTGGTAGTGTGGTCTGTGGCAGATGGTGTGGTGTTGTAGGTTATGTTCGTTTGTGTTGGGGTGGGTGTTGTGTTGGGGGTTTGTGGGTGTGGTGGGTGATGTTGTGGGTGTGTGGTTGTGTGGTGTTGGTGTTGGGTGTGGTTGTGTGGTGTTGTTTGTGGGTTGTGTGTGGTGTGATGTTCGTGTGGTTTTGTTGTGTGGTGTGATGTGGGTGTGTAGTGTGTGTTGTTGGTGTGGGGTGTGTTGTGTGCTTTGTGTGGTGTGGTGTGTGATTGTGTTGGTGTTGTGGTGTGGTGTTGTGTGATGTGTGTGTGGTGTGGTGTTTGTGGTTGGTGTGTGTGGTGGGTTGGTGTTGGGTGTGTGTGGTGTTGGGTGTGGTTGTATTGGTGTGTTGTGTTGTATGGTGTGTTTTGTTTGTGTTCTGTGTGATTGGTGTTGGTGTTGATGGGGTGGATGTTTGTGGGATGGTGGGTTTGGTTGTGCTTGTTGTGGTGGGTGGGTGTTTGGGTTATGTTGGTGAGGTGTTGGTTGCGTTGTGGTTGTGGTGAGTGTGGTGGTGGTGTGTGGGTGTGTGGGGGTGTGTGTGGGTGTCTGTTTGTGTGGTGCGTGGGGTGGTGTGTGTGGTGTGGGTGTGTGGGGTGTGCGAGTTGGTTGTGTTGGGTGTGTTGGTGTGGCGTGGTGTGGGTGGTGGTGTGTTGGTGGTGTGTGAGGTGTGGTGATGGTGTGTTGTGGGGATGTGTTGTTGGTTGTGGTGTGGGTTGGGGATGGTGTTTGGTGAGGTGGGGGGTGGTTAGTGTTTGTGTTTGTGTTGGTGTAGTTGGTTTGTTGTAGTGGTTGTGTGTGTTGGATGGGTATGTTGTGGGTGGTGGTTTGGTGGGGTGGGGTTGTGTGGGTGTTGTGCGGGGAGCGTGTGTGGTGTTGTGGTCGTGGGGTGTGTGTGGTGGTGTGTGGGTGATGGGGTTGTGTTGTGGTTGATGGTTTTGTGTTGTGGTGTGTGTGGGTGTTTGTTGTTGTGTTGGTGTGGTTGGTCGCGTGTGGGGTGGTGGGTGGTGTGTTGTTGTATGTTGTCTGTTGTGGTTAGTGTGTTTGTTGCGTGTGTGGTTGGTTTTGGATGGGTTTGGTGTGTGTGGTGGTGTGTGGTTGGGTTGTGGCTGTGGTTGGGTTTGAGGTTGGGCTGGTGGTTTTCTGCTGTGTTTGTTGTTTGTTGTTAGTGTTGGTTGTGTGGGTGTGTTGTGTGTGGTGGTGGTGTTCGTTATGGGTGTGTGTTTGTTGGTTGGTTGTATGTGGTGTTTGGTGGTGTATTGGTGTGGATGTGCGTGTTGTGTGGTGTGTGGTTGAGGTGTTGTTGTGTGTGGTTGTGGTTGGGGGGTTGTGTGGTGTGTTTGTGTGTGGAATTGTTGGGTGTTCTGGTGGTATATGATGGGGATTGTGTTTTTGGTGTGGTGAGGTGTGTAGGTTGTGTGTGTTTGTGTGGTGAGTGAGTGTGTGTTTGGTGAGAGGTGGTGTTGGGTGTGCGGAGTGTGATGTGGTGTGTTGGATTTGTGGTGTGTGTTGTGGTGCGGTTGTTGGTGGTGTGGGTGTGTAGGGTTGGTCGTGGTGGAGATGTTGGGGGTGTCGTGTGTGTAAGCGTGGGGGTGTGTGTGTGGTGTGGGGTTTGTTGGGTGTGGAGTGTGTTGTGGGTGTTGTGTGTGTTGGGGTGGTGTGGGTGTGGTTGTGGTGGATGTTGTGGTGGGGGGTGGTGGAGGTGGTGTGTGTGTGCGGTGTTTTTGGGTGTTGTGGTGTGGGTGTTGGTGGTGGTGGGCGTTGTGTGGTGTGTGTGGTGGGCTGGTGTTGTGTGTGGTGTGTTTGTGTTGATAGTGGGTGGTGGGTGTTAGTTTGTGTTTGTTGGATGGGTTTGTTGTAGTGTTGTGGCGTTGTTTTGGGTGTGGTTGTGTGTGTTGTGTGTGTGTGTGGTGGTGGTGTGGGTTGTGTGAGTTTTTGTGGTTGTGTGGTTGTGTTATGGGTTGGTTGTGTGGGTGGTTATGGGTGGTGGTTTGTTTTGTGTAGGTGTTGTGGAGTGTTGAGTGTACTGTGGGGGGTTGTTATTTGGTGGTTGTTTGGTGGTTGGTATGGTGTTGTGTGTTGTGTGGTGTGGTGTGTGTGTTTGGGTGGTGGGTTGTGTGTGGGGGGTGTATGGTGTTGTTATGGTGAGGGGTTGTGGTGAGTTGTGTTTGTGTGTGTTTTGGGTTTTGTGGCTGGTGTGTTGTGTGTGTGGGTGAGTGTGTGTTGCTGTGGGGGTGTGTGTGTGGTGTTTGTGGTGGGTTGTGTGTGTGGGTAGGTGTGATTGGTTGATGGGTGAGTGGGTGTGGTGGGTTTGTGTTTTGGCGAGTGTATGGGAGGTTTGGTGGTGGGATGGTAAGTGGTGGTTGGTGGTTGTTGTGTGGTGGGTGTGTTGTGAGGGTCTGTGGAGTGTTGGTGTGTGAGTTCGTGTTGTGTTTGTGTTTACGTGGTTTGAGGGTGTGTGTTGGGGTATGATGTGTGGGTGGTGGTGTGGTGGGGTGGTGGGTGTGTGGTGTGTGTTTGGTGCGGGTGGCAGAGGTTGTTTTATTATGGTGTGTGTGGTCTTGTGTGGAGAGGAACGGTGTGAGAGTGGTGTGTTGTTGTGTGTTTGGTGGTTTTGTGTGTGTGTTGTTATTGTTGGTGGTATGAGATGTATGGTGAGTGTTGTGAGTATGTAGGGTGATGTTGGTTGTGAGTGTTGTTTTAGTGTTGGTGGGGTGTGTGTGTGAAGGTTTGATGGTTGTGGGGTTGTGGTGTGTGTGTGGGGGCGTGCGGGGTGGTTTTGGTGTGGTGTGCGTTGTAGCAGATGTTTTTTGCGTTGTTGTGAGTGAGTCTGTGTGCGTTTTGGGTGTGTGTGGTTGTTGTTGTGAGGGTGTAGTGGGTGTTTGTGGTTGTCTGGTGTTGGTGGTGTAGGTATGTTGCTGGCGTCGTTATGGGTGTGTGTTTGTGGTGTTGGTGAGTGGGTTGGTGGGTGTGTGGTATTGTGTTGGCTTGGGGGTTGTGTGTGTTTTGGGGTGTTGTGTTGTGGTGTTAGGTTTTGTGGCTTGTTGTTTGTGTTTTGTGTGGTTGTAGTTGTGTAGGTTGTCTTGTGTTTGTGGGTGAGGGTGTGGTTGGGTGTTGGCAGTGTGTGTCGTGCCGTGTGTGGGTGGATTGGCGGAATGTGGTGTGGGGGGTGGTGAGTGGTTGGTGGGTGCGTTTAGGTTGGTTGTGTTGTTGGTGGTTTGAGTGGGTGGGTGATGTGTGTTTGTGGGTGTGTTGTGGTGTTGTGTGTGGGGTTTGTGTGGTGCTCGCTGTTTGGTTGTGGTTGTCGTCGTGGTGTGTGTGGGAGTTGTAGTGTGGGTTGATTTTGGTGTGTGTTGTGGTTTGTGTGTTGTTGTGGGATGTGTGTGAGGTGGGTTGTTGAAGGTGGGTGTTGGTGTGCTTTAGTGGTTGAAGTGGAGGGTTGGTGTTGAGTTTGTTGGGGCGGGAGGTTGGTGTGGTGTTGTTGGTGGTGAGAGTGTTATGTTGTTGTGTGTTGTTGGTGTTTGATTAGGGTGTGGTTTGTGTGGGGGTGGTAGCGTTGTGTGGTGTGTGCGTGTTTGTGTTGGGTTGTGTGGTGTTGTGTGCTGGGTGTTGGTGCGTGTGGGGTGTGTGTGGGGTTGTGGTGCGGATGTTGGTGTGTGTTGGTTTGGGGTGGTGGTGTGTAGTGAGTGTGGGTGGGTCGTTGTGTCGGTGTAGGTGTGTTGTTGGTGGGTGGAGTTAGGTTTGGTGTGGGAGGGTGGTGTTGTTGGGTTGTGGTGGTGTAGGGTGTGATTGCGGTTTGTGTGTTTGGCGGTGAGTGTAGTGTGTGGAGGTTTGGTGGGTGTGTGGGGAGGTGTGTTGGGTGGGTTGTGGGTTGGATGTGTGTAGGTGTTTTTAGGCGAAGTGTGTGGTTGTGTTTGGGTTGGCGTTTGTGTGGTGTTGTGTGGAGTGTGAGTGTGTGTGGGTTGGGTTGTTTGGTTGTGGTTGGTGTTGGGGTGCGTGTGTGTTTGTGGGTGTGTGGTTGTGTGTGTGTGGTATTGTGGTTGGTGTGTTTGTGGTTGTGACTTGGCGTGGGTAGGTGTGTTGGGTTTGTGGTTTGTGTTTGGTGTGGGTGGGTTGATGGGTGTATGAGATGGAGCTGGTTGAGTGTGTTGTTCGGGTTGGTGTGTTGTTGTGGTTGCGGGTTTTCGGTTGGTGGTTGATTGTCGTGATTGTGGGTGTGTTGGTTTGTGGTGTGGTGTGGTGGGTGGATGTTGGGTGGTTGTTGTGTGGTGTGGGGGTGGTGTGGTCTAGGTGTTAGGGTGTGTGTTGTTTGGGTTGTGTGTGGTGGTTGTTTGGGGTGTGTTGGTGTGTTGTCGTTGTGGTGTTAGGTGTTGTTGTGTGATTGTGGGTTTGCTGTGGTGGTGTTTAGTGTGGTGGGTGGCGTGGGAGAGGGGTGGTTAGTTTTGTGGTTGTGTGTGTGTGAGTGGGGTTTGTTTGTGTGTGGGGTGTAGAGTGTGTGTGGTTAGTTGCGTTGGTGTGGTGTTTTGTGTGGTTTGTTGTGAGTGGAAGGATGTGGGTTGATGGCTGTTTGTGGTGTGGGTGTGTTGTGGTGGGATCGGAGTGTGTGTGGAGGTGTGTGGGTGTTTGTTGTGTGTGGTGTGTGAGGTGGTTGGGTTGGGAGTGTTGTGTTAGTGGCTGTGTTTGTGTAGTGGTGTGGTGTGGTTTGGTTTGTGGTGTTGGATTGTGGGTGTGTTGGGGGTTTGATGTGATGTTGTTGTGAGTGGGGTTGTGGTGTGTGTGTGGTGTGTGTGTTGTGGGTTGGGGGTGGGTTTGTGTGTGGGGATGTTGGTGTGGTTGTGGGGTGTGTGTTGGGTGTGGTTGGCGCTCGCGTCCTTGTTTGTTGTTTTTGATGGGTGTTGTAGGGTGAGTTGTGGCGTGTGTGTGGTGGTGTGGTGTGGGGTTGGTGTGTTTTTGTTGTTGTGGTGTTGTGTGGTGGTGTGGGGTGGTGTGGCGTTTGGTGAGTGTGTGTTGGTTTGGGTTAGTGTGGATGTTTGGGTTTGGTTGGGTGATGCTGAGGTTGGGTGTTTTTTGTTTTGTTTGGCCGTTGGGGGTTGGGGTGGTTGTGTGTGTGTTTTGTGTGTAGTGTGTGTGGTGTGTTGTGTGATGGTGTGGTTGTCGTGGATGTGGTAGGCTGTGTGTGTTGTGTGTTTGTGTTTGTTCGGTATGTGTTGGGTGTATGTGTGTGTGTGGTGGGGTGGCGTGTGTGTTTTGTGTCGTAGTTGTTGGTGGGGTGTGTGGTGTGCGTGTTAGTGAGGGGTAGTGGGTGTGTGTTGTGGTTTGTGGTGGTGTGGTGCGTTTGGTGCGGTGTTGGTGGTGGGTGTGGTAGTTGGGGTGGTGGTGTTGTGTGGTGTTGTTGTGGGTGTTTGTTTTGTTTGGTAGGTGATGGTAGCGGTGGGTGTGTG
>CALNVZ010000174.1:9129008-9142746 GCA_940671915.1 Paracentrotus lividus
CAGGATATTTTTAACTAAATCCTTGAAAATGATATTATTCCCTTCTGCATTCATGTCGCGTTGTTACAAATTACAAAAATTTCCCAGTCAATTACAAGGAGTTGAAGCGCATCATAGTGTGACACCGTATCGTGGTTTGAAGCATGAGTAGTTTCATTTGACAATAAACATTACGATCCCAGTGGTATAATTCACCAATTCATCTTCCAATAAGCCATTTCCATTGATTTAGTTCTGAGGGCATTGATTGTGACGACCAAAATGGCACGTTGCAAGTCAGTTTACGTCAACGAATTATATTTTTTGGCACGATTCCGACTATTCGAGGACATTTTCTTTAAATGTTACTACTTTCTGACATTGAATTAATAAAGAAACGACACAAAGCATTCATTTCGATACTGTCTAGTGGGTCCACCTGTAATCGACTACAAACTCGAGTTCATTATTTTGTGTTTGCATGTTATATAAGTAAAACATTTTATATGATAAAACCCTTTTCATTATTTAGTAGACGTGAAATAAAAGAAATCAACCATCTTTATTATACATTCGAGAAATTATGGATTCAATGAGTGTTCTCTAGGTCATTTTTAAACTTTCTTTTTTTTTTTTTTTTTTAATAATAGGAAAAACAAAACCATGTAAGTATACAAGGTGATCAGATACAAATCATGTTGTCTGACATGTAACTTGTTAAGGTAAAATCTTCAATCAGTAAGCGAACAAACTGGGGGTCATGAGATACCTAAATCCCCATCCTTATATTATATCGAGTGAGTCAGAAAAAACTTTACACCTAGAAAAATGTCAATAAAAAGAAAACCAATTTATAAACCCCAATATCTTATACATATTCAGAAAGAGTAATTTCTCCCGCATCTTTTGGTACCAATTTTGTGTGTTATATCTTCACGCTTGGATGTAAATTTTGAATTGTGCAAAAGTGGGAGTAAAATCAAAACAACAAAAGCTATCAAAAAAGCAACTCCATCCTCATTAATATAGCATAAATTTTTAACAAAAATGTCTTGCGCCAAATAACTTGGCAGGGGCGTATACACATTATGGACTAGCCTACATTTTGTGTGAAAATGAGATAGACATGAACATGTAAAGTCAAGCATGAGTGAGCACACGTCAAAGACAAAATAATCACTTTTCAAAAGTATTAAGAGGCCTTTTTAGGTCTGTCAGTGACAGTTTACTTTTTGATGTGTACTCATTCAGGGATTACTTGATTAATCAATCTAATTTTTACACAGAATCTAGTCGATAACTGTAAGAACAGTAACACCCTCGCCAAGTTATTTGGCTCAAAACAATTTTGTTAAAAAGTTATGCTAATTTATTCATGATGGAGTTGCTTTTTTGTCAACTTTTGTTGTTTTAATTTCATCCCCATCCTTGCACACTTCGAAATTTGCATGTTCGCAAACAATGCGTCGTGTTCATCCAAGCGTAAAGACATACCACACAAAAATGGTACCAGAAGATGCGGGAGGAGTTACTCTTTCAGAATATGTAACATAATTTGGGGTTGATAAATTGGTTTTCTTTTTACTGACATTTTTCTAAGTTTTTTTTTACTCACTCGGTATATAAAAAGACTTTTTTTTTTTTTTTGTTGCCGGGAATCGAGCTCTAGAATACCAACACCATTTAGCCCACAGGTATCGATGCAAACTCGAAGTCAAAGTGTGACGGGTTCTTTTTCCAGATTCCTTTGTTAAATGCAGCGAAGTTTTGAGCAAAGATCTAAGTGGCATACTACTGTAGCGAATGAGTTAATTCATTTTGTCTCTCTATCCATGTCATAAGTTAACACAGCTGCAGCATTAAAGTTAAGTACAAATTAATGGGAGCATGGTAACTTCACACCTCTGAAAAGTCCAAAGCTTTCGAAGGAAGGGGTCGATTTTCATTTTTACCTCTATCTTTTCTTTTTCTGTCTTTTCCTTATATACCTCTGTATATAAGGTGTATATCTGACGTGCATTATATCTACATGGCATAATCCCAAAAGTTTTGAATCCCAGACAACCGACTAATTGATTTTGTTCTCTTTGTGGAAAAACGGGAGAAAATAGGAAGGGAATATTAATAATGACCCCTCGTCATGATGAGATGGCAAGGTAAAGCAGGATAAAGCCCCAATACTCATCGGCAGGGGGTTACAGATGGGTAACCAAGCGATTAGGGTCTATTCAGATCAGCCCAGCCCCTATTTCCGATATTTTACAAAATTATGCGACGTCGGAAAGCAATTATTCTTTGTCTTGTTGCCTTTGTCCACTAAAACGGCAATGGAAAATTTTCCTCTTCGAAACGATTAAGTTGGTATAGATGTTCATGCTGCCCGGCGCGGCGTCGCGCCATTTTAAGTTGCGAAAGCAAGCCTGTGTTTTAACCCCTCAAGCTTCTCTGCACGTCGTCACGGGTATTTAAATCGTAAGAATGCAGGGATGATGTCTTCTTAATAGGCCCCCCTCAGGGGTTCATAAAATAACCATTAATTTCTAATTGCAGCCAAAGCATTGAACAAGGACCCGCAGATTTTACCATTGTACCTGTTCTTATTTTGCCCCTATTCGTAGGGCATGTAGCCAAGAGCAAGATGTGTTAAATCGTCCATCCCCTTCTTAAAGCCATTCTTCATCACAACCCCTTTCAAAATTTGTACCATAATGACGTCCGATAATAACAAGGGAACACATGTAAAATCACGTTTAGTATATAGAATACCTCAAGGGATTCATTTGTAAACCCACTTAGAATTTCATAAAGATATAATAACAAATGAGGTTTACGAGACAGTAATATCCCTGCCATATTATCTAAATGGAGACGCATATCCTATATCTACATCGACACATTTGGCTTTGCTTACCTTGCATTACAATATTGACTCGGATAAATGTTGTTTACTGTAATCGATGAAGGTAGTTTGACGTTGGGTATAAGATTGACAATACCAAGGGTCTTTATAATGATACTTTATTGAAACCAGGAAGAAGTTTTGCGATATGAAATCAAATGAAACGAAAAGTTGCGTGGGGAACTTATTTTGGGGTTGTTTTGCCCTATTGCGGTATGGTCGTTGCTGGAAATTAATATAAACCACAAAATCCTCAAAATAAACGATATTAGAAAACAATCTAACATGACATTCCTTAAATATTTAAAGTTAAAAGTTTTGTAAAGTCACTGCGCTATACGAGGTTTCATGCTGATTAGTATTTCAAAATCTCTGCATATTCAGAACCCATCGCCTTCGTCACGAATATAAGTAAAGTCATACCTAAAAAAACTAGGACCTGATGACCGTTATTGGAAGAAGATAAGAGTCGATCGATCAGTGTATCCTAAGAAATATATATTTCTTCCATATTCACAATTAATATTTTATGTGATTCAAAAGAGTAAAATTTTGTTTGTACATTGCTGTATTGTAAAATGGATCTATAGTGATATAATTGATATGATGATTTGTGTTATGAACAGTTATCTTTGTAGTATGAGTACAATGTACGTTATTGATTGTTATGTTGTATTATTTGGAAGAAATAAAAACATACTTAAAAACAAAAAAAAGTACATACCCTTCTACAACCTACTTTCTGGGTGATGTTTCCTTAAGTCGTTCGTGAACTACCAACAACTTTCACGAACGACTTAAGGAAACACCGTCCAGAAAGAAGGTTAGAGAAGGGTAAAGGCCTACTTAGAATACACTGATCGGTATAACTATCTTTTTCTGATAACGGCGAAACAAATTTTTTTCTATTTGTGGATAATTGGCATCTTTTCCTTTTTATTGCACATCGGCATACCACGGTCGGGATCGATCGATGGACAACAAAATTCGCCCATTTTACAGTATCCTCCATATTCTCATCACTTTCAATTACATACAACGCTCAACCTAATATATAAATAGTGTACAATCTATCGCGCAATATACTGGATTATCAGTACGACAAATACTAAATTATCCCGAGTGCAGATTTGTTTCTCCGAGGCCACAGGCCGAGGTGAAATAGATCTGCACGACGGACCATTTAGTATTTGGAGTTCATATAGTCCAGTAATTTTGCAAGATGGAGCGTTCACTATTTGTTATAGTAAATAGACCCCTAGATCTTTGACCTTGTCTAATCTAGTTTTATGTTTGCCAATTCTTTGGTGCTAATTAAGCTATTGTGACGTATATTGTTGCTGCGCGTATCCATTGTCATTAACATTTGTGCGCACCATTTTACTGTTATTACGCGCTAGCGCAACAAGGCAATTGATAGAATCGATACTCTCCCCATTCATTTAACACGGACTTTACCCTCCAAAAACCGAAAGTTATATTGTACATATGTACAATATAACACATTGAAGGTAGGTCACGTGGTACTGACCTAGCCAATCGCAACGCGTATTTTTATACCACTATTTACTATACCCATATATTGTTCAACCACGTTCTGCAATATATCGAGAATTTTCCCTCTAATGAAAATATAAATCAATAAAGATCAAACTATAGTAATTTATAAGAAAACAGATTTGTTAAGTTAAACAATTTGATCTCATTTTAGTTTTATATCATTATGATATATTTTGGGCATGTCATTGCGAAAAATCCCATTTTACTCTCATACATCCATCATGTCCATCAGAGCCTAACATGATCTGGTAATTAAGTGGGCGGAACATCGTCAAGAGTCGAACATTTTCATGGTATCTTCAGTCTGCATTTAATCAGTATTATAACAGGGCATCGCAGATCCATTGCACAACTTAATCGTGCAAGTAAGTTTAAAGGGCTAAGCCGGGGATTTGGAAGGCTTGACTTGCACTTAAGCAGCTTCCCACAATCCTATATCCTAGAGAATGTCGATCACAGTCATAATCATGATGATAGGGAGAGGATCCCCGTGGTTTCCGTCATTGAAGAGTGGTTTATCAAGGACTTTCATGAGAAAATCATCTTCTTTATTTTCTCTTTTTGTACAACAAACGGTTGGGTTAACCATATTATACAGCTGGTAAAACAGGATTTGGCTTCTTTGGGCGTGTGTTGAGTGTCGTTGTTGAGGCAACGCTTGGAACATGATCCCTGTGAGTGTGTGTGTGTTTATGTGCTTGTGTGGTGTGTGTGCGGTGTCAATGTGTGTGTTGTAGAAGAATAAGTAACATTACACTGCAAAAACCATTGGTGCTAAATATAACACAGGCCCAGCTTAAATAGAGGACCCATCCAATTAGTATACAAATTTGCACAGATGTGGAGTATCGGTAGTTTATGGTGAGCATTAAGTAACTATGGAACTCTTAAACCACGACGAGGCACAGCCGTGGTGAGTTTAGACTAGTTTCCATAGTTTACCGCTCGATGCTCCACTAGTCCTACCGATGCACGAACAAACTAAATTAAAGTTTTGGTTTTAAATACATCACTACACTGACACTGGTGTTGGTATACGAGTTTATCCCAACACAAATTTGAAATTTTAAAAATCTATCACCAACTCTGGTGTTATTTAAAACCCGTGTTTTTGCAGATGTACGTACCCAGAAGGCGTCGATCCGCTCTGAGAATTCAGAGCGGATCGGCGCCTATGTGTACCAATGCGTACTATTGGGCTCTGGCAAAATATATCTGACGACACACCCTCTCTTAAATTTTGAGAGAAAGTTTTCAAATTCTATAGTACTAAGTAACCCTGATAAAGAAGATAAGTTATGGCATGCATAAGTCTTACTGATGCCCAAGCAAGTGTGCGCAACGCATCTCGCTTTCAATATCTAACTTTTCATGTTTTCTACTGTTGTTTTTCCTGATTTCAAATAATAAAATCGACAAGACATGTGCATTATTGAAACTGACTTTTAAAAACTATAAAAGTCTCATGTCAACAAAAAGCACGCATTCTAACTACGCATTGGTAAGCTTAGCAAATAGCTATCGATATGGAAATAAAGCGAAGTCTCCAATGTCACTCTACAAAAGCAATATTGTTTGTACCTTGTTCTCCATAAACACTATAAACATTAAATAGTATTTAGATATTTTAAGCTTATTGAGTAGAAAATAATGGCGGTAGTTACCATGCCCATATTGACACACAGAAACCACAACTATGGTTTATCATTATTATGGCTTCAATAAACTTTTCACATTATATTCTTCTCTCCTCAAAACAAAGCCGAGGGTGCCCCTTCCTAGATATATTGTTAATAACATAACAATGAAAAGGCAACCCACGGTCGCGTTGCGTTGGAAGACGAAATAAACACACATTTTTCTTTGATTTTTTTTCTCTCTCTTGATTCTTTTTAAACACAAACAAGTAAAAGAGATATATTTCAGTTGGTGTCCAACTGTGCAGTGTATACAGTCAGCTTATATGCAACGACCCATCACAAAGATTGCAAAAGGATGGATGTGACCCTCTCGAGACAAAACAACTCTGCCAGGTCCAAGGTTCTTCACGAATTTCAAGATCACTGCTGTGATTGTCTGCTCCGAAGTGAGAGTATTGACAAATTAGACATTATTAACTGAGGCTTTTGTAGTCTGGAAAAGTAGGCCAGCGTGATCTCTGCAAAGGAATTATTGTCACAAACGCACAGCAAATAGCGTTAACACCACTTTCAAAACACCCCTATTTCTCTTTTCATTCATACTTTTATTTTGTCCTTGGAAAGAAAGAGAGACAGAAAAGAAAGATGACAGGAACCTTGATGTCTTGATTTCTTTATATGAGCATAACGGATCACGGACCCCATAATGTGAAGATGTGACGCCTTTAATCGCCCATGAAATAAGAATTGATTCGTTACGGCTTTAAAGAAACTTATGTGTTCGCATGATATAAGTTCTTTTTATGATTACCTCAGTACTGTAAGGAATAAAAGTGAGACATATAATAGTTCTAACCCGTTTTTCAACTATTGTAAAATCTAGAAGAATATAAGTTTACAGAATATTCAATGTTGCAGGACGAAGCATCCCTCTATTCTTCAAACGTATATCCTCTTTTTTTCCATCTTCCTTACTCTTTTGTGTGTGTGTATTTTCCCGTCAAAATAGATATAAAAGATAAGGAACACGAATGTATGATTCATACTAAAAATCAAAATATTAAACTAGATGATCCAGTATTATGCTGACTTGACATCCTAAAATGCTGACACTCTAAACCTTACCATCACCCTGAGTGTTGTCAACAGATGAAAACTAACGTGGTATCATTCGTGAAAGGTCATGTAAAAAAATGTTAAGGTTAAAGTCCATTACGCGCATCGCCGAAAAGCGCCTAGATCTAAATGCGCATCGCGTCGGACCCATTATTTTATGCTCCAGGTAAACCTGAAAGTTTAAGGCCCCGTTTACATTATAGGACCGGGCCGAGCTGGTCAGTCACATCACACTAATAATCAAATGGCGTATCCAGCATTGGGGGCTCGTAGCCAGTGTAAGCCCTTTTTAGATTTATTTTGAATAAGAAATAGAAATGGGCCATGGTAGTGGTATTTAGATCACGAAGAGTCGGAACCAGAATGCGGCATTTCATCAAAGGATTTCGGCATTTTATCCGACAAATTTTGCTTCAGGCCAATCAGATGCAAGCATTTCAGTAGCTTATAAACACTTTGTCGGATAAACGTCCGACAAGTCCTTTGATGAAATGCCCCCCTGTTCTCCTGATCGAATTGAACTCCTGATCACGGTACTGAAATCACAGCACATTATTTCACCTTCTGTATTTATCTAGATATTACAATTGAGTGTAACGAAACACTATACATTTTTTTATGACTATGATTAAAAATGGTTTATCGGTTCTCTGTATTTGACCTTGAATTTCAATTCCCAAGTCAATTTAAAGATCATCTGAGACAGAGACTGCATAATATGGGCGTTGTAAGCGCCCCTCTTGCTCTCTAGCGATTTAAATTGTTTGAATGACAAAGGTGTCTTTCTTGACTGCGAAATCATTAGGACGGTTCAATATTCAAACGTGAGTTGAACCACCGACATTTTGGACTGATAGAGGGGCATATCTTTGCCCACTTGTAGGTTATGAATGGAATCAATGACTACCATCATTATGTATAATGTAGGGTGCATGTGGTCATTACCAGTTGGATTTTGAAATTTTACAATTGGTCCCCTGGAAATTTGAAATTAAAAACAGTGCGTGGAGTGAACACGACAGAAAAAAGACATGCGGTTTTCCCCTGACCAATCATTGGTTATGCGTTGGATTTTGGTGCCAGGTTGATCCTCTAAGGTACCCCATAGGTGCCTGGTATACTGTGGTATGAATGTGCTACCTCCCCGACATTTTATTTGTTTTAAATCAATCCGAATTGCGATCTTTCCAATGGCTACTCTCGTCGCTGCCGAACAATAGGCCTACTATTAGCGATCCACCGCCTCGTTAAAATCTTGGGAATTTAGTTGTTTACTTCTACCCCTTGAGAATGTGTATGTTGAAAGGTGCGACACGCTGAGCGTCGTACATTCGGTCCCATTTGAGTGAACACGACCATGCCCTTAAAATTCAACATTTCAAAGTAAATAACCTAAATCCATTACTGTATTTATTGCCCATGCTTAGAGTAGTCCATGAAAATTAATCTCAAGCAAAAAAAATCTTACAAAAGTGATAGTTAAAGAATAAGAGGCATTTAAAGCACCATAAGTCCCATACGTGGCAAAATTCCTGTGCCAATTAATTTCAGCGTAAGAAAAACTGGTCCATATGTTTGAAACTAAACAATGTTTATTGTTAAAGAAGCCTTTGTTGCTTGATTTCAGATCCTACATTTGCATTTTCAAAAGGCACAGCCGCCACATTGAATTTTCCAGCTAAAATGCCCCACTTTATCTGAATGATGACCAGACGTAGTGGTGACAACCTGCTAAACTATTTCTATAGGTGAGAAATTGATCAATCTACGTTCCTTGTTGATTGGGCTTACAGAAAGGATCGACATACCATCGTGCCTCCATATCCCCCTTTCTGTTGTGGTAGTAATGTTTTTCTTTGCACTGCTTTTTGTGAAAATTTCCCCCAAACACCTGCGAGATACACACCACAAATAGTTTCCATCACCTTGTATTGAAATTAAATGAAAGCATTAGGTCAAGATTTCTACGCATTGTGCTGTCAAATATTGTGTTGATATGGTATCAAAAAAATTCAATACGCAGCTAGTCTCAATTGCCGTAACTTATGGGGTCTTTGTAAAGGCGACAAAAGAAGCTTGGTTCATGTCAATGAATGGATTTTGGCATACTTGTACTGTATTGTAATATTTGATTGTTGGTGATTGTGTAGAGAACTCTCTCCCTGCATGAGCGATGCTTTAAAATGAACCATAGTGACGGGAAAAACATCGTCGCACTTTATCTTCTGAGATAATTAATATTTCGACTTCATTGCTGTGTTAACATACCGCACAGACCCGCATGTTATTCACGGTAGAATGAAAAAGTGCCATTTCCTGACAGTGCTTGCGTTGTATATTTTTTCCCCCTTGATGATATTATGAAAAGGACGCGTTGATTATTATTTTCTTCGTTTATTGATAAAGACAAATACATAAAAAACCAATGAGTTTGATCAACTCGGTTCCAGTTTGTGCTGCTGTGTTTGGCAAGCACCGAATTGGAAATAAAAACAGTTTCATGTTGTCGAAATTAAAGACGCGATTTACACCTTTATAATAATTATAAGCGTCGATTCTATCTTTAACATTGAACGAAATAATCTACCATTTTAAAATAGCTCTAGAATTGCCCGATAAAATAAGCTGATCAACATCAGTCATGTTTATTGCTTCCTAAATATGAATTGAAAGTCAATTTTCCGAAGTTTGTTTTTTCTATTCATTTTTGGACGAATACGTATAATTCCTGGAAATATATGTACAGCTTTTATTGATGACATTCTTTTGAATTTACCATTTTGCTACCACCTTTTTATTACTTGAAAAAGAAACAAGAAATGCATCATGCAAACTTTATGAATGAATTTTTAATGCAACTTTATAATTTTAACAAAGAAATTATCCTATGTAAAAATGAGTTCTAAAAATATACATGAAATACATCAAAAGAAGAGGGGGGAAAAGATGAGAAAGAAGAGGTATTGTTTTTAAATGAAAATAAGCCTACATATTCATTATAATCTAAAGTTTCTTTTTTCTTTCTATTAGGCCGACGATGTTTTTTTTGTGTGTGTGTGTGTGTGTGTGAGAGAAAGACGAATATTTTTTTTTCCTATTGCAGATTTAAAGACAAATTCTGATTCGACTATCATTCTCTCAATGTCAAAGAGTAGAAAAGTACCAAATTGAACGGGAATTGTGCTCACTCTGTCAACGAGTGAAACTTACCGAGTTCTTTACCACTCAATTTGGAATGAAATTTCCTTCACCTTAAAACGAAGACTGTCAAATCCACTCCTTCATACAAGTATACGAGAAACTATAATTTTAAACGAGATGTCAGACTCTGGGCTAATAGTACTGTCGACGAGATTGTGAGAAAACAATACCATCAAATGTTTATAGTATATCATCAAATTTTACCTAGTGATCAGACACTATTTTTATCGAGGCATCGCTATCTAGGACTGATGATGTAGCCGATACGGTGAGGAGAACAATTATCTATACCAAAGTTGTTTCAAGTAAAAATAAGTTATTGTGTTAGTGAACGAGATACAATTATTTTGGAAATAGTCAGCGGTATAATCGAGTAGACCTATTAATATCTCACATAAAAGAGCTGATAATTTATTGTTTTAGTAAATGCTCTTAAACTTTAAAAATGATACCATCTGTAAGGTAAATTGTTCATTTTTAAGCCAATACAGCATTATGCATTCCAAATAGTTACTTTGCATTTAGGATTTGCCACCTCCCCGGGAAAAAAAGACCAAAAGACAAAAGACAAAAAAAAAAAAAAAAAAAAAAAAAAAAAAAAAAAAAAAAAATCTATTTGAATAATTTTAACCGGAAAATTATAAAGCTACATTTAGCTATTAATGGTTTATTAGCTTGTTTACTGCCAAATTATGCAGTAACTGTTACAAGGCCAATAAGACAAAAGCCTATATTATGCACCATACATTGAAATCATATTTCTGAACACATGCTGAAGATAACCGCTCTACAGAAGATACCTGTAAACATTTTTTTGTTTGAGGAAATTTTGTGACATTACCCCGTTTAGAGCAAAAACTTTTCCTATATCACGCATGATACGAACATTTTCTAAGCCAAATCTCGAAGTCAAACATTATTTTAGATCAAAAAATTTATTCTATTTCTGTCAGGTTATGACTTGTCCAACTTCCGCTGCTGGCTAGGCCAGGGCGCGGCCTATATTAATGAGGAGATTAATTTTATTATTATAAAAGAATGTTTTAAAACTCCTCCATACCTTTTCATAACCCATGACCTTCACTCATTTAGCACTAGCACTAACCATTTCTTTTGATGCATAAACAAGGGCTTTGACAGGCGGGGCGGCCTGCACGGTTCTTATGAAATTTTGAATCATAGTGCTTCGGTACCGGTACGGTTACAAAAAATTGTGCTCACATTTTTAGGCCTTGCTTACCATGTTTACGTCTACGTGAGACAAAAGTTGTCCTAAATCATGATCATATATACTCATACATAGGGCCTACCTAAAACGACGAGAGCTGAAGTGAGAGTTTTAAGTAACTCTGAGGTCTAATATTTGGCGTCAAATAATATATTTTAATTCGTTAGTACCCTAAATACTTTGATATTCGACATAATGTTTATTTAGATCCCCGGTAGATCCCCTATCTAAATTTAGAATCTAACATTTTGTCCAATGTCTTAAAATGACAAAGTTAAAAACAAAAGTTAAATTGTGTTAAACCTACCTCTCTTTCAACCCTGCTCTGTCTGCTATTTCTTGTGAGGTTTTGGGTTGCCCAAAAAAGCTGCCCAGGACCTCGAATAATCCTGTCTGACGTCCAACCGCGATGGACAAGGTGAGGAAACCGGCATTGATGGTCTGTGCCATACGGTGGCCGAAGTCCATGATCGTCTCGCCATCGGCACCGACCGGCGGACCCGCCATCATCCCCGGTGGACCAGCAGCCGTGCCTGGCGGCATATCTCGTGGCATCGGCTCGGGCAGGTTGCTGTTGATGGAGACCGGTTTACCGGCTAGCTGCGGGGGGAACGATGGCGGCACTTGCGCTGGAGTTTTCAGCATAGTGAGGATGCGTGTTTGCTGTTCCATAATGCTATCAAGTCAATCGATATTTCTATAGGTGAGAATATTTGATCCGTTAACCAGAAATGAAATTCACTGCGACTTTGAACACTTTTCGATTAAATCGAACTAATTGGACTTAGATCTATCCAATACTAGTAACTGCTTCATCTACTAAAAGTTAAGTTCAGTCGACCATCAGAATTATAAATGTACAATGCGATCCGAATTCTGATTGGAGGATCGATCGGAATGGCTTCTAATTCTGCACACGCGTTTGCTCATGCGCGATCGATCGATATGTGTCCACATGACTTTTTTTTTTCTCTCTCCTTTTTCCTATCATAGTTGCAAATAGTAATCTCAGATTATTTAAGACGAGTTTTACTTTATGTCCCCCTGTAATCCCCCTTTTATTATGTGTATGGTAATTTAACCATCAGTTGATTACTTGATTTTTACTCATTTTATTTATTTTTGTAAGGAAAATTGTCGGTTCATTTAGGTCATTTATTTACTATGGATTATCGAAAGTCATGAAATTTCTTCAAAATCACTCTGTATATAGATTTTGGAAATACTGTGTACAATTAACCTGTATTAACCCTTACATAATAGGATTGCTCTAAGTCTTCTGAATTTGTTATTCATTTATTCTTTGATTGCCTACATTTCCGGCGGATGCACTGGCGGATCCAGGCGGGGGCGCAAGGGACGCGCTCCCTTAATGTGAAAACCACTATTTACTGTACATGTTAAAATTGGAAAAAATTAGCGGCGCCCCCCCCCTATCCTGAAATCCTAGATCCGCCACTTCGGATGTCATTATAAATCCAATCAATATTGTTAGTGACTTATTATAATCTCAAGATAAGTTTATAAACAATCAAAACAATATTATGATTATTATTTTGCATCTTACCGAAATAATCTCTTCTCGATAGCCGACATTTCTGCAGATTATTATTCTCTATGCAAATCGGTGGTTTTGTCAAGTAGGAAATGGAATTCTAAATGACGTAATGGACATCTGACTACGGTTGAAACAAGCCTTGTCGTGAACACAGTCAGTGGCGCTTTGAAATTGACCCCCTTTTCACGAGAATCTATTTACAGCCAAAGTTGGCATGAGTTTTGCCATTACAACAGTGACAATGTTAATATCTATTAAAGTATATCATTCATAATATAAACGTTTATTTATTTTCATTATAATTATGCTTAGGGCCGATATTCATTTTTTCGGCTTCTTTTATAATGCTATATTGTTAACTCTAATAATTTTTAATCTTCGGATTTTTTTTGACGAGCTTTTAACTATAAAAACCAAACCAAATTTAATTGATGTGACTCTTAATTTAAACTATATATGAAATATACATACAAGATGCACCTTTCAATGACCAACCGCTGCCGAAATCAGGCGATGATTGCTGTATATTATAACGTAATTTGTTGATTCTTGAAGAC
>CALNVZ010000174.1:9145155-9159492 GCA_940671915.1 Paracentrotus lividus
ACTCTGATGGTCCGACGTGTGATTGTCGACTATCAGGTACTTGTCCGACGTGTTGGACGCGATCCGAAGAGGCAAAATAGTCCGGTGAGGAAACTAAGCTCAGGCCTTTATAGTTCGCTATCGGACTGAGAGGACACCATTTCCGTTTTCGACCTCGAGTCAATATTGGATATGTGTCAGTCAGTCCGATGTGTATAAGATTCAATTGTTTTCAGCTGTCCGACGTCTCTGGCCGACATCTGATTAAAATCGGGTGATCAGGTACTCATCTTATTGCAATTAGCTGTTTTATATCAAGTTTGCGAAAAGAAGTTTCGTTTTCAACCCGACATTGGAATGTTGGTAGTATCGGATCAATGTACGATCGAACTCCGAGTGGTGACTGATTAATTTGACTAGAGTTGGGCCCGTATCAGATGAAAGTTGGAAGTGCCAGTTCAGAGTCAGATAGCCCCCAAATTACCTTCCAAAAGCAAATGCATGGATTTGACAAGCCGATGAAAACGGCGGACAGATATCGGGCAGACAACAGTCATTTATCCGATTCCAAGCGGATAATAAAAAAATCAGGGTCACCAAAACAGGCTCATCGGGTGAGATTTCATCGGAACTCATCAAAATTGACATTTTGGGGATCAGATGAGCTCGAGATGAGAGTCCGATTGTCAGTGGAATGGTGGTATAAGAACAAGCAATGACCGATTGACCGTCTTGATGAACCAATAATAATATTAGTTATGCAGTTTGAAGAGTAACCAATGAGTAGGTAGTGGCCATGGCTATCAATTACGATAGACTATAGAGTAATGTTTGCCAAATATTAGATAAAGCCGTTGGGTTACATGCATAATCTGCCATTTCGAAAAGGAAACGAGAATAACTTTTGAATATCTCAACAATATATTGACCACCCTCAAGTTGTATATACGCCATTTGAATTGAACCAAAATATAAGGCCAAGGTGGTCTGTATCATCACTCTTATACAAGAGTGAAAACTAAATGAAAGAAAAATCACGATGATCGAAGAACGTGTTTAACCTCACTGCGTCTGGGATTATAGAATAAAGGGGGGGAAAAAAATCCAAAACATATTTTCCTTGCTTGGCTATTATTGCAGCCCTGCTATTTCTTGGGAGTCCGTTTTTCATTCTTAAATGATCTTTTCTCCGACGTACCACCCTTCACACAATAATGTATATTTACCGAGCTTTAGTCCCAGAGCATTGGGTTTCTTGTTCAGAGGAAGGAGTGAGGTCCTTCACATAATAAGACTTCAAAATATGCAACCTTGATCGGTCCTTAATGTACAAGAATACTAACAAAAGGGTGGTTTAACTTGTCATCCTAATCAGAAAGGCAAACACAGGCTCCTTTTCTTGATAAACGAAAATAATATACGAAGGGAAGAAAATAACAGAGTGAGTCAGTGGACACGAGTAAAGCTGAATATTATTTGTAGGGTGATGCGGTCGGCAAACATCAAAGTTTAAAATGATACAAAACAAACACAATCGCTCTGAAATCGGAAGAGATCGAGATTCATCATCATATTTTTTCAATCGCTTGCCAAAAGTTTTGTTACGAGAAAATGGAAGTTGACCTGGTTTTCTATTACGTCAGTTTAGATAAGAAAAATAAGCATTTAACTTTGAATATAGCGTTGTGCAATATTGATTTGCAGAATATGAATGAAAAAAGGAAAGTATACGATCTGATTCTATGTCGGTATTGTTTCTCCTTTTCTTTTATAATTATCTCATCTATCTATGCCTCTGTTTCTTTTTCTTACTTCATCTTTTCTCCTGGTCCGCTAGTTTCTACCTTTTTTGTATGCCATGTTGTATGTCTATATTTTCAGCTGATGATCACTCGATAATTTTTAGATATTTTAAATGTTGTGTTTTAAAACTTGTAATTTTGAAATGTATCGTCCTTGGACTGCCTTTTTCAGTATTTTTTAATAATCGAATTGACATTGAAATTGAATTGAATAGGCATACGTTTCTCACTCTCTTATACAAGAGTCTATAAGTTTGGTGATTTGAGGATCATGGCAGTAAAGAAAAAGGCATATAGATAATCACGTTTGGCGATCAATGAAATATGAATTGAAGGATAAAAACTCGAAATTCTAACCTTTAAGAGATGAAGATCTGGACTTGAAAAATATTTTCCTGTAATGAAATGGTTGAAATTTTATGATAATCTGATTCTTGTGGCAATTTGATTAAAAGAGCATAGAGAGTGAGACTAAGAGAGAGACGAAGTAGAAGGCAGAAAGAAAAAGGAGAGAAGAGAGAGAGAGAGGATGGTGTAAAATTTCGGAACGGGCACAAGCATCAATTGACATGTTACGAATGATGTAGATGCTGTGGACGGTTCGAAAAAGAAAAGTCTCGTGTGTGGTGATTCTGAGTATAGTATGAATGGCCTTGAATCGGACAATAATATCAGCAACCAATCTTTCAAGAAGCTAGGAGTAAGCTATAAGCTAACAATGCGTTCAGGTTCACATCATACCATAATACAATTTCTAATTTGTTTATATCCGCATTATTCTGACATTGTAACTGGTTGGGAATGAGAATTAATCAAATTTCAAGATGCCATAGACTTCGTGGCTTTTTCGCGCTTTTGACTTTCAGAATATTCGGTGTTGTTGTTTTTTATTGCTCCTTGGAGATGAGGAATGGTTTACTCCGTTCCATCATAAACTATACAGATGTATGCTTTCTTTTTTTCACATGTCATATTCTGCATAATAATATTGCCAACGCTAATATCTAAAGTTAAATGCATTCTCTCTGTTTACCAATTCAATCTAATCCTGTATACCACTGGGAAGTAATAATGCCCACGATACGATACTGAGTTAATCATTCTAATGCAGGGAAACCAACTGAAAACTATTCACGCACAGCATTTGCGCGCAAGCGCTTAAGTGGACTATCCACGTTCAATTGATCTTATTTTCCTTCCGGAAATTGTATACATTGCATTTTTTTTGTTGGCAAGCTGATTGGAAAGAAAGAGTATAGGCAATCTTCGATATCGAAATCTTGATCTAGTTCATTTTTCTACCGAGATTATCAGATGGATTAGAGACAGACTCTTTTTACCATGCATGTTTGTTTGTTTTGGTCTTAACATAATGGTTTTTTGTTTAATGATTTCCCACATAGTTTCTAACACATTTGATGTTTGCCCCATGCAAAAATTCCACCTGGAAAGAGAAGGTGATCAGCTGGTTGAAGGACGCCTACATCACTATAAAGACAGCCCGTGTCAGCACGTCTTAAAAAATAGAGCCAATATCTATCAGTTATTTATAACCTATATTCTCCTCCATCATCAGGTGGTCCCAGTTCCTCTGTATTGCTATTACATTCATACCCCTTCGTTATTATTATTTCGGATTAATATTTTTTTATATACTCTCATAAGAGAAAAAAAATAAGGTACCAAAAGAGAATGGTTCCTTGTGTGTTTGTTTTTTTATGTATTTTCTTGAAATTCAAAGTATTATTGAATAGTCTAGTAGGTTTTATTTATTTCGGGGGAGGGGTGTTTTTTTTTTTTTTTTTTTTTTTCGTTAACTTTTTTTTTTTGACTTCCGGTTTCCATTTGAATCTATGCTGTGCAACAATTACATATTTCAACCTCACGACGATAGTGTTGTTGGATTACGTTTTGACGTTTGTCTTATTTTCACTAGATGATACAGGATATTAGCAGATATAATCCTACTCTGATGTATTAGGGCCTCATTAGCTACTGGGGACTGAAAATGCTCGGTTATAAGTTTGAGCTGAGATATTTTTGAGTGTGAAGAATGTTCGTCGGGTTTAATGGAGAAGATCAACTATTATAGGAAAAAGAATCGAACCTCCCAACAACTGCTAGATAGCAAGGGCTGGGCATAATACCAAGCAAGGAAATATGTTTTGGATTTTTTTCCATTACTCCTTCATAATATTATCATAAGATATAATCCCAATGAACGTTCCACAGTTAAGTGTGTGTGCAAAGAGGTTACGGGTACACACACTTATTATCACTCAAGTTCTTCGGATTCATCAGTGAATTTTTTCCAGGATTTCGTTTAGTTTTTTCACTCTTCGTATATTTATTAAGAACGTTTCCATTCAAATCGATCTCGTTCTAGAGAAGTTACTGGATACAGCCTTTCAACCCTCAATTTATGGCACTTTCATGCAAAGGTAAACATACTATTTTATTGGGGTTCATTCCTTTCAAGTTGCCCCTATTTGAAATCCCTTCCAATCTGGCGTATATACAAACTTGAGGGGGACTTTTGCGTCAATATATTCCGGTTGAGTATCACATATTTGCACTCCCGGTCAGCCTCATCCCGTGTAAGTTATTGTTCCGTTTAAACTCGCTAATCGTTCCTGCCGCTGTCTGAATCACATTTCGGTAAGTATGCGACATTGGCAGAACTATTGTTTATGAACTTGCCACTCAATGAAATAAGGAAATGAACCTAGTTTTACCTATCAGTTTGACCCATTGCATAATCTATCGGCTTTATTCTGTTTTATTTTTAATGTTTGGGGCGGAAACAAAGAACTTGCAGTCGGTGCATTACTTTGTCTTCCGTTAATTTCTAAGTCTTGTTGTTAGTATGTTTTCTTAGTCTATCGTGTACGCTGTGTACTTGTTGTTCGGTTCGGTATCTGTTGTTCACAGATAATTGCGGGGGTTTTGCCTGATTTTTGGGAAAAATTTGATACTTCGTCTGGATCTTTGACCTTACTTCAGGTTTGGATTTTAGAGTTGATTTGATTTTCGTCATTGACTAAACTTTATTATGGGGCTAGGGTTAGATTTATACAATGCTGTCGATGGTGCTGATGCCTTGTGGTGCAGTTCGCGTTTATTTGTGTTGGGATGGTGTTGGGGTGCCTAGGAGCAAGTAATTTCATTCTGAGGTCATTTATATATTTGAGTTCTTGATTTTAATTCGTGTATATGATATATCTATAGGAGAGGGGATGAGTTTATTTTTGATTAACCTTTTATAATCTATATCGAAACGCAGGAGTATTTTTAGGGACCCTTGAGGGTTCAGAATTTTGTCTTAGTTTTCCATTAATTTCATGTCATTGAACAGGGCGAGGTAAATTGGTTAAAGATTGAGAACATATAATTGTTGAAATTGTCCATAAGAGTGAATCAAATTTATTTTGATGCGTTTTGTTGTTCAGTCCCATATAATATGGTTACAAGAGAAAATCAGCAAAACGAGCGTGATGGACCAGAATTTTGTACTCGCGGAATTGACCGCCTGGTAATAGGTTGCATTTTAAGTATAAATTTCATCAAGGACAAATGAAATTATTTGGAAAATGAGAGAGGGGAGAGGATGAAAATTTGTTTATAGGATAGTTTAAGGATAAATTTGTATGAGATTTTCCTAAGGCAATCCAGCATAAATGTTGCAGTATTTAAATATATGTACTATGTGAAAGATGAAGATGAAATTTATTTAGGATCTGATCCATTGTTTATTACATATGTTTCCTACCCACTAGACGCTACAGATAAATTTGTGCTTAGTTTAAGCTCAATTCATGGACAGGATACTAAATTCATCGGTGGGTACTTTGTCATGGCCGTCTTTACTACGCTTCCATATTCGCGGAACTATAATATATGCTATGTTGAGCTGATTTTTTGTTACTGGGATATATTCTTCTAATAATAGCTTTCAGCGTTGTTTAAAATTAGTTTAATTTTTGGATGATTAGATATAATGATTATGGTGAGGAACAGGAGAATTTGATGTTTTGAATGATGGAGTATTAAATTGCGATTGAATGGCGTTCTAGGAAAAGGTATAACTATTTGGGAAAGACGATGCCGAGGCGTGAGGAGAGAAATTCCTTGATACTTTATAAGAAGTGTGGGGTTTGTTAAACGCCTCTCCGACATTAAGATTGTATTAAGTTAGATTGTTTTTTTTGTGCAGTTATTTGAAAAAGGTACGTCCATGTTAGGATTTGTTGATTAAGTGCAGGCGTAATGGGGTAGGGTTTCCAGGATTCGATTCATGAATTCTGTTGGCTTAGGGGCATAAGAGAAAAAAAAAATCCAATCTGTACTGTAATAATCGCAAGTCTTTGTGTTATCATAAGTAGGAGATTAAATTTTAGAAGAAATATTACCCGCATATTTACTCCAGTTGTCTGCGCCCTTTGTGAGCTTTGTGGCATTCCTAGCCGTACCTCATGTACCGTTAAAATAAGTGGAGCTACCAGGTTTCAGTTAATATAATTGGAATTCCCTACGCCTAAGTTAGTAATTTGAAGCGGTATCGCATTGGACCGCACGGGTCTTTAAGTAAAGTTGTGAAATATCGAACAGAAGAGCATATTAAGAGCTGGTATTCAGTAAATTGGGCAAATGTTTTGAAGTGGTCAACCAGATCCATAATGCTGAAATCTCTTGCGTAAGGAAAAAAAAGGGGCGAATGAAGAAGTTCGCCTTGGGGATCTGTATTCCGTGATTATGGAACCAAAGGAAAGCAAGTCGCGATGTCATTAGGAACCTAATTGTTGACTAACATCTCTTGGGGAAAATGATGCGAGACGAAAAGGGAGGAGTTGTATGTGTAATCAGAGATGGTTTATTTGGAAATTGGTTTATTATTTGAATATTTAAAATTTTGTTGATTAGTATACAGGCATAAATTGGAGTATTAGCTTTCCAAGATTTGGGACACTATCAAATAGTGTAGGAAATTCTGCCGGTATCAATTTTAAAAGTATTTTGATTTATTATTAGTGGCCTAATATAGAGTATATGATTTAAACAGATTGTCAATTTTGATGAGTTCCGCGCTGACTGAAACCTAATTTCATTATCACTCCCGATGAGACCTCCCTGTTATTAGGGTGTAACCTGATATTTTTTATATTGCTATCATTATTCGTCTTGTCCAGCTATAAGATTGTGAAGTTTCGGCGGTACATCGTGCTATAGTTCTGGTAATCTGTTAATCTCATAGGCCGAGTTATAGTAAGTGTTTACGCTGCTGCCGTTTTCAATCGGGACATTTTCAATTCAATAACTGCAACACTTGTAATTCCCATTGACATTAATGTTGACATAATTTTGCTTTTTGGCATTTGTATGCTTTTGGTGAAGGGATTTGGCGGGCCTTACCCTCTGATATCGTGAGAAAAAAACGTTAAGGTGGGCACTCTACTTCAACAACTTTCATCGAATCTAATTTGTAAAGTAACATTCATGTACGTCTGCTATTAGCGATACGGGGGCCTCGAACGCATTGCTAGATTTCTAGGATATAATCGACTGAGTCCACGGCACGTGGAGCACGCCCATGGTATAGAGATATGTGCTCTACGATCGGTATACATAGGGATCACCCCGGATTTAATGCTTTCGCTATATTTCTTGAAACAACCATTTCCAGATATTTGTTCACTAGTGAAGACTTTTATGCAGGACCCACGAAAATGTTATTGTACGGGAGGGTGCAGATGATCCTAGGGATTTGAACTTATCTCATCTCGATTTGTCAATAGGATGATATAAACTTTCGCTTTAAATGGTTCAAATGGAACACGCTATTGGCATAGATGAGTATGATTACAGATTCGAATATCATAAATGATAGTGTTCAAGTCACGTCATCCAGTAGAGTCCTAATGGTAATCGACAGGCTCAAAGACACTGAACCATTGAATGTATTTCATGTTCATATTAAGGCCCATATCTACATGGGAGTTACATAATGGCAGTGGACCTGTGAACGACAAATCTACTTCTATCGATGATATATCCATGAGATGGAGAAATACAGAGATTGTTGAACCATAAATTATACAATACGAATAATAAAGAGTTGATACGAAGTACTAAAGTTTATCTTATTCAAGGGTCCGCCTGCAGATTATGTGGCTAAAGATATAATTCAAGGAATTGGGCTTGGTCACAATTGTTCAAGATTTGTTGACGTCTGATCACTCCAAAAATAATCAGGGAAAGTTTTTATTGCATGGAATGTGGTTCCTCTAGTCGTAGGCATAAGGTGGCTTAGTTTTCCTCCGCTGTAGTCTTATTTTGCCTTGTTTCTATACGTCTTGGTTATCGCGTCCACTCAGTTGGGGATCGCGAGATGTTTTCGGCAGTACTATGATAAGTCGAAATCAAAAACACGTAGGGACCAAATCCAGAGTTTGAACATAATACCAATCGGTGGGTACTCAGAAGGATTAACCATTGCGTCCAATATAGTGACGCGATGCTCCAAAATTCTCAAAGTGGAATGTGGGTATTATTACTCCTTGGGTGGAGATTCCATCGGAACTACAAAATTGGGGACAATTTTGTGGGGATCAGATGAGCTCAAGATGAGAGTCCCGAATTGGTCAGTGGAATGGGGGCGTATTACAAGCAACCAGTGATTTTTAATAACGCGGTTCAATTCATTTTATCGGATATAAAACTGTCCAGTCAGCAGTTGTTTGTTTGTTGATAGTTGTTTGCGGATCAGTCATTCATTATGATGGTTGCACCCAAATCTGGCAAAGTATGATTGGTTGATCATACATGCCGGTCAACAACATCTTCTGGTTGTATTCCATCTCCACTATAGAGACAGGTGTCACGTCATTGTGGATGCTTCAGTTTCCATGGGGACCTAAGTCAGTGACTGTTTGGTCATCTGCCGGACGTATGATGGTGGTTGTACTTCCTGGCAGAACCATTGTATTGGTTGAAGGAGAAGTAGCAATAGTTGATTGGGTTGCTCTAGTTTGAGACAAATCAAGATTGGTTCATAATGCGGCAAATACATTTCATTGCTAGCGGTTGTGCCTGCTAAACATTGGTTTGATATCTGGGCAATACAATTGATCTAAAGGTCAATCATATGTTGAGTTAATCTATTCCTAATTGTTTTTTTGTTACTGGGTTTTCTAAACCCTTAATAGAGGCCACAGATTTTGGGCACCCCTATAAAAGTTTCTTGATCTGAGAGTTGTGAAGCATCAACACTTTTTATCGTTTTTTTTTTTTTTATGGCATGAATAATGTTATTGAATGGTGATAAAGGGATTACAAATTGGTGTTAATTTAATTGCTCATCGCTTGTCTGTTTTGGCGGCTAATTATATATACTTACAGCGATATGTAATGCACAGAAAGGAATAGGCTATATTGGACGACGAGATTCCTCGTCCCTCCCGGCTTTAGATAAGTGATTGTGCTGTGTTATTCCGGTGATGGAATCACACCGTACGGTGGAGTTTTAAGTATACAATAGTTTTATGTCCAGGTGGTATGGAAGGACAAAAGTTCAGGAAGTAATTATGAAACCTATTTTTGTGATTGGGCCAACGATCCAAGAGGATAAGTTTTTAATCTACAAAAACTTGACACAATCGCGACTTATCGAATGTGTGATTATAATCTCTCTTAGGAATAATCGCGTTAAGTTCACTCGGTCGTCAACTGTTCGAGGAAAATCCGAATGAAATCTTGGTGGTTTTCGTTTCAAGCATTTTCAGGAAGTAAGATATTTAATTAATTTGTCTGGTTGTCGTGGATAGAAACTCTTCACACAATAAATGAGGGAAGAAGTCATCCTTTCAGGGGTAGGTGTTCACCTCCTCTCTTAAAAAAAAAAAAATGATATAATATATCGTCGTACCAAGACAATTGTCGTCGGTCAGAGTATGGCTACATAAGTTGTGTTTGCGAATTACATTTTCTTTTAATTAATTCAATGCAGAAGCTTACACATAGAAAATAGCATGCAGCAAACACTTAATGCAACATGTACTATTTACTACTTGATTGACTTCCACGCAAAGCTTGGGGTCACAAAAATAGCCTATAATCATTAAAATAATTGCATTTAAAACTAAACAACAATTTTATCGAAATAAGGCCTAATACTTGTGATACCATAAGCGCATTAATCTGTGTATAAGATTTCAGCTGCAACCCCCTACCCCCACCCAGTCTTCACGAACAACAAATATACGTTATAATAGTACAGCAATCATCAGCCTGATTTCGGCAGCACGTTGGTCTTGAAAGTGTCATCTATGTTTTATAAGTTTAATTACGAGTCACATCAATATAATTTGGTTTGTTAGTTATAATAGTTAGAAGTCCG
Source organism: Paracentrotus lividus (assembly GCA_940671915.1). Taxonomy (NCBI): domain Eukaryota; kingdom Metazoa; phylum Echinodermata; class Echinoidea; order Camarodonta; family Echinidae; genus Paracentrotus; species Paracentrotus lividus. The sequence continues at coordinate 9,155,329 of CALNVZ010000174.1, forward strand.
GGTCAATAAAGAAAATCCGAAATTTTAAAAATTATTAGTTAGTAACAACGTATATGCGATATAAAAAGAAGCGAAAAATGAATACTTCGCCCTCAAGCACATAAAATGAAAATAAATGAAACTTATTTTTGATAATTGATCTATTAATTAGATATTAACATGTGTCAGTCTGTTAGATAAGTGCTAAACTCATGCCAACTTTGGCTGTAAAGTTAATTCGTGAAAAGGGGGTCCAAATTTCAAAGCGCCACTGAGCGTGTGTTCACGAGCAAGTCTTAGCTTTATTCAACCTAAGTCAGATTTATGTCCATTACGGTTCATTAGAATTCCATTCCCATTGACAAAACCACCGATGTGCATAGTAGAATATATTGCAGGATAATGTCGGCTATCGAGAGACGAGATTAGTTTTCGGAGTAAGATGCAAATACTAATCATTATTTGTTTTTTGTTATGAAAATTTACTTGATGATAAAGTTAAGCTAACAAGTATTGATGTGATTTAAAATCGCACAGTCCGAAGTGGCGGAATCTAGATTTCAGGATAGGGGGGCGCCGTAAATTTGTTTTCCAATTTTACATGTACAGTGAAGATGTGTTTTCCACATGGACGCGCGTCGCGTTTTCAGCGCCCCCTGGATCGCCAGCTGTCACCGCGGCAAATGTAGGGTCAATCAAAGAATTAAATGAATAGAAAACAATTCAGAAGGATCTTTAAGAGCAATCGCTATTATGTAAGGTGTATATACAGGTTAATTTGTACAGCAAGTATTTCCAAAATCTATATACAGGAGTGATTTGAAATATTTAGGACTTGTCGATTGTAGTCCATAGTAATATAAATGACCCTATGAACCGAACAATTTCCTTACAAAAATAATATCAAAGGAGTAAAATCAAGATAATAACTATGGTTAAATTGACCGATTACACCGATATAAAAGGGGATTACAAGGGGACCGACATAAAGTAAAACTCGTACTTAAATAATCAGGAGATTCCTATTTGCAAACTAGCTATGCATGGAAGAGTGAGAGAAAAAAAAAAGTCATCTGTGGACAACAATACGATTCGATCCGCTGAGCAAAACGCTGTTGTTGCAGATTAGAAGCCATATGCTCCAATGAGAAATTCGATCCATGTGTACATTACTTCATTCTGTATGGCGGACTGAAATGAATTTTAGTAGATGAAGCAATTTAACAGTATGAGTAATCTAAGTCCAATTAGTTCGATTTAATCGAAAGTGTTTCAAGTCGCAGTGCGATTGCATTTTCTGGTTAACTGGATCAGAATATTTCTCACCTATAGATAATATGCTGATTGAACTTGACATAGGCGCAATTGTAGTGGAACAGCGAACGAGCGCAATCTCTCACATGCTGAAGACTTCGCAGCTGCAATGCCGCGTCATCGTGTCGCCCCCGCTAGCCGTGTAACCGTCCTTCCATCAACACAAGCCTGCCCGATCCTGATGCACGGATATGCCTGCCAGCACTGCGGCTGCTGGAATTCCACCGGGAGATGTTGGCGGGTCGCCGTGCGTGGCGTGGCAGAAGCGATCGATGGACTTCGGCCACTCGGTAGGACGACCATCAATGCCGGTTTCCTCACCCTTTGTTCCTCATTCGGCGTGGTGTGCACGGTCAACAGATTATTCGAATCGTCTGGGCAGCTTTTTCAGGGCAAACTCCCAATGACTCTCACATAGTATATCTAGTCGCAGAGCGCAGGGATGAAACAAGGTAGGTATTTAACCAAATTTAACTTTTGTTTTTAATGTTGTTTCTTTAGACATTCTGGAAAAACTGTTAGATTCCTAAATTTAGATAGGGAATCTACCGAGATTCTAAATATAAACATTTACTCGAAATACTCAAGTATTTAGTGTACTAACGATATGACTTGATATGACTTGATTGTGAGCGCAAATATTAGACCCAAGAGTTACTTAATATGACTCCACTCAAAGCTCTCGTCGTTTAAGGTTATAGCCTAGGTGTATGGTATGATAGATGACTCAGTGATTTATGTGAGACTAATACTTTTGTCTCAGTAGTATCGTAAACATAGGAGACGAGCCTAAAGAACGGTGGCACAATTTTTTTGTACACTACCGTACCGAAGGCAGCGTTATTATTCAATTCATTAAAGTAAACCGGAGTGCAGGTCTTTTCCCGGAGTTGTCAATATGCCCTGTTATCTGGCATAATAAGAATGTTACTTGCTAGTGCTAATGAGTAAGTGCTAATCATGGGCTTATGAAAGGTGGATGAGTTGTTAAAACTTCTGATTTAATAATATAAATGTGTTACATCATCGTCATTTAATATAGGCCGGCGCCTCCTAGCCCAGCTAGCGGACGTTGGACAAGTCATTAACCTGACAGGAATAGATATAATTAGGTTCTATATAGATCTAGTATTATTTGACTGAGATTGTCTTAGAACAATAATTCGCGTATCCTTTGCGTGACCTATGAGGAAGGTTTATTGCCTAAAACGGAAAGGCTTAATGATCATGTACGATGGGGTTCCTGTAATTACAAGCTATTTCCCAAACAAAAAAATTGTCTACAGGTATCTTTCCTGTAGAGCGGTTATCTTCCAGCTGTGTTCAGAAATTCTGATTTTCAATGTTATGGTGCAATATAATTAGTATGCTTTTGTCTATATTGGTCCTTGTTAACAGTTACGCATAATTTGGCAGTAAACAAGAAATAAACCATTATAGCTATAATGTGCTTTATATTTTCCGTTAAATTTATTCAAATAGATTTTTTTTTTTTTTTTTTGTCTTTTTGTCTTTTGTGTCTTTTTTCCCGGGGAGGTGGCAAATCCTAAATGCAAAGAACTATTTGGAATGCATAATGCATATTTTGCTTATATGATGAAACAATACTCTTACAGATGGGTATCATTTTTAAGTTTCAAGAGTTCATTTACTTAAAACAATAATTATCAGCTCTTAATTATGTGAGATGATTAATAGTCTACTGCATTTGATTATACCGCTCCGACATATTTCCCAAAAATAAGATTTATCTCGTCACTAACACAATAACGTTATTTTTACTTGAAAAACTTTGGTATAGATAATTTTCTCCTCACCGTATCGGCTACATCATAGTCTAGATAGCGATGCCTCGATAAAGAATAGTGTCTGATACTAGGTATTTGATGATTACTATATAACAGCTTTGATGTATTGTTTTTCTCACAACTAGTCGACAGTATATTAGCCCAGAGTTCTGACCAATCTCGTTTAAAATTTAGTTTCTGTATATCTTGTATGAGGGAGTGGGGAATTTGACAGTCTTCGTTTTAAGGTGAAGGAAATTTCATTCCAAATTGAGTGGTAACAGAATCGGTAAGTTTCATCTCGTTGACAGAGTGAGCACAATTCCCGTTCAAATTTGGTACTGTTTCTACTCTTTGACATTGAGAGATGATAGTCGAATAGAATTTGTCTTTAAAGTCTGCAATAGGAAAAAAAAGATAATTCGTCTTTCTCTCACACACACACCACACAATAAAGCACACAAAAAACATCGTCGGCCTAAAGAAAGAAAAAAAAACTTTAGATTATAATGAATAATGTAGGCTTTATTTTTCTTTAAACAAACAATACCTCTTCTTTCTCATTTTTCCCCCTCTTCTTTTTGATGTATTTCATGTATTTTTAGAATCATTTTTACATTAGGATAGATTTTCTTTGTAAAATTATAAAGTTGCAATTAAAAATTCGTCATAAAGTTTGCATGATGGCATTTCGTTGTTTTTTTCAAGATAAAAAGGTGGTAGCAAACATGGGTAAATTCGAAAAGATGTCATCAATAAAAGCTGTACATATATTTCCAGAATTATACGTATTCGTCCAAAATGAATAGAAAAAACAAACTTCGGAAGTATTGGACTTTGCAATTCATATTAGGAACAATAACATGACTGGATGTGGATCAGCTGATTTTATCGGCAATTCTAGAGCTATTTTAAAATGGTAGAATTATTTCGTTCATGTTAAAGATAGATCGAAGGCTTATATTATTTATAAAGGTGTAAATCGCGTCTTTTATAGAATGAAACTGTTTTTTATTTCCAATTCGGTGCTTGCCAAGACAACAGCAGCACAAACTGGAACCGAGTTGATCAAACTCGATGTGGT
>CALNVZ010000174.1:9159517-9172768 GCA_940671915.1 Paracentrotus lividus
ATCATCTAATCATAGTAGAGTATACATGTGTCATACAATACTATATCATTATTGGACTATACTTAATAAATAGGTCCTATATAAAATATATATATTAATATTAAATAATCATAAGTGTGATGAAATGGGTCCAAACTTTCTTAACATGGCGACGGGTTTTATTTTGTCCATGAAATTAAATGTGTAAGAAGAAAAAGTCTAGGACGGTATCAGACTAGTGAATTTAATTTTAATTTTCGAGTTTTTAGCTTAATTTGTCTCTCTTCAAGATTTCTGAAGATATAAAATCAAACAAGTAACAAAAACGCATAAAAACAAAGTTAAAATCCCATCAAACAAAAATCTGTTTGGTATATTAACGTTTATTATTTGTTTTGTCTAGCTTATGATTTTCTTCAGAAATCTTGAAGACGGCAATATAAGCGAAAGCTCCGATAAAAAAAAAAGAATAAGAAAACAATTAAAATTGAATTAAATTACAATGCATAGTGTTCAATTGAAATTTTAAATTGGGGACTACGAAAAAAATTGAAAAGCTAGTTTATCCGTTTAATGTTCATCATTTCTTAGTCTGTCCTTCATATCTTTTCCTTTCAAATTATATAGATTTGTACTGATGATTCTGTTTTTGTACGATCTGTTGTAAATTGTTTTATCTATAATGGTTGCTTGACTTGCTAACATGCCTCGACAAAACTAAGTTTTGACCATAAAAGACCGATTTGGTAATTATTTAATATGGTGTTGTTTTATGATTTATTATGAAATAGAAGTGGGATTATCGGATTCTGTCTTAATTCATAATGCAGTTGATGCAAAGAATGAACACCACAACTGTTTTAAGTACTTTTAGACATTTGAGTTATTGCAAAAGATTAAGAGGGATGCTTATTGTTTGGCAATAGTGAATCACTGCAATATGAGATTATATTTTTATATTCTTTAGTACCGCATTCAGCATGCGTTGTGAAGCTATTATCGTCCATAATACTTTGGTCAAATTAGTTTTGGATCTACTTTGATTATTTATAAGTCCAGAGAAATATATAGGTATATGATCATTTTTACTATTGATAGCTTCTGGTGCTCAATTGGAATTCCTAATTATACATTTAAGTTAAGTGCTCTGATGTATGCCTATCAGTGTAGTTTCTGATCTTTTGATATGGAATGGTATGATAACGAGTACGAGATTATAATCGGTGTTGTGTGTACGTTACATGTACAGCTATTAATTGATTTTTCTTACTGGTCTTTAACAAATATACATTCTTATATCTCCGGGGTATTCAATAAATAACAATATGGTTATTGTGTTATAGAACATTCAAATGGATACTTGTACAAGATATTTAAGAGACCAGGTCAAAGTAATCTAACTAATCTATAGTTTTCCTCGATGTCTCGGATTCAACACTGAGAGGTGGCTCAACAGGTAGAAATGGAATCGTTCAGTTATTGCTTGTTGTGGTTTCGGAAGTCTGCTCGAAGTACCTATAAACTGACAGTCAAGTAGACAAATACTGCGTGATCATCCGTTGCGACTTCTATAGCACTAGAGGGAAGAATCAGCTCTAGAAGACAGTAATGATCATTATATATCTCGACATTGGTATTATGGTGGGTGGGGTATGTGAACTCGCTTATGATTGTATATGATCACGTAATGGTTCTACTGAAACAATTTTTATATCAATACAGATCTATTACTTGATTATTTAAAGGATATCCCTAGGCTTCGTTGTATGATTTATCGTAAGATTCTTGTTTTGTCCATCTTTTGTGAATCTATCAATTCATCATATAATTAAAGCCACAATGAGATAATAGATGGCCGCTTCAATTATTATTTTTTTCTACTATGGTATCTATTAACAATGTCTGCTTTGGTTTCTTCACATTTGATTAGCGTTGTATTGTCTCCAGATAAAATTATTGGTTTTATAAGTAAAAGTTAAAATGGACTGTGGACCCCTTTATATTATAGCTCTCGGCTTTCTATTATCCGCCGTCAATCTATGTAATTTTTTATACTTTGAAAATAAACCAAACTCAGAATCTAAATCAAATGGTCCCATGGCAACTTTAACAGTAAAGATAATATGTGTATTTTTTTTTTTTATGATTTTGATTTATTTTATTCTATCTATACAACGTAAGTAACATGGGCTCATGTCATTACAATATATTTTGAGATATCATATTGATAAGTGTTATATAAATGAATACACTGAATGTACATTGTCTTGAATTTATTTTTAATTGTATATATGTGCTTTGTGAAGTTTGGGATGTAAGCGTTTTAACAATGACACTTCCCTTGTCTATTGATCATGTCAAATTTTTCGGTTCTTTTGTATTTGTGGGTTTAACCCTCACAATTCTTTTTTTCCCAAACGTTTATTACAACTTCTTCTACATATTACAACCTTAGCTACCTGAGATATGCATGTACTCTAAATTCATGTATCTAGTTTAGTTTCTCCTTTATCTTTACACATTATCTCTCCATCTTCTATGCTCTCTAAGTTTTTTTCTTACTTCATCTCCTCTTTCTCTGTCCCCTACGTTCTGACCTTTATTGTAATGCACATGTAGTAGTTGGCGTCTTATATTTCAGCTGATATCACTCGATATTTTTAGACAGATATTTTAAATGTTGTTTTAAAACTATGTAATTTTTGAATGTCATCGTCCTTGGACTGCCTTTTTCAGTATTTTTTAATAATTCGAATTTGACAATTGAAATTGAATTGAATAGGGTCATAGCTTTCTCACTATCTCTGATACAGAGAATCTAAAGTTGTGGATTTGAGGAATCATATGCAGTGAAAAGGCATATAAATCACGTTTTCCGGCGATCAATGAATAATAGTAACATTGAAGGAAAAAACTGTAAACTTTCTCTTTTAAAGAGATGAAGATCTGACTGAAAAATATTTTTATCCTATATGAAGGTGAAATTTTGATGATAATTCTATTTTGTGCATTGATTCAAAAGAGCAAGAGAGGATGATAGAGAGACGAGAAGAGAGAGCTAGAGAAGAAAAAGGAAGAAGAAGAAGAGAGAGAGATGCGATTGTAAAATTTGAACGGCGCACAACCAATCTAAGTTTGACATGTAGCGTAGAATGATGTAGACGTGAACGCGAAAAGAAAACTAAATCGTGGTTGTTACGAGATCAGTGTTATGGATGTACACCTTTCAAGAATAAATGCAGCCACCATCAAAAGAGCGAGAATATAGCAATATAGCTACGATGAGTTCTATATCATTAATTAATACAAAAATTGCTATTTATATGTCGCTATTTATTCTGACATTGTCTTGGGTTGTGTGAATGGTCAAATATTACAATTCAATGCCTTGCAAAATTAACTATATGCTTTTTCGCCGCTTTATGAACTTTTCAGCAAATATTGTGTTTGTTTTTTAGTTTTTTATTGCTCACTGGAGCATGAGCATGAATGTTACTCCTGTCTCCGTCTAAACTATACCCAATGATCGTTTGAAATCTTAGAGTACATGCATATAAAGTAAGTAAATTGTAAAATATGTAAAAGAAGTGTATAAAAACAATTGAATAGGTACATAAACGACTGAACATGTCAATACAAGACGTTCATTTTAAAAGTTAACCCAAACTTCACACAGCACATAATAAAATTAAATAAATATTTTACTGTTAAATGCCATGGACCATTTGATTAGATTTGATTTGATTTATTTGTCAAGTATAACAACATTCACATAAGCTTGACGGGATGACCCATGAAAGCCCGAGAGCTATACAACGGGGTCCCAGTCCATCTTTAATTTGACTATACCATATTTATCTGGAGCATGCGTAATCAAATGTGAGAAACCACAGCAGACATTGGTATAAATAAACATAGTAGAAAAAAAAACTATATTGACCCATCCATATTCATCTTGTGGCTTTCAATTATATCGAATGAATTGAAGAGTCACAAAGATGGAAACAAAACAAAACTCTAACGATTCAAACTCAAACAAAACGAACGCCTAGGGATATCCCTTTATAATCCAAGTAATAATCTGTATGAATCAAAATTGTTTACAAGTATTGTGAATCTATACCCATAACCACATCCGGTAATTATATCATTACTGTTTTAGATGTCCTCCTTCTCTATTAGGTGAAACGGAATGATCAGGGTTTTGTTCTTATAGTTTATGATGAGAAAAATACTGAAATTCATTTCTATGTTGAGCTTGTGTTGAATCGAATCGAAGGAAGAACTAGTTAGTTATTTTGAACTGGTTTAATTTGTACAATTTCCTTTGACAATATTAAACAAATATAACATATACTTGTTATTATTGAATACCCGTGAAATAAAAAGCTGTATCTTTGTATAAATGACTAATGCACATGTAACTATATACGTTTTATATCCTCGTCTCGTAATATATTATATCAAAAGTCGAACTACACTGTAACTCTCGACCACAATTCAAATGTACCATGGATTGTCATGAAAGAGCATTTTCAAAATAAAATCTATCCTATTCATCTCTGATTTATTAGTGCACCATATGACAAATTTATGGAATAATAGCTTAAAGTATCGAATGAATGGGTACCTATAAATCAAATCATTTCATTTGCAGTGATTCACCAATGCAACAATAATTTTATTTTGCAATAAACCTCAAATCGTTAAAGTAAACTTAAAAACAGCTTTGTGTTCCATCTTTGCATAACACCTGCATTATGAATTAAACACATCCGTTTCCCCATTCTTTATAATTAAAAACAAAATTTACATTACATCGGTCTTTTATGGGCAAACTTAGTTTGTTGCATGTTAAGAAATACGCATTATGTAACACAATTACATCGTCAACAGAAACTTCAGTCACCACTCTAAATTATAAAGGAAGAAATGAAACTAGAAATAAGTTTAACTTTCATTTTCGTATCCAACTTAAAATTTCAATGAAATGCCATGTAATTTTAATTTCAATTTTAATTGTTTTCTATTCCAATTTAATTTTTTTTTATCGAGCTTTCGGCTTAATTTGCCGTCTTCAAGATTTCTGAAGATAAAATCATAACAAGAACAAAAACCATAATAAATAAACGTAAATCATACAAACACGATTTTGTTTGTATGATTTACTTTTATTTATTATGGTTTTTGTTCTTGTTATGATTTTTATCTTCAGAAATCTTGAAGAAGACAAATTAAGCTGAAAAGCTCGATAAATTAAAGATTAAAAGTTCACCTACGTCGATACCTGTCCTAGACTTTTTCTTCTTACACATTTATATTTTCTGGACAAAATAACGTCGCCATGTTAAGAAAGTTGAGCCTCATCTCATCACACTATTAATATATATATATATATATATATACATATATATAATATTGAAAATCAATTGAAAATACGAATTTTGATTTACATATTTTTGTCATACCATGAGCACTGACGAAGAGTGTGACTTTGCCTTTCATGTTTGGTATCTATTTGCTCCGTTTATAAAATATATGGTTTTTATGGCATTCTACTTTTGCCCTAAAACAATATCAAATTAGCATCTCTACGCCTGTCTTAAAAAAAACCCTGTAGTTTATTATGTAATGTAATTTTGTTAACAACTAAATGACGCCTTTGACACAATGTGACTGCAAAACACGTTGTCCATTGCATATGCCATGATTATTTAAAATATTTCGGTTATCGGATATGGGTATACAAATGGCCTCTAAAAAATATTGGAAGTTCCGAGTCTGGTATCATTGTTGTTACAAACAACTGTTCGCCATAAAGGTGGAATATTTTTTTCTGGCTCCAACGACGTTATGTTGCTCCGGCTTATTTCTTGAATGTGTTGGTCACCCCTTTCACTTTCCGGATCCTGGCTATATTTTGGATGTTCCTCAAACCTTCCGGGAATTTTCTTCAAAAAGTTTGCCACCCCCAGAAGATGGCCGTTTTCGTAATTTTTTCTTATTTTTGGGGCCCAATTTTGTTTTAAGCTACCCACCAAGGGCCTCAGTCCGACCCCAAGGAAACACGTCTGAGGTGTAAAGTTGTTATTGTTCTTCAATCTCGTTTTATGGTTACAGGCTCGACTCTTTTGTCTAGGGGAGAGGTCAAAATTTATTTTGATTGGGGTTCAACATTGATTTTATTAATTTTACACCATGGAAATTTCTATCTTCCCAAAATTGTATTGTAAGATATCAGCCAAACATAAATCAAAAATAGAATATCATCAATAATTACCATTTACAAGCTTGTCATCAAGGATAAAAAAAAATAGGGTAAAATTATGATAATTAAGGGTTAAAGGTTGTTTTTTATTTCTTTTTGTTTTTATCATAAAGTTGAAAAAATTATTCCGAATTTTCACCAATCACACTTTTTATTTCAACCCCTCCCCTACACAAGAGGCCCAAGCCTTTCCTCATAAATCTACATTTAACTTAAAAACCAATATAAACAGTTCACCTCAGACGCGTTTCCTAGGGGTAGGACTGAGGGGGGCTTGATTGGCCGGGTAAACAAAAAAGGGCCCCAAAATGAGAAAAAAAATTACAAAAATGGGCATCATGGGGGTTGACAAAGCTTTTTTTGAAAAAAAAAATTCCGTGAATGGTTGGGGGAATGTTCAAAATACAGCCAGGGTAAAAAAAAACAACAGTAAAAACAGGGATGCATATTCAAGAAATTAAAGCTGGAGCAAAATCATGTCGCAACAGCGGCAACAAAAAAAAAAAAAAAAAAAAAATATTCCACCTTTATGACGGACAGTGTAATATAGAAATAGTCCTGTGCATGTATTACTGTATACATGTGGCATTGGACAATTACAGAATTGGAAAAGTGTTATAGACCAAGTGCTATATAACGATTATTAGGATGGCTATTTAGAGTGGTTTAATTTTGCATTTGAAAAACGATTAATTTTTTTAAATATAAAATTGTTTTCAAAATTGTTTTCAATTATTTTGTATATATTTTTTTGTTTTTTAATTTAATTATTTGACAAAGGAATAGCAACTAAACAAACTCTCTTAAACATATATCAATGTAATATCTAGTATAATATTCAGTGTTCAGCTCAAAATCCGATCATAATAGAGGTCAATAAGCATTTCTTGTATGAATATGACATAATGGAATTTAGCATAAACGTAGATGGCGGCTCTCAAAATAGGACCGATACAACATCAGGTATACTCAAGTAAAATCCGTCCTATACCTATCGATCACTTGTCATGTCTCATTCCTACTCTACATTCTGATTATATAGGCCTTATTTTTTGGTACATAAACATTCGTCTTAAAAAGTCTTTAAAATACATTAAAAACAAATAATTAATTTCATCTTAAAGTCTTTAGTATAAAACGCAACAGCTGATTAATAATAATCTAAACAAATATATATAAAAGGACAACACTTGGGATATCATGTGACTGGAAATAAAAGAAGATAGCTTTTCGTACCATCTTTCCAGAGATATTTAATTAAATTTTATTTTTTATCCCGTGAGTAGATAAATGCCAAACAGAGGACGATTATGTAGCACCTAAAGAATGAGGTGTGTTTCCTACAGATCAGTTGTTATTCATCCCCTCTTTCTAAATACCCCCGCTTTTCTCTCTCTCTTCTTTAGCCTTTTCCCCTTTTCTCGTTTCTTTTGATCTTTCTCGTTTCTATCCACCAGTCTATTCCTCTCTAAGTTCAATTTATTTCCTTAAGTCTGTCTTTATCTCCTAGGGATTTTCTCTTTGTCTTTCACGTTACTCTCTCTTATTAAACTTTTCGCTTCGTCAGCCTTTTTTCTTCTCATTTCCTCTACTTCAGTTTTTCTCCTCCCCTTCAGCCTTTCTCCCTTTGTCATTTCTCTTCTTCAACCTTTTGCTCTCTCATTTATCTCATCTCCTTCAGCCTTTCTCTCCGTTTTCGACTCTTCATTTCTTCAGTATTTTCAATTTTCTTTCATATGGACAAAAAGAAGCAAAATGACAATTCAAAAATATTTGATGGTATTCCTATATATTTTTTTTTACATGTGTAAGTTTTTCTTTCTCGTGGACATCATATATATATATATTCATTTTTTTCAATACGCGAAAATTTTCTCAATCGTCAGCTTATCAATGCCTTTTGACAATATAAGGCAAAATATGATTTTTGACGTATAATTGATAGCCATCTACATCTGCATTGAGGATAGAATATCCTGGAATTTAAAGATTGTTGTAAAAAAAAAATTATATTACTTCTCATTACTAAGCAAGCTTAGGAGACAATGCAACTATTATTACAGTCAAATCTTAATATAATAAGCACATAAACACAAACATTTTGTTACAACAAAGGTGAAAGCACTTCTCCCTGTCCAAACATGTGCAAATAATGCAATTTCAACATAACAAGGGAATTAATCGCCTTGGTCATTATTTTTTTTAATGGGAGTGAATTATAAATTCCAAAATTTAACTGAAGCATGTGATTGCAAGGGAATATAATTAGACTTTTGTACCCAAAAATGACTCATTTATCAACAAATAACGTGCTGCATTGGGTCAAATAAGCCCTAAGACGCGCAGTGGAGTGGCTTTGGACAATTCTGAAGTTATTAAATGTGCTTATTTGACCCAATGCACGTCTGAGAGCCGTTTGATAAATCAATGAATGCATAGATCTAAGTTAATTGTTAGACTATAGATAAATTCGGTTTGGGTGCTGTTTTTTTTTATTATGGTGGTCATAGCTGGGGGCGGGGCTTCCGGTATGCGTAACAAAAGAAAATGTACAAACGTGCAGACATACACACACTTGACTGCTCACTTGCGTCACAATGAAGCCCACGGATGCAAGTCAACTTTTCTATTAAAAAAAATGCACAGTTGACGTTACAGTAGTAATGATGCATGTCACCTGATCCACTCTTAAGCAATCATTTGTTTAGGATCCATGGATTCTTTTTATAATAAATATCAGCTACATTTGATCTTCTTTTAGGAACTGCTCTATATAAATATCACTTAATTCTTAATCATTTTCGTTATTATCTATTTTTCTTTCTTTTGAAGATAAGAGCACTTGGATTCATAAATCCAATATTGAAATCAATTAAAGAGTACATTTCTTTTTTCCTTTTTTTTTTATAATTATGTGAAAAATGACTCACTTGGAAAAAAAAAAATTGTGGATAGAGTACAACTACAAGTGGGAAAACACTAATTTTTTTTTTTCCTGTCAGGAATATGCAAAGTAATATAGAGATGAGGACCTGGGGAGTTGGTAGGGTTAGGGCATTGCACACAACAGTTCAGAAAAGCTCATTACTTCAAAAATTTATTAAGAACAAACATGCAAAATTGGAAAAAAAAAACTGCTATTGAGCGTAATGATACATACATGTACATATTACCAGGTTCTATTCATTAGAATACCCCGGTATAGTTGGCGCGATAAAGGTTTTAGTCGATATGAGTCCTAACAGAGAAAGCATCACTCTTGTGTCTTCTGTGCTGAAAATCAGAGCAATGTTCAACTCCAATATGTTGTTTACAGCTTCAAATCCTGTTTTTGCTCTGGATTATCAAACAAATTTACTGGCAATAGCGAATACTTTAGAAAACTCAGGTCTGCTTCTCAAATGAGACGGGATGGGAACCTTGATCCTTGTTCCTGTTGGGTTGCCGTTCTCTTCTAAGAGAATCAAATTGTTTGTATCGAATCGAGGAAACATGTTAGGACCTGGTTTCCTCACACCAACTATCAGCGCCTTCTTCTTCTGTCCTTTGATGGCCACCAGGATCTTGTCTCCAACGTTCCCGACGCGCTGCTTGTTGTAGACATGGATGCATCGTGGGGGCTTGTGCCTGACCGTCTCTGCTCCAAGGGCTGAGTTATCAACACATCGCAGTCTGCTCAGGAGGATGATGGCACTACAAGGGTTGGTAGTACTGTTCAAGATTACAGAGAGAGAAAAAAGCGTCATAAGTCTAATCCACAATTTGGAAGCATGTAATGTAAGAGTCAAGTTTATAAGCAAACATTATGTATTTCACAAAAAAATATATTTTAATTAAGAAAAGTATGCACTTAAAAAAACATATTTTATAGATTGCAATATTCATATCTGATGACGTACATGTATTGGCAGTTTTTCCATCAATTACAGAATTAGATCATACCTGATTGATCTGCATAAGAAGTCCGGAAGGCATTCTTGCATCAAATGCAACTTCCTTGATAAAACGTGGCCAAATCCTGCCATTGTTTAGATCTGCATATTGGAGTAAGAAGAATAAGTTCATACATAACGATATATAATACTTGCAGCAGAATGATATAGGATAAGGTAGTGGTTGAGATTTTAGACACAGAGGTGGGATTGTGGCAATATGACCACAATATCAATAATGTCATCAAAATGACAGTACACAAAAGACATCTCTGCTGTAGTTAAATATTTGATAAATCAATGTGCGACTTTCTGAAAAAAAATTCAAAAGAGAAGGTTAAAGCTGGGTTATAGTTTTGGTACAATTGAACTATCTCAAAATATATTTGTCTCATTTGAAACACTATTATTTATCATTATTATTTTATTCGGTAGAAAGATAAAAAATATATAAAATATAAATAAAATTGATTGCATATAAAAACATATCGTTAAAGAACACAAAAATATTAAGACACTGGATTCACCCGGCTGGGCTGCCAGGCATTGGGCAAAGTAAACTAAATAACTATAGTCCGCGGACCGCCCTAACCTATACCCCAGCCAGGTGAATCCAGTGTTGCAATTTATGTGACATGAACAATTATAACTTAAAATCATTTAAAAAATAAAAATAAAAAAATAAAAAATAAATAAAATGTTATAAATAGTGTTTAAAAAGGCGTTCAAGCAGTTGTTGATTCACTTTCAAGTACAAATGACCACACCATAATGGAGTGTCTTAATTCCAAACAGAATCCTAATTTTCTCCCATCCCTCCCACCTCAATTAAACAAGCAATGTGACTATTACACAAATTTTAACAAGTTAATCTCTGTGAAAATTTGACTTTGAATGTAACAGTTAAAGCAGATCTGGTGCCCTCTATTGGTATTGATATTATTTCCCTTAAAATAGACCTTCTGAACGATGGTTTCATAGGTTTTGCAAATCTATGTCAAAGTGCTAATTTCTCGAAACTTTCCTCCTCAGCCATGCTTGTACAAGTGTTTTACAAAAAAGGGAAAATATAGCCAATTTGCCAGGACCCTGACTTTTAATACAAGACATTTTCATAATAATTATTAAGCACATTTATATTGATTTTTATATTGAAAACTTGAAACTTGAATTTTTCAAGTGATAAACGGTTTTAAATCAATTATCATTCTGTATCAAAGTAAACTAAACATTTGAAAGATTATATTTTGAGATTTACAAAAAACTCTCCCAACTTCTCCAAGATTGATTTCACTAATTGCAGTATATCAAAGACAGATACATGCAAGTTCCATACATGTTAAGTGCGGTACAGTAGTAATTTCCCTATGTGCAGGGTCGTTACGTCAAATGCATGAATTCATAAAGTAAAAATTTTCAGGATTTTGGACAAGATGAATAATACTAGACCGAGGCTGCTTCATCGTATCCCTCTGAAGACAGAGAGCTACCATTGCGCGAGCTGTTCAAACTGCAGTGCCATGATTCTCTGTTAAATTGCCCCAAATTTCATGGGAAAAACTTACAGAAACCCCCAGAAACCAAATTCAACAAGACAGTTGGCCATCAAGGACAAGAAACAGATAGATCTAGAGAAAATCTACTTCCAGATGTGGTAAGTGGAATAACTTTCATAATCTTATAGATCTATAATATGATCACCAAAAAACACACACGGCTATGTACACTGCAATTTTAACAGCTCGCGCAATGGTAGCTCTCTGTCCTCAGAGGGGATTACAATGAGGACAGAGCAGCCTCGGTCTAGAATAATACTAGGGGAAAATAAATAGCCATACATTGTCATTGAAGTGGAAATGTTTGCGAAAAGTGACTTGCGAAATTTGTGAAAATAAAACCAGTGCTGCGAAAATAATCATCTAGATCTATGCAGTAGGTCTATGTCACTTACACGTATGCATGGTCATTTAATAATGGACCTTGCACTGGGAAGTACTTTACTGTGGCAGTTTTCTTACAATGGAAAGTCAATGCATAAAAGATAAAAATGTATCTTGAAACTCAAGCCCAGTCAAGGTTGCATGTTCCAAAATGGGTCTAAAAATTCTACTAAACAAAATTAAAAATATAGATAATTGAAGGATTATATTGCAATAGCCAATAATACTATAGATTATATAAATTTATTTTTTAGGGAAGTTTAAAGCTGGTTTCACTTATTATTATTGAGAAGTTTTATCAGCAACCAAGAGGGCGACAGACAGCCATTTTTCATTACAGCCTAATGTTGGTTTGCAGCTGTATGTCACGTATGCGCTCGCCTCTCGTTATACACGCACTTTGCAACATAAGATGGGCGCTGACATTTTGCGCACTAAATTTCACATTTCCGATTCAGTTAGCAAGCTTCGTTCCAAAAAATATATTTGTCCTGATTTTTAAAATAAAGTATTCGCAAATCGCTTTGAAAATGACCTTGTTTCACATATTTTCAGGCCGAAAATAAGCTTTTAGTTTTTGTTGCCGATGGTAAAATTATTTGTAATTTTTATGGTACCCCCAACCACTTATATTGTCTTATTATCCATTTGATCTTCAATTGTTCATTTGGTTCTGCAAGTCTTATTGGGCAGAATTTTTTCTATTTTCACTCAAAGTTCATGGAGTTTGACTACGATTTTAGTATTTTGCGGTTTTTTTGGCTGACATCATACCGTAAAATTGGCTGAAATTGTTCACGCACGGAGCTCAGTTCACGTTTATTGTTTGATTATTTTCCGTTCATTTGGGCTTATTTATACCGACTGTAATTAACATAATATTAATTTTACTAGATTTTATAACTGGTATGCCGATTGACTTTTAAGATTTGTAACATAGTAAAGAGCAGTCTTACAATTCATAGCGAGACTCGATCTGTGCCTGCTTGGAGTCGCGTGCGCATCGGGCTATCCGTCTCTTGCGCCCCATATGAGTGGGTGTAGCTGTTTCAGTGCTGCGTTTCCCCCTGACGAGTTCATAAAACACCCGTAGGTCAACTATTATTCAAATCAATTCCTTTAAAAAATTCAT
>CALNVZ010000174.1:9174264-9212348 GCA_940671915.1 Paracentrotus lividus
TGAATCTAGAGGTACAATCGGAAACATCGATATTTGATTCGACAGTTGCTCAGGAGTGAATGAATATGCATGAGATGAGAAGAGAGAAAGCACGTTTTCACGTTCGGAAATGTGAAATTTAGTGCGCAAAATGTCAGCGCCCAACTAATGCAACGCGCGAGCATACGTGATGTGGGTCTATGTCAATATTGCTTGCCAAATTCAGAAAAATATTATTTTAAAAATTGATCAGTACTTAAAATTTTTTTTGGGGGAAAGTGGCTTATCAGCTGAACTCCAAAAACAATCTTTTCTGAATCTAAGATTACGACATTTTATTTACCGATCACAAAACTTGGCAAAAGGAATAACTTCAGTCCAGAGTCAAGACGTGTTGCAGAGATTCTCACACATTTTGGGTCCATCTCACGATCTCACACAGAACACCCCCTTTGTCACGCAAATTAGAAAAAATTAGGAGCATTATTATAGATTTTTATCATTTTTTGGCCTCAAAACCCTAACAATCGGCAGTCTTGTCGCGCATCAAACCACGCGAGTGGGATGTTTTCATGCAGGCAATCGTTATATGCAAAATAGCTTACTACGTGAAACATGTGTAGCATGCGCCTTCTTTGTGTACAAATTACTATTGCGCGTGCCCACATATGGTAACGCACGCCGCATGCGCACTGCTTCCAAACACGATGTCGATGCGAATGATCTCATGCAATTTTATTTTAAAACTTGGCATCTCTGGTGTTGTTGTTAGGTAAAAATAAAATTCAAACTTTTTTTTTTAGTATTATGAATATGGCCTTATCGTCGTTTCGGAAACCACTCGCTCAAATGCTTGTACACAACCACAAGTGAATGGGGGTGGAAAGAGGGGGTGAAACTAAACCGACCAGCCCCCGTCGCGAAGCGACGGGAACTGACGAACCAGTAGACATATTTGGCGAAGTTTTGAAAATATCTATACATGACCGACAATTTTCGTGGTCAAAAATCCTTATTTGATTCAATTCTCCTCACATTGAATCAAATCTTTGAAGTTTTTCCTCGAATGGGTGACATCTGCGAATGTTTCACATGAAGTAATCAACTAATAATGTAGAAAATACAGGAAAATTGAGTCCATCAACGTATATCTCTCCGTGCGCCATACGTCTTCGCACAGTAAAATGACGTCATAGAAAATGGCAGCGATGGCACTAACACTATGAGAAGACAAGGCCAACGGAAAATTCAATTTGGTAAGTCAAGAAGCTCTTATAATACTTTCATTTTAAGTCGTTGTTACGCGTGAACATCAAAGAAACTTTACAACAACATTTTAACATTAGATTGATTAAATTGACCAGTATAATCCTCTGATCGCTCATCATCGCTGATTATTTCGCTGTAAATGGAGGTGGTGGAAGTAAAGCCCCGTCGCCTTCGGCAACGGGGCTGTTGTATAGTTAGTGAAACCAATGCGTGTGACTGAATAAAGCGCTGCTGTGTCACAAGTGAATGGTGGTTTCCTCATTCACGATTATGCCATGAATATGAAGTAGGGTCAACTAACTTACTTCTGCAGTAAACCTACTGCGTAGTCATAATTTTAATTTTGCTGTGTGTAGGGTAACCAACGCATGTCATTGTCAAATAATATTTCCAAAAACCCAGATCGGCCACGTAAAATTAAGTAGATGGGACCGTAGTAAAAATAAGTATTCGGGGCTTCAACACAATCATTATTAACAAATCACAAGCTTTTTGCTTTAAAATGATGTTAGAAATTACATTTATATTTAAAAATATATATTTCCGTTTGATAATAGCTCTTACCCAATAAAAAGTTGTTGTTGAATCAACTTCCGAGACAGAATAAAAATAAATATGAGATGATAATCAATCCACAGTCCGCACACCAACATTACCATGGTGTCTATAATATGACAATCACCCACGAAACACGATTGGGGAGGGGGCCGGGGGGGGGGGGGAAGGGCGAACTTAAACCGCCTCACACTGTGCGATTTGCTGCGAGTGATTTTTTGAGAAAAGCTGTTATTTTTTTGATATGGACATTTAAACAAGGTAATTAATGCTATCCAAAGTTCTGGGTATTCCTGTGAATAATAAAATTGTTATTCACGCGATTGCGAACCCCCTTCTCTGTATAAAATCAAATTGATTCCATATCGCAGTGACGTCACATCGATCTTGCGATTTTAAGCTAATTTGACATTTACTCCTAATTAGCGGCTCGCATTGGAACAAAATTTCGCGTACATTGTTCCTATACATGTTCTGCATCTCATAAGATAATTTTGCATGTTTGGAAATGTCCCATTTAGGAAAATTGCCATTTGTTTCCAAAAATCGCAACGCGCACAAATCGCACAGTGTGAGGCGGGTTTGATACAGGCCTATATATTTCAAGGATTTTTCTGAGTTTGCAATTTACAGGAAAAAGTTCTGCTCATGTTGACAAAACTCAAAAAAAAAAAAAATGTTGCGAATGTGCTTAAATCGCAAACGTATGCCTTATGTGCATTTGTCTGTTATAACCCCATAAAGGAATATTGAGTCAGAACTGAGAAGAAAAGGAAGAATATTTTCAAGGACGACGGCCCACTCAGAGATGTAGTAGCTCGTACATCAATAACCGCGTAGTATTCGATCATCTTAACCTTTTGTCATATGGACCGGATCAGGAGTGCAATCCGGGGGGGGGGGGGGGGGGAGGGGGGTAACCACTATACTATATAATTTATGAGTATATATTTGAAGTTATAGACGTCCTCCCCCCCGCAGCAAAAAAAAAAAAACAACCAACAAAACAATAAAAACAACAACAAAAATCACACAAACGAAAGAAGAACAAAAAAATATAAAATTAACAACAAAATAAGGCCTGTATTATTTTAGGGCCAATTGTCTGCAAATGGGTGCGATATTTAATATTTTCACCCTTTCCTTTATAAAAGGAATCACACTCTGCAAGCTATAAAAACGATACAAAACAAAAACAACCCTACAAAACCCCCCCCCCAAAACAAAAAAAAAAAAAAAAAAACAAAAAAAACAAAACACAAAAAAACACAAAAAAAACACAACAACAAAAAAAAAAAAAAAACAACACCAAAAAAAAAAACCCAACAACAAAAAACAAACAAACAAACATACAAACAAACAAACAAACAAACAAACAAAGAACAACAAACAGGATTCGAAACCGTTAATACAATTTTTGTATAGAGCACTAAAAACAGCTTGTTACACGCCATTCTATACCAGTGTTAGCGTGTAATACGATTTTTCTTTGGGTCGTTGTTGCTGTTTGTTTGTTTGGTGTATTCTTTTGGTGGGGGTGGGTACTAGTCTCAAAAAGTGGATGGGAGAGTATTTATACAGGCTGAACCCTCTCTCCCTTTTTGAAGAGAGGGGGAGGGGTGTACCCTCTTCCCCTTTTTCTATCATATAGAGGTTAGGCTAGGCTAGATTATTTGAAGATCGATTTGGGTCTCAGAGGATGTACATGTGTATAGAAAACACATCTGTAATAAAGAGTGGAGGGATAGAGAAAAAAGATATATCTTCCTCTTAGAAGAAGAAGAAGAAGAAGAAAAAAAAAATGCTGATATAACATTCCGTTCAAGTATGTACAGTAGTAAATTGTTCATTCATGACTTTAGTAAGTTTCCTATCCTCTGGTCTTTTTTTTTTTTTTTTTTTTTTTTTTTTTTTTTTTTTTTTTTTTGCAGCGGGCATGCTGGTGTAAATGCTGAGCAGGAATGGGGTCTCATTCACCTCTTACTGTGAGCGGCATTTTGACCAAAAAGCGTCACATTTCACATGAAAGATATTATCAGACTGATATCATTGACATTGACATTAACATAGAGAAGGTCTTTTCGAATGTTTTTCGTCTTTGGAGGTAAGCTGCGGGATTTAAACACCGGGGTTTATAACCTGAGCGGGCAACCGAAGGACATGAATACTATCTGAAGGCTAAGTGAAATATCAAAGATCTGTCGGGAATATATCCACATTCATTGTTTTGGGGCGTCATTGTATTTTCAAGTTTTGATTAGGAAATAGTTTCCCGCTGATAACATAAAATTTAATCCCTTAAAAAAAATCAATTTAAATGATTACAAGTAGAAAATGTTTGTTGTTTTTTTTGCTTGTTAGTTAGTTTTTTTGTTTTGTTTGTTTGTTTGTTTGTTTGTTTGTTTTTTTTTTGGGGGGGGGGGGCTGGGGGAAATTGCAGGCTTTTGATTATTCAGTAACTGACCAATCAAAAAAATTACAACCCGACCCCTGCTGCCGGCACTTTGATGAGATCAAATTAAGTGTCATATTTTTTGGGTTGCTTTCTTGTGCCCCCTCCTTTTGGGGCGTGCATGGTTGTATCAAAATGTAAGAGTTCCATGCATTTATGCATGTGTATATTTACACATAATTTTGTTTGGTCCATGATAATGGCGCCTAATTAAGGAATTGTCTCGGATCACCATCCCGTCCCCTATAGAGTAAGGGAAGGGATTTGATACACTGTGAAAAACACAGTTACAATTCACAGCAAATCTGGCGTCAGCTGAGCTCCCACAGAAATTCTGACTTAAACTAAAACAAAAATACATTTAAAAACAGAAAGTACATGAAAAAGAAAGTTCAAAATAAACAAACACCGATCTAAAAATTCGTTTGAATTAGATGGGTAGGCTGCATGTACTTTGAGTAATGGGGGGGGGGGTGCGATTGGAGTGCAAAATGTTCCCTCCAAAATCTTATGCGCTCTGTCTCATGGTTTTGAACCTTTTTTTCCCATCTCAAATCATCAAATCAGTAGGCCTACTTAGATAGATCTATAGATCTACATGATTTCATAAAGGAATTAACATTAACAAGAAGAAGAAGAAGAAGAAGAAGAAGAAGAAGAAGAAGAAGAAGAAGAAGAAGAAGAAGAAGAAGAAGAAGAAGAAGAAGAAGAAAAAGAAAAAGGAAAAGAAGAAGAAGAAGAAGAAATAACTTCTCAACATTCACCAATTGCTATCAAGGTTTTGAATGTACCAATTAAACATGTTCAGAGTGTAAAGTATCTTGTGGTCTGGCTAGACCAACACCTATCTTGGCAAGAACACGGTACACTTCCAATAAGATTGCATCTCGATTAGCCTTACTACGCAGAATCAGAAAATATCTTACAATAGATAGTGCTAAATTGCTTGCCAATGCGCTTATTCTTCCATACTTCGATTATTGTAGTAGCTCGTGGAGTAATTGTAACAAGGGAACAAACAGATGGCAAGAATTATTCTTAAAAGTAGCAGTCTCGTTCCTACCGATGAAATGTTTAATACCCTTAAATGGATTGATATGGAGGGAAGATGGCGTTTCCAAAAGAGTAAACTGATGTTTGACAGTTTGAGGAACAATGGACCATCATATTTATATGATATGTTCACATTATCACTTAATACACACAGGTACAGAACAAGAAATTCTGAAAATCAGGGAGTTGTTATCCCCAGAGTTAAAACAGAATGCGTAAACGTGCATTCTCTGTCGATGGTGCTCTGCTATGGAATAGTCTACCTATCGCAATGCGTAATGCCCAGAGCCGGAATGTTTTTTGTTCCATGTACTTGAGACACTGTTGTCCAAGATAAGATTTCTATTTTAGTTTGTGATACCATCTTGTTTGTTACATTGATTATATTATTTAAGTCAGCTCTGATTTAAGTTTATTTCAGCATAATATATATTTAATACAGGAAATTAATTGATCTGATTGACACAAAAATCGAATTGAATCTTTGTATCTCAAAAAAAAATCACAAAATGTATAAATCAACAATATTGCATTTTGTATTCCTTTTCTCATTAAAATAGTTACACATTAAGTTATCTGACATTAAAACCATACTTTTCATATTTTGAGCACTATTACTTATTAGCTAACTTTATCCAATACCACTTTTACAGAACTGAACTTGACCTCTATGATGTTAAATTACGGTTACTTGTTTATGTTTTATGTTGATTCATGTTTATTTTGTTTATATTATATATGTTCACAGGGCCCCCTGAAAAACAATGTTATACCACTGATGGGGCCACCCTGTATAAATAAAACGGAATAAATAAATAAATAAAGAAGAAGATGAAGAAGAAGAAGAAGAAGAAGAAGAAGAAGAAGAAGAAGAAGAAGAAGAAGAAGAAATAATGCTCTTACATTATTTAGGATTTTCGGCGGTCTTATCTTTGTTTATTTTAAGTCACTTTTTCAAAATTTTCGACCCCAAAAATAATTTGCCCATTACATATGCCACTGTTCCCTAGATACATAAAAAAAAAAAAACTTTTTAAAGAATTTTCTTCTCTCTTTTGTTCTAATGTTCCTGTTTCTTGTAAAACAAACTAGACATAAACTTAACATTGGCAACAATGCAACACGATTCGAAATAGTGCACTTCAACTTAATACATTTATGGCACAGAACAGTGGAACGTGACACCGCCTGATTTCAGTTTGTACAGTCGTGTCTGTTTACCCTGTACGAAGGTCAAAGTTCATAGTTGTCCGTCTTGGGGATCGGTATCGTGGGGTTGCAAAGTTTAGTGATGTAAAGATGATGGATGGGAAAATGTTGTCGTCACTCCATGGAAACGGTGACATTCTTGAGGTTGCACAGTCGACCCAGGTCTTCGTGCTGCCAGCATCTCTACGAAAAAGGCAACGAGCAAGACAGATCGGTTGAAAAACAAAAACGCACACCAGTTCGTATCGCTGTTCGTGATGGGATTCACTTTTTGTTTACCTCACTGTCGGACCATCCGCGTCATTTCCTTTCAAGAGATCACAGTTTTGTTTAATTGATCGTGAATGATGACGGACTGCGTCGAGAAAGCATCAAGTTTGTTGAATGTATTACTAAATGGACATCCAAAGCCACTGGAAGGAGCAGCCGGTGACATCAATAGTGACAAAGACATTTCAATAGTTCAGAAGCAGAGACAAAGTTTTCATCAAACAAACTTGACAATGAAACCGATTGATTATACGTGCCATAAAGGTTTGTTGATGGGAGACAAGAATTTTCCAAACATGCGTAAGTGGAACACATTTGAGCATGGTTTAAAACGTACTAAACGTATTTATCTCCATGGAAGTAACAATGATATCATATCCAAGTCGATGCTACCACCTAAAGAAAACCCAATAGAACTCCCGGGAATAGGAGCAAAACAAAAGAGGAAAAAACGTGGGACTATATGCGTTCATGACAACAAGGCACTCTGTGCATCATCAAGGTCTCAGACAATAATAGAATCAGGGACTACTTCTTCAAGTTCAAATGGTTTAAACAGCAGCTCTGAGACGAGAGTGAGACCTGTGGAAGATGAAAGTCATTTTGGTGGAAATAGCAGCAGTGCCACAGGAAGTGAGTCCTGGACAAGCGGAAACGGCAGCACGTCACCGAGACGCCGAATCCGTGTGCCGACCTCATTAACACTCGATAATGGAGAAAAGTCGAAATATACATCACAGCATCGAAGTCCTCGTCCACCGAGTAAACCAAAAAACGTCCCCCAAAAGCCCCTGTCAAAAACAACGGATAGAGTTCTGGTTCAAAATGAGAGCTTTACTATACGGCACGACAAGGGTGACGAAAGCGACGACGACCAGAGAACACCGTTTCGACCCAAAACACCGGTACCAGGAAAATCGAGACAATTCAAGGCAACGCTGCAAAACATCGAAGAGTTCTGTCCCCCTCCAGACTCTAACGAATCTGACGGTTATAAGGAGATGAAGTTGAAGAGGGTTTCAAATGCTTTATCTCGACGAAGATCGGTCGGTACTTTGCTGAATAATCAAGCCGATGGCAATAACGATGCTGCAGTCCAAACGCGATATGGTAGACGCAAGTCAATGCCCATTGATCTACATGAACTGAAGGAGCAGATCGATGGTATTAGATTCATTAATGTACGGGAATTCTCACGGGCATATATTCAGGACATTTTGTCCCGCCGGGATAAAGAGACGACTAAAGGAATAGCTGGAGACAAGCGAAGACAGAATAAATGTTTATCTTGGCTGCAATCTCTAGAAGGTGCTCTTTAAGTTTGCAAAAGAGTCGTACCACGATACGAATGGAATTATATTGATTAAGCGGTACCTGACCTTAGAATTATATTTCGTGATTAAAAAAAAAAGTTATCAACTATGAAAATTATACTTGTATATCCAACGTAAAAGGATTCTGTGACGAACAATAATCAAAATTCAATTAAAGGAGAATCGACGTATAAGTTTTTACGGATTACCTCATTGAAACACGTACATTAATATTGTGACAGATTCAGAATAAGATATAAGTCTAACATAAAACACATTAATCTAGTAATTTTTAAAAATCTTAATCATTATATCAAAATGTGTTCTAAATTATCAGAACGTTTACGATGGACAATACATGTTTACTTTAGTTGTTTGGATGAAAATATAGTTTGGCTAAATCACGGTTAACCCTAACGGTTAAATGATTCATCATTTCGTTGTCACATTTCATGTCAAGAAAAATTGCAAACATTATCTTAAATATTTAAATGCTAAAATGATGTGGGTTTTTATTACTTCAAGGAAGTACTTTTCTGCGTGTGCAATTTTGTGTTCCAACTAAAAGGTCCATGATTTATACGGAATAAACGATGCTTGCACTATAGGCCTACATGTGATAAAGGCATTTCTATAAAATGGCATACTTCGTTATAAAGGCCTGTGCTTTTTTTCTTGGGCTGGTGGACAGAATTATAATTTGAATGCAATGCAATGAGGACTACTTGTCTATATTTCAATATGTAATTGTTACATTATATAGATACATGATAATATAACCTATTTACTGCTCCAGGGTTAATCATGCATGGGATAAAATATCAAGTAGATTACTAGGTCGGAGAAAAGGCAGTCAATCAATGTTTAATCATTTTATACTTAACATTGATTAACTGATTTTTCTCAGATCAAGAAGTTGAGGTGGCAATTTTACTGTCCATATTATTTATTTACGTTATGTGTCTTTGGACATTCAATTTAGAGATAGAGAAAGAGAGAGATTGATTAGCACCGCACGTAAACGTTTATAAATATTTAGAGTTAAAATGACAATACCAGATATTGTGATTGATTTAATTGATTATTCATTGATTAATATGATTAAATATTGGCTGATTGACTGACTGATAGACACGGAGTTAATATTTATTACTAGTCAATAGTTAGTCATCGTTTGTGTTTGATTGATATCTTTATTGATTGAATGTCAATCTGAACTTGTAAGATTGTTGTTAGAAAATAATCTCATTGCAAGTTAATAATTTCTTTGAAAAATTTAAATTCGTAACATCCATTACAAATAATGGGAGAGGGTTTGTTAGGGTACAGGAGAGAGAAAGGAAGAGAGAGAGAGAGAGAGAGAGAGAGGGGGGGAGGGGGGGGGGGGGAGAGAGAAAGAGAGAGAGAGAGAGAGGGGGGGGGGGATGGAGAGGGATATATACAGGGTGTTTCCGAAAAAAGGAAACCCAACTTGATCAACAATAATATCAAAATATTCCAATGGTGATTATGAAATTTATATCATGTAAAGTGCACTCATTGCCATTCCAATGATACCTCGCTCACCTCACCAATGTCAGCATCACTAAACCCCATTGTTTTGAAAAGGTCTTGTAAAATTGTGCGTGGTTCACTTTCATGCACCTTGAGATGGTTTGTGTGAATGTGCCTGGAAAGGAAACCCAACTTTGATCATCAATAACTTCAAGAATATTCAGTGGTGATTAAGATTTAATATCACTGGAAAGTACAACATTACCATTCTAATGATACCTCTCTCAGCTCACCAATATCATGCATCACTGAACCCCATTGTTTTGAAAATTGTCTCGCAAAATTGTGATAGGTTCTCTTTCATGTTCTTGAGATGAGTTGCTTCAAAGATTCCTAACAAATCTAAGTAAAGCATTCCAGTGACTTAAAATAATGAGTTTGATAAATGAGTGGGAAATTTTACTTATTAGTCCTTTAATCTTACCATCCAGGTAATTTCAGCTTGTTACTAGTCACGACAACCCAGAGAACCTTCAGTTCCCCATGGATAATGTAAGAAGCATGACAGTGCATCAATCACAATTTTGCAGATATTTTCAGAACAATGGGTTCAGTGATGCGTGACATTGGTGAGCTGAAAGAGATATCAATACAATGATAATGAGTAGCACTTTCCAGTGATATAAACGTCATAATCACTACTGTCATGTTTTTAAAATGATTGATGATGAAAGTTGGGTTCCCTTTTTAGGCACATTGCAGAAACCCATCTCAATGAGCGTGAAAGTGAACCACTCACAATTTTGCAAGACATTTTCAAAAACATGAGGTTCAGTGATGCGTGACATTGGTGAGTGAGCGGGGTATCATTAAAATGGTAATGAGTTGCACTTTCCAGTGATATAAATTTTATAATCACCATGGTAAATATTTTTTAAATTATTGATGATCAAACTTGGTTTTCCTTTTTTCTGGGTCACCCTGTAATATATATATATATATTATATATATATATATATATAATAATTATATAATTATAAGTGTAAGAGAATACACATATACAACAGCCAATGGGCAACTCTTTTTTTTAATTTAAATTGTGAAAGAAATGGGTGAAGAGAATAATAGTTGACGTTGCTCAAATCAAAGTCCTCCAGAGCTATCCTCCCTTTTTGGATAATTTTTTGGTGAGATCGAAAAAATGTCTCCGCCGGGAATCGAACCCGGGCCTCCAGCTTTGAACGCCGGTGCCTTAACCACTTGACCACAGAGACTGGTTAGTGGCTAGGGCGGACTCGATCCGATTAACCGTCGGATAAACATATTCTCAACCTCACCAATTTATTGTTTCCTTTGTCAGGGGTAGATGAGTTTTTTGAACAATGACAATAAATTGACAATAAATTGGTGAGGTTGAGAATCTGTTTATATATATATATATATATATATATAGAGGGAGAGAGAGAGAGAGAGAGACAAAGGATATGGTTTGGGCCAACCTGCAACTATGTTAACTAAGGACTGATATTGCACAATGATTTTTATTTTGAAAATGATATTCAGAATGGTAAATAAACAGATCGTATGAAAAATATTGTTACCTCAATATACCGATGACTATATGCCACCATTTCCGAAACTATATCGGAGTATGTTTAGTTTGAAACTGGATGTTCATCATCGGATGCATTGCCGCCTCAAGGTTTCTGGTTGCTATGACGGACAACACGTGAAGATGAATGTCCAAAAATCACAAAAATATTCAAATGCGACAGTTGCATGACAGATAATAATAATAATAAAAAATATAAAAACACAACAAAACAAAACAAAACAAACCTCCAAACAAAATGAAGACAGATTATCGGTCAATAGTATACGCGACGCCATTGGTTCATCACATGCAAATGCTAATAACCTCTCAATATTTGGAAGTGAATCCTTGAAGTATGATAACAGTTTTCATATGATAGATAAACATTAACAATCGAAATCTTAAATATCAAAATAACGTGGATGATTAAAAGCGGTTATTCCGTCCGTCGCTATTATGTTGGTTGGAACTTTTTGGACCCCACACTGTAAAAAAAAAAAAAAAAAAAAAATACAGAAAGTGATGTCAGCAGAGTCGCCATAACAAAGTGTAATTCAAAATAAAAGTTTGTTGTAAATTTCTCCTAATAATTAAAGAAAGAAAAGAAAAAAAATCATTAGAGTTCTATAGCTTACATATTTGGTTAAAACGGAACAAATGTGTTACTTCTGAATGTATATTTTGTATTTCTAACGTAGTTATTTGCAGGAGAAATTTAGAACGAAATTGTTTTTAAAATTACATTTTTTTTGGCGACTCTGCTGACAGCAGACTTGCTGTAAAAATACAAATATTTTTTACAGTGCACATATTAGTTACTTTTGATATTTTGGTTGCTGCATCATCGTCTATCTTGGAAGAAACTTATTTCACGATGGTTTTGATGGCTTTCTCCAACCATCATTATACTTCTTTCTAAATAAGCAAAGTTGAACAGCAAAGTTGAATGTTGTCAAAAGAAATCGCAACCCTTTGAATTAACACCGTGTTCATGATTGGTGAATAATGGGCAGCTTTAAAAAAAAAGAACCAACATCCTTGTATTTGAACAGTAAAAAGTGGAATATCACGACGTTAAGGGACAAATTATACTTGTCACATTATGTATCACGAGTACACAATAAACCCCAAAAATATTTGAATAATGCAATTATGCCAATTTTTTGTTCCTCGTTTCTTTCTATTCGTGTCCCCCGATCGCGGATGTATTTGAAAAAAAGAAAAAAAAAAAAAAAAAAAAAAAAAAAAAAAGAAAGGAAAAAAAGAAGAGAATTGCTGGGATCAATACCTCTGCCCCTATAGCTCATGATAGAAGGGGATGTGGAATGTTGATCATTTAAAAATCATAGGAATTGGATAAAAAAATTTAAAAAAGCTTTTCATAGAAAATTCATACAAAAAACAAACATACAAACAAACAACATAACAAAACAACGAAATAAATAGGATATAGATAAGAATATTCTAAAGATAACAAGAGGTGATTACATAACATAAGCCTATCAGATGTGGTAACGCAATTTCATTGTAAAGAAAATACTTCTAAACATCTAAGTAGTCAGGCAGATTGTGCAGGCTGGGTAAGTTTAGGTAATATTGGGGAAAAAAAGAAGAAAAAAAAAAAAAAATCATCCATCGTTGATCCGTGCTCCGGACGTCTGTGTCTTCAAGGCGAAATGGCGGGGGCGCGCGGGGGCGCGGGGAGGTCAATAGAATGACATTCATAACTAGGGTCCTTGGCCCATTCATGTACGTGACTGATCACTTTACTGGAATAATGTAATATAAACATGACTGGTGGCTTTCCAAGTAATGGGCGTTTGGCTTGCGTCATGCATGTAACAGTAATGCTACAGTCACACACAGACACTTACGTATAGTTACGTCCCGTTGCGTCCAAAAATTATTTTCTTTTCTGCGGATCCCCACGGATGCCTTCCCGTCATAGTCAGCAGTGGAAATAATGATTATTTCGTTCATCCAATAAATCAAAGAAATACATAAGAAATGATAGAAAAGAAGATGAAATAAGATTAAAACAACAAAAACGTAACTATACGTAAGTGTCTGTGTGACTGTAGCATTATGGGAGAAAAACATACGGACTCTCCCGGGTGCAAAGGCAAGGTCTAACCCAAAGTCAGCATTTCCAAATACCTGTCTTTTTTGTTGGTAATAATATTAGTTTATTGACGGGGGTAGCCAGTTCATCAAAATTATGTCTCCAACTAAGGTTCTAACAGAAACATCGCAATTACTGTGTTCGCTATGTTTGAAACGTGTTCAAATTAGAAAAAAAAAGTTTTACCACAAATCTTTGAAAAAAATAAATATGAACAGCTTACGGGATTTTTTTTTAAAGGCTCATGGTAGAATGCGAACCAAAAAAAATCACTTGTGCATGCATGATGCGAATATTGCTCTATTACTACCAGTGATACTAGGTCTAAAAAAAAATCTGTATTTTTACACCAAATGCTGTCAGCAGAGTTGCTATATCCTGTTTGTAAAATTACAGTAGTTTTTTTTTTCTTCAAATATATTCGTGAGAGATACAAAATATACATAAAGACTAACACATTTGATAAAAAAAACAAAAAAAAAAACCAAGCTAAATTACGTAGCCCTACGCTATAGAAACTCTGATTTTCTCCTTCTATTCCTAAATTCATGGACGGAAATTAACAAAATCTGATTTAAAAACACACATTTTATGGCGACTTTGCTGACATCACTTTTTCTTAAAATACAGATTTGTTCTATTTTAATGTTTTCATGTGATAAGGGGGGGGCAGTCAAGGGGTCCCTTTGGATCCAGCGATGAACTAAAAATAGTATGAATATCGTGACATGCATTTTAGGAATTGGAATAATAAATCATTTGAATAAGATGTACCATCTATAACAAACATCTAAAAAAAAATTTAAAAATAAGTTAACCGCATCTGACCTTATTCACGTACTAGGTACATGCAGGTAATATGGGCCCCCTAGCTATTGCCTAATTGCATAAAATTACAAAATGACACACAGTCTAATCTTTGTTTATATGATCAATGACTACTGCTCTACTTTTATTGTGAAGAAAAACAATTATCACCAACCCCCCTGTCTGCAATATTCAAATGTTGACGTCATTACCAAAGTGCCCATATTACCTGCATGTGCAGTAATATGGGCACATGTATTTAATGTACGTTTAAAAACTACAATTACTCTACCATGTCTGGAATTGCTTAAAATGTTGAAAATCATTAACTTTAAGATATAATTTGAAATATAAGACCCTTCAGTAAAACCTTGACTAATATATTTCATTTTATGTTATTTTGTATATTATTCTTTTTTATATTTAATATTATGTTCATTATACAACTCAATATAGGCTACAATAAGTTATTTATATAATTATTACTGTGGGAATATACCCTAAAAAATCGTAGCAAGAGATTAGTGCCTCATCCAATACTAGACAGAACATTTCCGCCATTTGGATGTCCCATATTACCTGCATAATGTTGTGTGTCAGGAAGCATTTAAGCAACATTGCACCTTCACTTCATCTAAAAATTGACCTGTACACGCTAGTATGATCAAATGAAACTATAAGCTTACTAATCTACAAAACAATTGAGTTTACCCCCTCAAACACTCTTTCACCATCACATTCTGTGAATATCAAATTTTACATCAGAGTAAAAAAATGCCGTAAGTTTTACCTACCTTTTTTGGTTTCAGCAATTTCTCAGAGAAATTTCGGCATTAATGCTCTCCGACGATATATTCTATAAGTTCATATGAAACAAATTATGGTGCTCACGCCGGTCACCGGTCACCGTCGACGGTCACGACATGATTGCTTCAGGTGTCCCATATTACCTGCTGGCCCATATTACCTGCATGTACCCTACGATATTTATGCTTTGGCAGAACATACCGTATATTTCCAATAATGAGTTTCATACCCTCCCAGGCCCGTAATAGATTTTTACGGGAAGGTTCAAAATCTGCAAAAGGACAAAATGGGTCTTACAATCAATTTTGGCTGGCGAGCAAAAAGTACATCCAATTTTCACGTTTACGCTGGTGGCGCAATAGCGGGAAGGGGGGGGGGAGGGGAGGGTAGTTGGTGTTCAAAAATTTTCTGCCTTCGCCCTCAAGAAGAGTACCTTATATGGCTTAGGTAGGCTAGGTTGTTCGATAGGCCCAAGGAAATTTGATAGGCCAAAGCAAAAAAAAAAATTTGTCAAGCGGACCCTACTCTCCAGCGGGGGGGGGTTCATTCGAATCCCCGACCCCCCCCCTAGTACGGGCCTGCCCTCTTCACAAGAGTGCACCGTAGCTGAAAAGCATTTCATTTTATTGTAATACCATTTCTCTATTTTGTTTATTACATTAATAACCAACGAATAATTTCATTCGCGTAATTTCAAAATCTCTGTATCATTAGCACCGTAGCACCATAATTTCGAGGGTGTTGTTTTACTAAAGTCGTTCTTAAAGTTACAAGTTACGAACGACTTTACGAACAACTGGAAAATATTGTTGGGTGCTATACTTATACATGCTTTATATTTTAGCGCAAGAACTGATCACCAATCGTTCGTAAAGTCATTCGAAACATACGAACGACCTGGTGAAACACATCCCTGATAACACCACCTCCCCCTCTCGTCTGAAAGTCACCTTATGTACCCGTCATCGAGTTCACATCGTGGGCTTTACCAATGGAACCTGCGCAAAATCATTTTCTCGGCAAGGCACGAGGGACTACGTGCAAAAAGGCAGGGTTAATGTCATCTTGAGAATAGTGTTCTCATACTCAGACTCCAACTTTCTGAAGTAGAACAAAATACAGTGCCACGTTTGATTTTATTCAAGCCGTTGTCTGCACAAGACGCTATATAATGCATTATTGCTAACTGATTTTAAAATATGAATTGTTCATAATGATATCGCGTAAAATGTAGGAACACCTGACTTCTTTCACATTCAAGATTTATTTTATGGGACTTTTCTCAGGCTAAGAAACCAACTCCACACCAGAGTCTCATAGGTGGCACACTGGGGAAGCAGCAATCTCATTGGTTGGAATACTTGGAATAGTGCAACTTTGAATACTTCCAGCCAATCAGATCTATCGTTTCACTGCCAAAAGAAAAAGAAAAACAAGGGACCAACGGATCGACTTCTAGGTGAAAGGTTATAATTTTCGTGAAGTATCAGCAGATGGGAGGAAATTAAGGAACACAGGCCAGCACAATGTGAAATGATGATGTTTATTGGGAGCAATGTCAATGTCATCAAGGTCATTACGCCTTGCTCATTTTTATCCATCGAGGCACTAAAAATGACAATGACCTGGAACGCACCTCGCCCCTTGTTATTCTTGGGAAATGTCAGTTTCTAAATATACGTAATACTTGTAGATCATTTTGTTTATGAAAGTCATTTGATGTCGTATCAGGACAACTATCATCCGGATAATTATTTCAGGACAACTACCCCCGCCCCCGAAATAAGGTTAGGGCTAGGTGTAGGGTTAGGCTAGGTGGTAGATTTCTGGTGGAGTAGTTGTCTGGGAGGTAATTGTCTAGGGGGTAGTTGTCCGAGAACCAATTGATTTATATACTTTATGTATATATTTCACTTCATTCTTGAATGTACATGAAATTGTTAATGTGATTTCCTTGTATTATATATTTTTCTTTTTATCATAATAAACACTGATGTTATCATTCAGTATACCATTTTAATTTGAACATTAATTCATGATAGCAAGAAGATAAGAGTTAAGATTCCTGTAATCAAAACTCGGAGGTTGAGAATAAAAGAAAGAGGGAGAGAAAGGTTCAAAGAGAGAGAGAGAGAGAGAGATTAATAGAAAGAGAAAGGGAGGGATGGAGAGATTTTAATAGAAAGAGAGGGAGAGGGGGTGTAGAAAAGGGGCAATATGGGAACACAGTTGCCATTTTAACTTAGGGGAGTGGCTGGGGATAGAACGATATATGTTAAAGGTAATAGACCGGGAGCAAAATCCCATAGGGGCCTTATTTAAGGAGTTCGTTCAACCCACACCACATAAAAGGTTTGCCACCATAGGGGGGGGGTAGTATGGGCCCCCTAGATCACTGCTAGGTAGGTAGTAGTCTCAAATTGTGGTATCACTTTTTTTCTAAAGCCCCTTAAAAAAAAGGCTGCCCTTTTTACAAAAAAAAAAATTTTTTCAAGAAAAGGAATAGAAATAATTCTCTAAACTCAATGGGTTGGGTCTCATACGAAAGAGTATTAAATTTCCTTTACACAATGCTAATTTAAATGAAAATTAAAACTAACTAAATTCTGTTTTGTAGTTAAAATCATCATTTTTTCTTTCTTTTTTTCCAAAAATGAATTTTTTATATATTTTTTTATTTAACGTATTAAAATTTCTAAAAAGAGCTGAGAGTTGTTACTTTCTGAAAATATGCCCATTGGTATGTCCTAAGATCTGTAAAAAGATTGGAGTAAAACCTTTCTTCTGTAAAAAGCTATTATAGGCTAAACCTAAGAACGTTATATACGAAAAATCGAAAATTTTGCCAGATTATGGAGAAAATCCGCATATGTGATGTACAGTACATACTGTACATACTTTATAAAAGTAAAGTAACAATAGAGGGGAAAATGGCGAAACCCATTGCAACAGAAACAAAATTTTCAGAAATAAACTATTATAGTAATCAAAATAATATATCAAAAGTATAGGAAAATCGAAGCTGTGGAACATTGTCTAATTTGCATAAAATCAAAATGGCCGCCATTTCCCAATGTTTGAACTGTATATTCGGATCTAAGACTCGGATAAACATAAATTCAGTTTCTATTCCAATGTTTTCGGGATAGATGAATATGTTAATTGACATCATTTGGATAATTTAATAACATATGTGTTGTTTTAGCGACATTCAAGCAGTGGAACAATGACTAATTTGCATATTTTCAAACATGGCCGCTATTCAATATTATGTGTTGCCTGTATCTTCGGATCTAGGAGACATAGAAACATAATTTCTGTGTCTATACCTATGTTGTAAGGGTAGAGGAATACGTTAATGGACAGTATTGAGATCATTAGATTACACAAATGTCGTTTCAGAACCATTGAAGAAGGAAACCAATGAGTAATTTGCATAACATGGCTGCCATTCAGCATTATTTTGCCTGTATATCCTGATCTAGGACTATTAGAAACGCAAGTTTTGTGTCGAAACCTACGTTTTCAGAGTAGAGGAATCGGTTATTTGACAGTATTGACATCATTACTTAACATAAATGTTGTCTCAGAAACATTGAAGCAGTAGAACAATGACTAATTTGCATAACATGGCTGCCATTCAGCATTATTTTACCTGCATATCCTGATCTTGGACTATTCGAGACACATTTTATTTTTGTCGAAACCTTTGTTTTCAGGGTAGGGGAATACGTTAATTGACATTAGTGAGATCATTAGATAACATAAATGTAATTTCAGTAACATCGAAGAAGGAAAACAATGAATAATTTGCATAACATGGCAGCCATTCAGCATTATTTTGCCCGTATCCTGATCTAAGACTAGTAGAAACACAATTTTTGTGTCGAAACCTTTGTTTTCAGGGTAGGGGAATACGTTAATTGACATTAGTGAGATCATTAGATAACATAAATGTAATTTCAGTAACATCGAAGAAGGAAAACAATAAATAATTTGCATAACATGGCAGCCATTCAGCATAATTTTACCCGTATCCTGATCTAAGACTAGTAGAAACACAATTTTGTGTCGAAACCTACGTTTTCAGGGTAGAGGAATACGTTATTTGACAGTATTGACTTCATTAGATAACATAAATGTTGTCTCAGAAACATTGAAGCAGTAGAACAATGACTAATTTGCATAACGTGGCTGCCATTCAGCATTATTTTACCTGTTATCCTGATCTAGGACTATTCGAGACATAATTTTTGTGTCGAAACCTTTGTTTTCAGGATAGGGGAATACGTTAATTGACATGAGTGAGATCATTAGATAACATAAATATGATTTCAGTAACATCGAAGAAGGAAAACAATGAATAATTTGCATAACATGGCAGCCATTCAGCATTATTTTGCCCGTATCCTGATCTAAAACTAGTAGAAACACAATTGCTGTGTCTATACCTATGATTTCAGGGTAGAGGAATACGTTAATTGACAGTATTAAGATGATTAGATTACACAAATGTTGTTTTAGAAACATTAAAGTAGTAAAACAATGACTAATTTGCATAAAATATATGCAAATTAGCGCTATTCAATAAATGTTTTGCCTGTATATCTTCAGATCTAGGAGTCATAGAAACATAACTTTTGGGTCTGTACCTATGTTGTCAGGGTAGATGAATACGTTAAATGGTAGAATTGAGATAATTAGATAACATAAATATGGTTTTAGATAGAATGCAACAGTAGAACAATTACTAGTTTGCATAAAATGGCCACCGTTCAGCATTATTTCCAGCATATTATCATGATCTAGGACTATTAGAAACACATTTTTGGTGTCTATATACTTATGTTTTTAGGGTAGAGGTATTAGTGTGTTTCTAATAGTCCTATAGATCAGGGTATACAGGCAAAAAAAAAAAATGCTGAATGGCGGCCCTTTTATGCAAATAAGTCATTGTTCTATTGCTTCAATGTTTCTGAGACAACATTTATGTTATCTAATGATGTCAATACTGTCAAATAACGTATTCCTCTACCCTGAAAACGTAGGTATAGACACAGAAATTATGTTTCTATGTCTCCTAGATCCGAAGATACAGGCAACACATATATTGAATAGCGGCCATTTTTGAAAATATCCAAATTAGTCATTGTTCCACTGCTTTAATGTCTCTAAAAGAACATATGTGTTATTAATCATCTATCCTGTAAACATTGGAATAGAAACTAGATTCGTGTTCGAGTCTTAGATCCGAATATCCAGTTCAAACATTGGCAAATGGCGGCCATTTTGAATTCATGCCAATGAGACATTGTTTCACAGCTTCGATTTTCCTATACTTTTGATATATTATTTTGATTACTATAATAGTTCATTTCTGGAAATTTCGTTTCTGTTGCAATGGGTTTCGCTATGTTACCTCTATTGTTACTGTGCTATACAGTATGTACTGTATAACACGTGTATATACGGATTTTCTCCATAATCTGGCGAAATTTTCGATTTTTCGTATATTACGTTCATAGGTTTAGCCTATAATAGCTTTTTACAGATCTTAGGACATACCAATGGGCATATTTCTAGAAAGTAACAACTTTTAGCTCTTTTTTAGAAATTTTAATACATTAAATTAAAAATTATGTAAAAAATTCATTTTTGGAAAAAAAAATGAAAAAATGATGTTTTTAACTACAAAACAGAATTTTGTTAGTTTTAATTTTCATTTAAATTAGCATTGTTGTAAAGGAAATTTAATACTCCTTCGTATAAGACCCAACTCATTGAGTTTAGAGAATTATTTCTATTCCTTTTCTTGAAAAAACTATTTTTTGTAAAAAGGGTGGCCTTTTTTTTTTTTTTTAAAGGGGCTGTACAAAAAAAAAGTGATACCACAATTTGAGACTACTACCTACCTAGCAGTGGTCTAGTGGGTCCATACTACCCCCAATGGTGGCAAACCTTTTATGTGGTGTGGGTTGAACGAACTCATTTTTTTCCAGGTCCTTGCTCCTGGTCTATAACAAGAGACAAAAAACGAAGAGCACCGAGATAATAAATTGAGGGCAGTATACCGATACAGCATTCAGATCCCAGAAGCCTAATTATTCACCCCATAGGCGTATGTGTTAAAAATAAAAAAGCAAAAAAAAAAAAAAAAAAAAAAAAAAAAAAAAAAAAAAAAAATGAAAAATAACTGTGTGTAACGAGGATATTTATGCTTTCGCTACAACTAGGGTAGATGTAGGGAATACCGGACAGTAGGGAATATCGGACGGTCACCACAAGTCCAGCCCTAGCTGCCAACATAAGATCAACTGAGTTGAAATACCGGCATCTATTGGTCAGGTGGTCTGTCTGGGAAGGTTGAATGCTGTATTCGACAACAACAAGTGAGAAATCTCCGAGAAAGTTACCATAATCTGTCAAAGTAGGAAAATTTGCAGTCTGAAAAATGGCCTGATGTAAAAATTGACATTTTAGAAAATGTGATGATATAAAAATAGAATTGGGGCACGACCTCTATTTCATGCATTATGGACATGTGTGGAGGGTAGGCCAAACGTGTATGGAGTGTTTGCACTGTACAAATCCTGTGTATTGGGGTGGCAGTGTGTTGAAAAGTGCTAGTCAGACATTTAATGTAGGGAATACCGGACACCACATGGACATTTGTTTGTTTTACTTCCGGGTTGAGTTGCTAAGCATGTAGATCAAATAGTATTGCATATATAATGTATTATATTTATTTATTAAATTGTTTGACAATTTTGAAATGTCTATTTCTCTTTATTATTATTGTGATATGTCATGATCTACATGAGATATAAAGTTATTCTGAGTGTTTTGAAATTTTGTAGTAAAATGCATATAATCTTCTAAAAATGAATAATGTTATAAAAAAAATCAATACAAACATGTTAAGTTGATGGTTTACATTCAAATCAGTGCTTCCAGAAAGATCTTTATACAAAAAAAGGGTAAAAGCATACTGTCCGGTATTTCCTACACTGTAGGGAATGCCGGACAATTTACCATGACGTCATTATTTGCATATAACTGCCTCAACAAATATTTGATTATCTCAAATTTTTGGGGAAAAAAAAGTTGAATGATGTAGCTAAGCAATGAGAATCTTTTTCTTTTGTGATTTTATTGTTTTCATGTCCTAATTAAGCAAATGAGCTTAAGTGGCCGGTATTCCCTACATCTACCATAAAAATGTTATATCTCCACAAAGTATGAAGTGACCCTCTAAAACTCGATTTGTCTAAAAATCAGCCGGGAATGAGACTATATACCAGATTTCTTGCCATCACAACTTCCGGTTTGTATAGTTCTTACACCTTAAAATAAGGTCTCCATAAGAAT
The DNA here is from genome assembly GCA_940671915.1 of Paracentrotus lividus. Taxonomy (NCBI): domain Eukaryota; kingdom Metazoa; phylum Echinodermata; class Echinoidea; order Camarodonta; family Echinidae; genus Paracentrotus; species Paracentrotus lividus. Next base: position 9,196,557 of record CALNVZ010000174.1, read on the forward strand.
CTACTGGGACCCATTGTAGCTCTGAAAAGGGACTCATCTGAGCACTAATGATTCTTCTTTGTAAAGATTTTTTTTTTTAAACACACCCCCAAAAACAACAAAAACAAAACAAAAAAACTCAGTTTCAATATCTGTTTACTAATTTTATATGAATTATTTTCCAAACCATTACACCATCTTTATACGCGTTCAGGGCATTCCCCTGCTTTTAAATATCTTATTACAGGTTTGTGTCCCTAACAACACTGATTTAATTCGGAGTCATTCTAAAGCATGATCACAGCCAACACATTTCCAGACATTAATATTAGAAGTTAGTCTTACTGAAAGTTTGATACATATATTTTTATTGCGGTCCTGTTTATTTGAATGTACTGTACAAAACATGTTTTATAAATAAAACTCAACTTTTTTTTAACGAATACATAAGGCACAAACATCTGTCTTATACATTCTATGTAAGACATGCGCTACTTAAAGCTTGATTAAATATATCATATTGCGTTTGAATTAAAATACATATCAAGATAATGTATTTGATGACGCACAATAAAGAAAAAAGACTCAAATTATTATCATTAAAAATATCATTTAAACCAGAGATTCATAAACCTAATTCTATAAGGATGAAGTTAGCAAAATCTTTAAAATTGCACATCATTGTAACTGTATTGCTATCAATATTATTGTAATAGTCTAGGGTTGGGCAAATAATGACTTTTTTCTGAAAAGTTATTTCAAACAAGTTACTTCTATAGTCAAATTTGATATAGAATCCAAAAATGACAATGATTTTTGTGCACGATGATGTCTGACGTCGCTAAAGTGCAAAAAACCAAAATAGTGTATTTTGCCCATTCATCACACACTTTACAGGTATAAACCGGTTTTAGGTATGGTTATAGGTGTTAATTAGTGATTTTGATATGAGGTGATTTTTGCTCGATATTAACTGAAACTAACACTAACACTACACTAACAGTCAACTTAGGTAGGATTAATCATGTTGGATTAATCATGTTGGGTTCCCTGACACCCAAAAGCCATATAAAAAACGCAATAAAAGTGGTTTATACGTATAAAAAGTGTGATAATTGGGCATAATACGCTATTTTGGTGGCCATTTTGTTTTTTTTTTGCACTTTAGCGACGTAAGACGTCATCGTATGCAAAAATAATTGTCATTTTTAGTTTCTACGTCGAATTTTACTATAGAAACAACTTGTTTGAAAAAAAAAAGTTGAGATTCGCCCAACCCTAGTAATACCACATAGCACAACCCGTATTTGAATTGTGCTTTTGAATAAAGGTGTTTCGTCAGAACAATTATTAGGAAAGTTGAAATTTGGAGAAATTTGGTATTCCAGGGATATTTTATTGACAGATTTGACACCGTGTTCATAATTATTCATATCTTAGGAATACCCAGTCCAGTTTCTTATCAAATAACCACGAGTATTTTTTTTCTCTTCAAATAACCATCTAAAATAGTTTTTCAAGAGTCCATAGCATTTCTTTATGGCTTCTGTGGGGTCTGTCCCATGTGTCCTCCGGAACACCATCAGGGTGAGTCAGATTGCATAGTCTTTGAGCCATCCTGTGAGTCTTTATAGCTCCCAACCCTTTTCTTGTAGTTTTCTTGTCAAGACCTAGAATTTTTCACTTAGAAACATTTATAACGATGTTAATAAAATTCAAAAACCGCTCTTCCCATAAGGTCTGGTCCCTCAGCTAACACTTAAAAGCTTCTTTAAGAAGCACCAGATGCAAAACACTTTGGAAAAAGCTTCCATGGGCATGACAAAAAGTGCAAGGCGTCTCCTTAAATTGCCAAATAAGTATACTGAGATATGATGCCCACAAAAACCCCACAAATCACAACCAAGGTCCGAATGGGAACCATACGAAGGTACCAAAGAATGAATACTGCATAGAGGACATCTGTACAGAGACTGCCCAATACATACCCAGTTCTGAAGTCAGACCCACCAGGGGGCCTTTGATCAATTCTTGAGCACAGTTTAAACAGGATTTTATTTTTAAGCCACAATTCTATAGGTTGATGAGAGAAAATTAGAATTTATAGGGGTAATATGGACTTTCTCCAATTTGGCAAAAGAAAGACGAATCCTTCAAGCTAAAGAACAGTTATCTGATTTTAGCACATGATATTCACACAGAACTGTTACTGGGGATTTTCATTGCCGGTAGCACTAAAAAATCTGTTCAGAATAGGAAGAATCCCGGTAAAGACATTTTTTATTAAGATCATGGATGAAAACATACAGAAGTATGCTTGTAAATGTCCCCTGAGTCAGCATTGGGCATATCGACAGAAGGAAGTTTAGAAGCATGTATGGTCAAGTTAGTCATGAAGTGGCTCAAGGACAATTATAATGCATGATCTGGAGAGGAAAGTTTGATGACCTGACCAGAATTCCTTTAGAAATGTGTCTGGGAAGTTGAAGATTCACAGAATGGCCCAAAGACCATTCAGGCTGGACGTTTTCCAGAGGACGCATTGGTCAAAACCCATGGAAAACATGAATGGTGTGTCTGGACATTCAAGAGATTATTTTAAGTGGCAATTTATAGGGAAAAAAATATAATTGAGATGATTAAATGAGAAATTTGATTAGCCGCACCATAGGGTGTGAATAATAATTATGAACATAGTGTTTTTCGTGTTTTTTTAGTAAATCTGTCAACAAAATATCCCTGGAATACCAAATTTCTCAGCTCACAAAGTTTCGTTATTGTTCAAATGTTAGTAGCATCCTTATCAACAGAAAGTACGAAACACATTCAGTTAAAAACATGACTAATAAAACTAAGAAAATAATAGGGGTATGAACAATTTTGAGGACAACTGTATGGATTTCTTTAAAAGAAAGTTTATTAGCCCCCACAATGCTCATTTTTCATTTGTTATTGTTCTTTAAGATGAATCTGTATTTATGATTACAGGCTTAGGTGTCTTGCCTAGGCGAGGGGTTGAAGTAAAAAGTGTGATAGGTGAAAAAATTGAATATTGTATACTTAGAAATAATCATTTCATACAAATTTTGTTTCATCCTTTGTGACTAAGTTGTAAATGGAAATGATTTATGTTTGGCTGAGATGCTACAAAACGGGTTTCCTTAGGGAAGGATTTTATCTGGGTTAATCTTTGTTTACCCGTATGGAGAGTCAAAATTTAACCCTTTATTTTTACAGTGTGAGCTTCTAAAACATCAAATTACGAATAAACAATGCCATCTGAATATAACTACATGTATGTACAAACATTTTTTTTTTAAACTAAAACAAATAAGGAAATTTTGTTTCCTTAATCTATTAATCCGCATAAAACGTAACGAAAGAAAATCTAAATCATAATAATACGGCAATCGAACTTGAAGATCAAAGTCATTCGTAAAATTGATTTCATGAATTTTGAAAGCAAAACTACTACATCAAAGAGAACAATATGCATGTCTAGGCAAGTAAAGTTCTATTAGTCATAAAAATTACCGTTCATCATAGCAGTGATGTGTATAATTTGTGTGTATATCATAAGGCAGTTATATAATCTTATTTCAATGAGGAAGTTCAAAAGCAGAGGGGTGATATGAATTACCCTGTTTAATTTATAGATTAAAAACATTACTTTAAGCGCTGTATAAATGTTATATATCAATACCCTCGCTACAATCATATACAATTTTTTAAAAAGGATTTGAGAACACGAAATTTCACGAGTCAGTAAACGCCCCCCCCCCCCCCCCGGGGGGGGGGGGGGAGTAACCGGCAGGCGCTGCCTATTTTCCCAGGTCAGTAACGCAATAAACGTACTTGTTATCATAAATGAGAAAAACAAACAAAATCTGCTGTGCTCTCCTATTTCAAAATTTTCTGGTTACCCTTTCCCATTTAAACTATTTGATCCATCACTGTTTATTGTTTCCATCAGGTTCCCCCTTAAATTCCAAAGAGTCAAGGGACTGAATGAGTGAATTTGATACAACAATGAAAATGATCAGAATGCTTTGTTATTATATAATTACAGTTCCATTGCTGTATAGTTCTATGGGCCTCCTAAATGATCATTAATACAAGTATACATAAATTAAATACATTATTATTCCTGTTTCAGGATTGTTACACCAATACGTTTTGTTTTATATCGCAACTTTTTACTGTATGGGGTTAGATTTTTGTTTCGATTCCTTTTCGCTTTGTTTCCGTTCTTTCTTGTTCCTGTTCTTAGCCGCTTTGATTTCTACCTTATTAAGACTCTGAAACCTGTCCCATTCTTCCAATGCTTTTGCTGACTCACGTGCACGAATCACATCCAACACATTTTGATCAATGTTACTCTTTACTAGAGATGAAAACTGACGAAAGACAGCATTCTTACTTTTTTTACTTACTTCCGTGATACTGCCCAACTCCCCTAAAAGGGGTCAAACGGGCAGGGTAAGGGTGTGCAGATGGTCGTAACGCGGAAAGAAGAGGCGCGGCTTATAGTCAGGCAGCTAGCTCATGATTGGTTAGCTGAACGAGGTACCAGTAGTAAAGTATTGGAATACATGGGGAAGAATCCCACATTTACTAAACCCAACGTCTGCCAGTGCATCTCTGCTGCATTAGGAACCCTACAGCCGGGCGGCGTCAAAAATGAGTGCCCATTTTACAAAAAAATTCTATTTTGAATAAAAATAGCAGAATTCATTTTCTAACACACTAACTTTTGATGGTCAAAAAGAGAATTACATTGTCTTAACGCTTGTGTCATTTTGAAATCAGACTGAAATCGAAAACAGTGAAAGTTTTGATGAGAAATGTTTTTTCTCACTTTTTTTACCGCAATATTTTTTTGCTTCCTTTTTTCAAATTTTTAATAAATAGTTGTATAAAACATTGATGTTTGTAACTTTTCTAAAAACTACCTACGTGCATGTGAATGATGCGTAAAAAGAAGGAGTTATATCTTATTCCGATAAAGAATTATGAGAGCTAAAAGTCAGGAACGCAATATAGACAAAAATCAACAATTGCCCGTGACTGGAATCACACAATACCCGCACGTGTATTATGAAAGCTGATTGTATGCGATGCTGTGAGTAGGCAAACAAAAGTGCCAAAAATGCGGAACATTTCGATACTTGTTTTTGTCTGCTAAAAGCTATCACATGTTATCGGCCTTTCCTAATACACGTACGGGTATGGGATTCTTCTTCAATACGGGCAAATTGTTGATTTTTGTCTATTTATTGCGTTCCTGACTTTAGTCATTCATAATTCTTATCGGAATAAGATATAACTCCCTTCTTTTACAGCATCATTCACATGCACGTAGGTAGTTTTTAGAAAAGTTACAAACATCAATGTTTTATACAACTATTTATTAAAAATTATTGAAAAAAGGAACAAAAAATATTTGCGTAAAAAAAGTGAGAAAAAAACATTTCTTCATCAAAATTTTCACTGTTTTCGATTTCAGTCTGATTCAAAATGACACAAGCGTTAAGACAATGTAATACTCTTTATTTTGACATCAAGTTAGTGTGTTTAGAAAATGAATTCTGCTATTTTTATTCAAAATAGAATTTTTTGTAAAATGGCACTCATTTTGGACGCCCCCGGCTGTAGGACCTAATGCAGCAGAGATGCACTGCCAGACGTTGGGTTTAGTAAATGTTGGGATTCTTCCCCATATATTCCAATACTTTACTACTGGTACCTCGTTCAGCTAACCAATCATGAGCTAGCTGCCTGACTATTAGTATTTGTTTTGGTTAAGGTGTTTTTGGACGGCTTTTTTGAAGTTCTCTTTGTCGAGAATTGACTTTATTGCACTTGGTAGTTTGTTCCAATCTGTTATGGAACGCGGTATAAATGAGAATTTGTAGCAGTTCTTATTTGTTGCGATTGGAATATAGCTATTTGTTGTAGAAGTATTTCGCAGGTTCCTTTGGGCTGGGCGTAGGATGGATTGCACCGGCACGGCAAGGTGACCCGTTACTGCCTGTTGGAAAATTGAGAGACGGTTTGTTGTCCTTCTCTGCTGGAGAGTTTCGATGTTGAGTTTCTTTTTCATGTCTGTTACACTACTTCCTCTTGTTACGGGTTGTCTGTTCCCGTAGACACCTCTCCCACTTCAATGAACAGTATACCATGTAATGATCACTCATCGCAATTTGAACTACTCCTGACGCCAAAACACTGCTTTGGTCGTCAACATATACCAGATCAATCACGGATTCGGTCTTTATGATCTGGCCTTTTTTCCTCCGCGTACCAACCCGTGTATAATCTTTTATTATCTGTGTCAAATGATGACTATATTCCAGCTCATCAAGTGTTTGTAATTTCTCTCTATTAACAGACTTCATAACTTTGCAATTGGCAGTTTTTTCTCGATCGCAGTTGAGATCCCCTAATATCACATAATGCGTTTTACATCGGCAAGGATGCTCCTGGCCTCCGTTTCCTCCTGATGTTGTCGCCTGGCAACTGACATCTGCTGCTCTCAGGGCATCCATACTGACTTGAAGCTTTTTGAACTGGGCTATCTGGTCTCTTGTTCCTGGTGGAACGTAAACATTTAAAATCCTGAGAATGACTCTCTTCATACACGATTCGGATTTTGATTTATCCAGTCTCTTGTTTAGTGGACGAACATCTTCTTTGCGATCCTGTTCACTTGCTCTGGTTCCCAGCAGATCAATGTCGATACAGACTGCTTCTAATTCGTCAGCTAGAGGGGTTTTACACCACTTTGTAGACATCACCAGACTGTCTTTAACATACGTCGAAACCCCACCACGAGGATAATTCTTCCCAGTCTTGCTGACACCATCTAGTCTTGCCATGATGGTGTATCCAGGAACTTTGAAGCTGTCGTTGGAATCGGATGGTTTCAGCAATGTTTCGCTCAATGTCACCACATGGACATCTGTCCTATAAAAAAGGAGCCGTAGGTCGTCTATTTTGTTACGAATAGAGTGGCAATTTAGATGAGCGCATTTGATCCCTCCGAGCTGCGCCAATCTGTCTAGCTGGACCTCAACACTTGGAACGTAATGAGGATTCGGTTCGGATTTAATTTCTGTTTTGGTCTGCACCTTCTTCGGGGGTTTGTTTTCCTTTTTAATGTGAAGTGTGCTGTCCGGTTGTTTTGGCACTCTATTCGTGGATATCTGCAAATGAGAAGGAATGACGTCAAAAGCTCTGATTACAAACTATAATGCTAATGAATTAATAAAATTTATTCATACAGGTACAAAACTAAAAAGAGATAGAATACAACAAACATATCCATATATAGATTAATACGAGCTCCCAAACTTATTCTAAGTACATGAAGCAGTATTATTTCCTCGATAAAAATGTAATCACGAGGTAAAAACGGTAGAGTAGATAACAATCATGCACACTATAAAAGTAACAATGGCAGAACCTTACAGTGCCACAAGGAGCATTCTAGGACACTTACCCCCGGACAACTATACCCCGGCCAAAAATCTATTGCCTAACTCTACACTAACCCTATCTCTTGGGGTGGTTATCCTGGGGGTAATTGTCCAGGGGGTAATTGTTCTGCAACTCACATGGAGAAATTTTGCTCTCTTTAGCATGCAATCTTGCAATTTCATTTGCACAAAGGTGATATAATGTAGGCCTACTGTGAAAATATTTTTTTGGGGTCTAAAAATAAGGTGCAAAATTACACCCAATTTCCTAGTGTGTATTTAAAATGCTTTACTGGTAAAAGATATTAAGTGTTATTTTTACCCTTGGAAGAATAACCAAGATTCCTTGGCCATGAATTTTCTCTAGATCAGCGACAGTTTGACCTTTGACAAGGACGTGGACAATGATCTTCCTGGAACCTTGGGTGATCTTGGCGAAATCAATCCCTGTCTTTGCTAGGTCATCCTCAAAATGAGGAAATTGTTTTGCAACCTCGTTACTAAGTTGGTCTGCGGTCCACGATCGATCTAAACCATCTTTGATCACACATTTTCCTGTGAAAGGATCAGAAATATTTACACCTGATAATAAATCGATAGGATTGTAAGAAATCGATGATTCGCGTACCGACAGTCTTTAATATTATCTAATGGTGGTATCCCACTTCGCGGAGACGGATTTGAGACGGATTTAGGACTACTTTGACACTGTTTTGAGACGGTTTGAAAACTTTTCACGGAAACGTCGTCTGGTCGTAGAGACGTCTCCGAGCGTCTCCGCGACGTAACAAAAAAAGTATCCGATACTTTTTTCTCCGTCGCGGAGACATCTCCATTACCCTTTTTTCGTCACGGAGACGTCTCCAATCGCGGTTTTGCAACTTGTCGCGGAGACGTCGTGACGTTTCCGCGACAAGTTTCAAAACCCTCTCAAAACCGTCTCAAAGTAGTCCCAAATCCTTCTCCGCGAAGTGCACAATGAGATACCACCATAAGGGGAGGGGTGCAGGAGTTGTTATCTTTTATCAACCTTTACAATTATTAAAATATTCATTTTTAATGTCTTGGCTACATTTTTGGAAAAGGCGGAATTGTAGATTCTTTTTATTTTTATTTTTGAATCTCTTATATTGAATACTTTTGTCGATTGTAATACTGTGTTTTGATAGACTTTTTGATGGAGAGCATAGACCAGAATAACATGCTGATATCGATAAAAAAAAAATCTCTCAAACTTCAATGTTAATTCGAAACATTAAACACCAGTGTTTGGCAGATCAAAGCAATATAAGCTATGTAAATCAACACGGTTTTCCAATGTTATTCACGAAGTTAATTGGGAGATAGATGCTAACGTTAAACATTTTGTTGCCACAACTTGTATTTAAAATATTCTTATTTCACCAAATCATTCAGGTTTCTGACTATTTTTTTGAAAGGTTATTTTCAAGACGGCAGTTTTTATGTGTTTTTACATGGAATTCTCATACTCAACCTTTACCTCTCCCAAAAATATTCTATAATAAATTCAACACTTAATTTGTTATTTTTTGTGACGCATAATTCACAATGCACGCTTTGTTTAGATGATGCAGTGGATGCAGTACGTGGATGTAATAGACAGTTGTGTACAAGTTCCCCAATGCATTCGAGCTACGTACGACAAGAGACCTGCCTTATTCCATTTCGAACAGGGAGTCTGTCTCAATGCTAATTTTTACCAATTAGTATATGATACATCATCTAGTATTCTAAATCTTACAAAACCCTTACATACGACATACATTAAAGGTAGTGTCATCCTTTTTCACAAATTGCGAAAACTAATGCAACTTCACTCTAAAAACTAAAGTGCTGTTTTTAGCTCTTCAAGGGCTGAAATCAGCACTTTTTAAGTGTTTGCATAGTGACTGCACTCAAAGTGCTGTTTTAGCACTTTCACATGAGCTGAACTTTCAGCAAAAATGGGCAAAAATGGCGTGACTTCGTTGGGATTCGAACCCAGGTCCCCTGCATGAGAAGCGCTGACGAGCACGTTAGACCAATTCACATCTCACGGTTGCTAGCAAATCATATTTTTGCATGATGAACTTTCTTCAAATTTGCCAAAATCATCTACTATGCTGTCATAATTAAAGCCAGTTATCGAGATCTCCGTTGGTATATTGGTAGCGTCAGCGGTACTCTTCCATGTCTAGGTGAACCCGATTCGAATCCCATACCGACCATGAACATTTTTTGTTGATAAATTAGCACTTGGGCAAGTGCTAAAACAGCACTTCAGGTGCTGATTTAGCACTTCAAGTGCAGTCACTATACGAGCACCCATAAATTAGCACTTCAGTTTTTAGAGTGTTGGCATAACTTTAGAATGTGATCAACCTATACTGTCTATTCAATCTTACTGTCATAGGTTGCCTAGATCAGTAAAATGAAATGAAAATCTGACTACCAATCTAGACCAGCTCTCCATCAACATCGTGGATATTACAGCGCGTGCAGCGCGGACCACACACAGCAATATACACACGGCGCATCAGCGTGCACTATTCTCTGCGCTAACGGTCAACGGTTCGCACCGTACGGTATTATTTCGAGGTTCGAAAAAATAGGAATGAATTTTGCCAATCGCAATATAATGACAAATATACACAATTGAGCTTAATCATGTTGTAGGAAGATATAGTCATTAATATACTACAATATCCTCTCAAATCCTAGAAATTTAATATTTTTGCCTGCAAAAGGCTGACGTCACTACCTTTAATACTGACCGTAAAATTCACCCGGGGGGGGGGGGGGGTCACTCACCGCATGATGTGCTATGCATGCGTGTCCCCAAAAAGCGTCGAAAAGGGTTTGTTTTCAGCCTTTCGGCGGCGTCGACGCTTTCCTTAAAATACGGGTGGGCAATTCCACACAAATCCGGACAAGGGTGCCAGAAATTCAAAATGATATTTGGTTAAAATTATTTTGATTAAAAAAAAAATACATGAGTTGAAGTTTTGATAATCAATAAAATTTTCCCCGATGGCGGCCGTTTTCACTTTCTAATCATACGCTGAAGTATTCCATTATTTTTTTGTATAGATAAAGGTATATTAACAAGAAACTCATTTTCATTTTCTCAACTAAACCGTTTCTGTTCACGATAATCTTTCACATGGATAAAGTTATTAGAGGGACACTTTATCAAACTGTATTTAAAAAAAAAATTGGTTCAATTGTGACATTGGTCAAAAACTTACATTAAATCAACCCTCATTTGCAGTGTAACGTCATTTACCGAAAACATGAACTTGTTATTTTTTTTTCCACAACGGAGACAGTATCAACAATGCCAATTAAGATTTTTAATGTATGACTGCATCTCATTATTATCAATAGCTAAGCTTCGGATATTCAACATACAATCAAGTCAAAATTGACAACCAATTTGTGTGACGTCAGTTACCATGATGCCATTATCGTTTCATAGAAAACAATTATAATTTGGACTCCTGTATGCATCTGAACTAATTACCACTGCTTAAACTAACCATCTAGCAATAAAAAAGACTGCCAGTGCCAATGGTAACTTCTTCTTTTAATGATTTAAGAATTTGGAAACCCATGCAGTGCACATGTAAGCCCCTCCAAATCTGCTTTAGATTTTCAGTTGATTATCTATTGGTGTGATCAAGGTTCCATTGCTATATATTCCGAATTCGGAATATGAGCCTATAATTTTAAATGTTACGATAAATCTAAATAAAATTATTAGTTGTATTTAAAAACTTCTCTCTGTAAATAAATGAGAAAAAAAAGAGAAAGAAAAGAAAGAAAGTACATGTATGATCATAGCTCCAATGTCTGTGCATCTGCTTAGATGTAAGCAAAATTTGTGGTAGAACAAATCACTGAACAAACACTTTACTTTAACAGGATTTCAGACGAACAGTAATTTTCAGTAAATTTCATTCCCTAGCTTTGAAATTCCTTATTTTATGACTGCGGATCACAACTGTACAAAATGAGTTAAACGGAAATTACTGTTGCAGTTATAAGTTTGAATTGAGGAAGAAACTGTTTAAAAGTGATTTTAAAAATCAATTCACCTAAGAACTGTTGTGTGCAGTGAGGATTTAGAATCGACAAATTATAATAAAGGCTCCTTTTTTAATAATTCTTCCAAGATTCACATGCACTACGCACAAAAATACATGTGTGGGACATCTTACGTGTAGTAATCAATCAAAATACTATTTTAAAGTTTCTAATGTCTTAATACTAAAATATTCCCTTGTTTATAATATATGTGATGGAATTTAGTTCTTAAAAGTAGTAAGAAATAAAATTTTCAAAATATTCTGTACAAACCTTATAGGAAATATATGTGTAAAACTGTCATGGTCACAGTATTGTTTTAACTGAATAAGAGGAAAATGATTACCTACATCACTTCTTATTTTGCCAAGCTGTTACCTAGAACATAGGTATGATATCATATCAAACACATAGTCCTCAGAAGCCCAGAACACAAAATATTTTGATCCAATTCAAAATTGAGATTTTACATGTGTAAAGTCTATAGAAGATGTAAGGGTAACGTCAGTTACGTAACGTCAGTTACCGACATGTCTTCACAAAATTTTCCCCAGCATAAACAAAAATTATGAAAATCTCTCCTTATTTTGCAAATCTGTTCATAAGGACCTAGGTATGATGTCATATAAAACTTATCATTATGACATGTCATGGACATGAGATATTGAGATTTGATCAAACACCATGATTTTGCATGTCCGTTTTCTGTAACGTCAGTTACCGACACGTTTTTGCTTGGCGTTTCAATGGAAATAATGTTTAAGTGGAATTTTTAGACAAAAATTCTTCCTTTACACTTACTTATATTTAGGTATATTAATTTGAAGACCCACGTATTCTTATTTATGTAACTGCAGTACAAACAATCTAGAAAAATCTGGTCGTGTGTAACGTCAGTTACCGTGGAATTGCCCGGGTGTTTTTTAATTTCAATCGCCACTTTCGTAAAAATAGGGGTATTTTCAGCGGAAATCGTATTTTTGGGGTCAAAATTTCACGTTGTTTACGCCATTTAGGGTATCTTTATGTTTTCCAGTCTGATGTCGAAAAGGGGTGCAAATTTGAATTCATACAATGAGACGTATAGGGTCCATTTTCAGTCTGACGTCGAAATGGGGTGCAAATTTGACTCCATGCAATGAAACGTTTAGGGTCCATTTCCAGGGTGCGGGGACACGCATGGCTAGCAATTTTTTGTTTGAGTGACCCCACGGGAAAATTCAACCTGTTTAAAATCATTCTTTCCATTTCCCTCGAAAGCAGTGACATAAAAAAAACCGAGCAATGAACTGTAATGTCACTACAAAACTACGGTTAAATAGAAAAATATCCATAACGGTAATGAGTTCATTCCGATTGTGGTTTCATAAAGTAATAAAAATGGTTGCTCACCATATCCGTCTCGTTCTAATGCATCCTGTCTTTCCTTGTTGGGCCATGAATCGCCATTCTTGTAAGTGTCAGGCAGTAAAAATATTGCCTTTGGTTTCCAGTGCGTTCCGGGAACCATTATAACAAGTGTCAACTGATCACGACAAGTGTACAGCAGAATGCAATATGGATGGGCCTAATGCTTTATCCAACCAATACAAGCAATATTTCTTGTAATGATACCGGTCACAAAATAAATACACCAGCTGGCGAACTGTAAGACACAAATGTTATGGATACATTTATTTCGATGCTGTCCTGTTTACGGGTACAGCCCAACAAAGACCGACCACAGACAGACTGCTTCCAGAGACCGACGATCCCACGAGACCGACATTAAAGTAAATAGGCCACTGAAATGACTCACTATATAACCAATCTTCTAGGCCACAGAGACTCCGACAGCCCAACTAAGCCCAGACACTAGATCAAACATGCCACGGCACCGAGGACACTACAACTATATGACCCCACTACACGAATCAAATCGCAAATCGAAGCCCAACACCGACGGGTTAGAGCAAACACCACGAACTCACATTAAGGAGTATATCCACGAGTCAGAGAAGGGGAGTCTAAAAAGGCAAGAAAAGGGGGAAAGAGGGAGAGCAAGACATGGCAAGGGCGAAGAAGTCGAGACAAACAAAAAAAAATATAAAATGTGGCAGGGCACAGATTGAGATAATGCAATCAAAGAACTAAGAAGCAGAGTGACCAACGGCGGTTGACAAATCCATAGGCTTTGGAAGATTTTAGCGGGAGGGGAGGGCTCAATTTTGTATCACAACTATTTCGAAGTTTTTCCCCCCTCCTCCCCCTCCCCCACGTTGACAGAGGTTTGTGAAAAAGAAGAAGAGGAAAATAAATTGTAGACCTAATCAAGCTAAGATGTTTTCGATGTAAAAAATTCTATGAAGACCTTGTATTTTATTTACTTATTTGTGTGTGTGTATGCTTTATCATTTCTGTATGAATGTTGATATGCGAGCGCGAATAGCGAGCTAGGAAAAATAAATTATATTTGGAGCCTAATTTTTTTATATCAACTTGAAAATGGTGTATTTTCAAGCGTTTTTTTTTTTTTTGGGGGGGGCATTACAACCTCCTGTTACGTGACCTGCCCTTATGGTTCTTTGCTCTAGTCTCTGTTGCCTTCCCCCCTTTTTGTTTACTTCCCTTGTAATTTCTCTCCTCCCTCTTCTCCCCCTTTTGTTTGCCTTGATGTCCCTTTGCCCTACCCGATAAGAGGGGGGGGGGTGGGATGGCCTCGTGCCCCGATGATACCCCTGGATATCACTTGTTTCGTTTTCATGGGCCTAATTGAAGAAACGTCTGACTCGTGGGTATACTCATTAACGTCGTCTCGTTGGGCTCTTTGCTCTACCTCGGTGTCGGGGCCTATTCGGCAGATTTTCTGTCTCGTGGGTCATATTATGTGTGTCGTCTCGTGGACTGTTGATCTAGTGTCGGTCTAATGGTCTTTATTGCTAGCTCGGTCAATAGGCTTTTGTCTAGTGTCGTACTTGTGGGCCGTCGGTCTCTGTGGGTGTCTGGTCTTGTGGGATGACCCCGTAATACACTGGACCCGGTTATTGCATAGTCCACCATTTCGTTTATGTTTACGGTTCAGAGATCATGCAGTGTTCGGGCATAAAAATCCACTCTACAGGTTGTTTACTATCAAGAGGAAGAAATATGGTCTCAAATATTCGATGGCAAGCTATTGACATTGTCGAGCAACCTGCAAAAGAAAAAAATATGTCCCATTGACTACGCTGAAATGATACGTGATACAGTCATGATAACTCATATAAGTCATAGGACAGGAAGTTAAGGATTTGTTTATGATTGATTATTAGAAATGCACATCCACATGAAGGCTTGCACAGCTAAAGCAAGATCATGTCTTAATATTGTTTTAACTCTTTGTCCTTAAACGAGTTGCTTCCAACATCCCGCATGTATTGCGCCAATATATTATTAGACAATCAGTTATTAAACCAAAGAACGAGGCCCATTTTATATCATCCACAAACGAAGAGCTTGTTTCCAAAAGGATTAGATAGATATAGATAGATTTTTACTGATCATTCTTCACATGTTACATACATTTAAACTTCATCAGTTTACATTGATACATAGTTAAGTAAATAATTAAAAAAAATATGAAGCTAAGTTCTTAATAAAAGAAAGACGGGAGACCCTAGTAAAAAGCAAATAAAGCTTGTGGGTTTAGCGGTCCCCTCTCCACGAAAATTTCCGGTGAGCATTATCACATGTAATTACAGTGTAATATGAGTAAACATATTTATACTAGCTAAATACTTATGATACTATGATAATACGATAAGGGTTTGGCATAAAAAAGCAGAAAGGCTATGTGCAATGGGGAACAGGACTTGAGATATCACGAGACAGGAAAGAAAAGGGAAAAATAAAAATGAGAAAGAATACAGCACAAGATAACGACATAACAACACTGACAAAGGATAAAGGGCAGACAATTTGGAAAAAAATTAGTACTGATTGAAGCGTTTTGGAATAAGATAGAAAGTATATATAAATGTTGCAGTCTAGTGGTCGTATCACTTGACTGGGGATTCACAGGTGGAATTCGATTCCACCACCGGCACTTATGTCCTTGGACAAGGCATTGGGTTTTTTTCTGAGAAAGAGGCGTAACATCTGTATCTTCGCAGAAGCTGTTCTGACTTCAGTACCTAGTAACGTTCTATGCCATTAAATCTTTATGAGAGATGCGCTTGATTAGAAGAACAGCATCCATCAACCTTGCATATTATAAATATCACAATTTAAG
>CALNVZ010000174.1:9234753-9256616 GCA_940671915.1 Paracentrotus lividus
TTATATATATATATATATATATATATATATATATATATATATATATATATATATAATATATCTGTAATCAAAATTAGATTTTAAGATAAGATTTTATTAAACTCTATCGACCCCCGATCGGGAGTATAATGAGAGTCTCAACAAATACATATTTACAATAATGAATTTAGGCATGAAAAAATTAAAATATTTACAATAATGATATGCATATACCAATGAACATAATATCAATGATGAATACAAATGTTTGCATTGTGAAAGTACAAGAATATAACAAGAACACCAATATACAAAACTATAAGCTAATAATTATATTGTTGTGTTTAGCACTATTACAATGTAAAACGCGCTTGTTGTTTAATCAACCTGCCACTTGTAGTAGTTACATTCACTCTGGCAACTGGATTATTATCAAGAAATCTTTCGTCAATAAATGATTTAGAGAAGTGCAACATTACTATTCTAATGAATTTCACAAGGTTTTTTTTAAAGTTTTTTTTAAATGGCACCTTTTATCTAAACTATAAACAACCTACCCATTTGGTAAACACATGGTCTTATAAAATATTCTGTGGGTATGTACATATGTCTTTCTTTACTAAAGAAAGGACTTTTTGATTTGATTTGATTTATTTGTCAAGTATAACAAGATTTACATAAGCTTGACGGGATGACCCATGAAAGCCCGAGAGCTTATTTACAACGGGGTCCCAACATAGTATAATAAAGTTAATACAAGTACAAAATTATAAATTGTAATATATACATGGAACGTATTTACAGCAAACTTTAAACGGTTATTTAACACATAAGAACTAGTTAAAAACATAAACACATTAACAAATCATAGTAGAACATTGAGAAAATAAGATTTCAAGGCACATCATACTGTCGTTACTACGTTGCTTGCTTCAATTGTTTTAGTCTCAATTGAAAGAAACTCCTTAAGCTTTAATAAACTCCTTAAGCTTTAATATGATTAGGAAGAGAGAGTCCGATATTTTGATGGCATTGTAATAAAAGCAATTGCCAATACTACCAACTCGCCCTGGCAAGCTAAAGTTATAAAGACTATTCTTTGTAATCATAATCATAATCAATTGAAAAGAACTCCTTAAGCTTTAATAAACTCCTTAAGCTTTAATATGAATTAGGAAGAGATCTACTCTGCCTGCAAGCTAATAAAAGCCTTCTGAGTTTACCAGTTACCGATAGGAGCTTACTAGTGACGTCATTGGGTCAGGGGTCATATGTACGATAGTCTCTCTATATCAGGAATTCTTATGTGTGAAGTCTATTGACACCTTTTGATTTACATAATGGTTTTCATGCTTTTTAATCGCTCATATTGTGAAAATAAGGATAAGAATCGCACTTGTCTATTGAATGAGATAGCCAGTGTATACTTAATTCCTATCTTTATTTTGATACCATGTTTAATTTAAGTCTCTCTTTTCTCAACTGAAAGCGAAATTTGTAAGTTACAACTCGCGTACGGCAAAGCGGCATTGAGTTCGCCGGAAACTAACGGGGCTTGAAATCTCGATATTCGGACCGGTGTGCATAAGTACAGAGTCGGTGTTTTTGCAACTTTAACTGAGAGAAAAACGTTAAATTAAAGTCATAAATGTCTCATCATATTAATTCAACATGATAAACGAGAAGGAAAAAACCGATAAAAGAAATATAAACAGCTAGAATTTTTTGTCTGATAAGAATTTGTTGGTTGGTTTGACCCATGGGTTGACTGTTACGGTCGCCGCTAATTTTATGTATATTTTTTTGACCTGAACCCGGAAGTGGATATCGGAGACCTCGCGCATGCCGCAGATTGTATCTGTAACTCCCTATTTTGATGGCATTGTAATAAACACAATGCCATATCGCACTCGCCTGGCAAGCTAAAGTTATAAAGACTATTCTTGTATCATAATCATGTAAGTTTGAGACAAGGTTAAAGTTGAGGCTAATATAATGATTTGCTCTCGAGTGATAAATTTCATGTGCGTGGTGCAGTATTAGTTGTTTTGATCTTTGATTTACCAGCTGCAGAGAGAGCTCTCTGTAACCACCATGACGTGATCTTGGGCCTAAACAATAATTATTGAATCTTACCATCTTATTTTGTATGATTTTCAACTTCTTTTGATCTAATTTGACTAAATTAGAAAACCACGCAGCGTTAGCATAATCGAATAAGCATTGAATGAGAGCAAAACATTAACATGTAGATTCATTACAATTTTGATATCTATATAGAAATTTCAAACGGGAGTTTGCCTTCTTTACAATACATTCTTAAAAGAAAATGAAACCTTACTATCTAATTCGATGCCTAGATACTTAACGGATACTTTCTTCTGAAATGTTTGATCTTTGTAAGCTACGTTGAATTCATCTTCCCTTTTCTTATTATTTTTGTTAGAAAACAAAATACTTTCTGTTTACCCATAAGCTATAAGCACACAAATAAATAATGGAACTCATCTCCAACTTCCTTCCTTCAGTGCTTTCATTCTTTTTAGCGAGCATAATGTACATAAATCATCATTCACCGACTCTCGAGAAAAAACGATTGTTATTGATCATGTTGATGGGTAGCCTATGTGACCTGCCTCTGAATTTTACATAATGTTTTGTTGTTTTTTAATATATTTTACGGCGCTTTCATTCATTATATGAATATTTACGCATCAGTTACACTTAAATCAAGAAATACTTCTAAAAAGCTAATTCTTTTTTCGTCATCTTATAATTCGAACATATACGATTTGACCATATTGCTGCATGCCAGTCTTGATCTGACATGTCTTTTAAACGCAGCTTCAAGGCTTTTAGAAACCAATTGGTCCCAATTCCCATGCCCTTGTGTCAAGAACATAATTATTACCATAACCTGCTTTCTGTAGTGTATCTTCAATGAAACTTATCCATTTTGACGTGAAACTGTAAAGTAGGGTCTTTGTGCATATTAAGAACCAAGCTATATATCAAGAAGTAACTTGTCCTCACTTCACTTTCACAATTTGAACCAAAATCCAATCATTCTATATTTAATATGACTTATTAAAGTAGAGCGCCCAGTTTCTCCATATGCCATAGCATCTGGAGTAAACTTATTTACCCGTAAAATTTCTGTGAAAAATTTCAATTTGAGCAATATCTTCATAGCCCCATACTTCACACCCATATGTCAGTATTGGTAAAATCATTCGATCAAATAATTCACATTGTGCATCAATGGACAAATGTATCTCTTTGCTTTTGCCAATAAACTGTACAAAGCTTCCTTGCCTGGATACCTGCTTTGTGACTGTTAATTTAAACGTTCCATTATACTGAAATCTAACCCCCAAAATAGGTAAAATCATCCACAACTTCTAAAACATCACCACTAAGGTTGAAAACTGGTATTTTCCTCACCTTCCCTCGAGAAATACACAATAATAGTATTGCTAGTATGGTAAATTGCCCCTTTTGGCATTAATCATTAACTGCATTAAGAGCAAATTGGAGTCGGTCTGAACTCTCAGCTAGAATATATAGTGTCGTCTGCGTAACATACACAAACATACATAATTAACAAAGTATCTAAGACGCTTACTGCGCAAACTCATTGGCCAGAAGGAAGATGAATAAAAGAAATAACACCACATGATTCAGCTCAGTTCCAAACTAACCGTCTTGTAAATATATCAGCCGTAGGGGTAGGTTTAGGGGGTCAATTAGGTTAAAATGAAAAATTTCTTACTTAAAAAAAAAATTAAATTTGGCGCCCCCTTAAGGTCATTTTTGCACCCTTTTGGGCCCGAGCCCCCCCCCCCAAAAAAAAAAAATTAAAAAAAATACGCGCATGTTTGGAACCCTAGGGGAGACCGGGTATGGAAGTTACACGGTCAGTTGTTACAGTTCTCAGTGTGCTAAGTTGGAACAAGAGAGTTCGTGCTAACTGGCATCTATAATACAGCCTACACATAGCTGTGATGAACTGCCGGTCGTGGGTTTCTCCGTTGTTTTATAAAAAGTAAATCAACAAAAAACATTTTTTACAGTTCCAAGTGAATTTTTGACAAAAATTAAAATTTGTAAATGTTCTTACAACTGAAGGCACATGATGATAGTTTGGTATTGTGAATATAGTACATGTATGTCACTAATATACCCCTGAGCCATGCCCTGTAATCTGCCTAATGGCTTTGCTACCATGGGGTAGGTTGTTACAACAACCTACCCCTGTCGATGTAACACCTACCCCAATTACATTACACATGTAAAGTAATTTTGTTTCAATTTCTGGTGTTAATATTTTGATATTTCTATTATTACTTTTAGTCTATTCTAGTGCTCTACTTGACTCTACTGTTAACGATACCAAGAAACTGGAAAGTTGAAACAAAAGTATGGACCGGTATAAGAGATTTACACATTGTCAACTTACCCGTATGTTTACATATTGTAACAATCTACCCCGTATGGTGTAACAACTTACCCCGTATACGGGGTAGGTTGTTACCTACCCCGTATGGGGGGGGGGGGGAGGGTCCCATAAAATGCAACCAAGATTGATTGATGTTTTAACTTAATCTTAATCAAAATTCATAAGTAGGTGGATCACACCTGCCCGATCTTGGAAAGTTCCCGTAATCTCTGATCGGGTATTTTTACCCCGATCACAAACTACGCGTAATTTTGCAAGTGTGAAACCAAATTACGCGTAATATTCCCGAAGATAAATTCCTGTAAATTAGTAGGTACTTCGTCAAAACTACGCGTAGTTTCGCCAAGGTCGTGGAACTTTTGTAGTGTGAAAATAAATACGGGAACTTCTATTCCCTCTTTCTTTTCTTGTATTTCTTTGTTTTTCCTTCTTTCTTCTCATCCTTATGTATTTCTTTGTTTCCTTCTTTCCCGCGTTTTCTTATGTATTTCCTTGTTTTCCTTCTTTTTTGCTCTTTCCTCATTATGTATTTCTTTGTTTCCTTCTTTCTTCTCTTTCCTTATGTATTTCTTTGTTTTTCCTTCTTTCTTTTCGTTCCTTATGTATTTCATTGTTGTTCCTTCTTTCCCCGCTTTTCTTATGTATTTCATTGTTTTTCCTTCTTTCTTTTCGTTCCTTATGTATTTCTTTGCTTGTCCTTCTTTCCCCGCTTTGTTTATGTATTTCTTTGTTTTTTTCTATTTCTTTCCTTGTTTATAACTTCGGGTAGTTTTCCCGAAAAAGACGGTTCGGGCAGGTGTGAACATGCAAAACAAATTACTCGTAATTTGGTGGTTGGAAAAGTTCCCGTAATTTACGGGTATTTTTGCCGATCAGGCAGGTGTGAATAATGACCCATTGATTTGAAGCTCAGAGTCAATCCCGAGTCAATGTGACCCACATGTCACGCATGAGTGAGTAAAAGTCTTTTGACGGGCGGTATATCTGCAGATTCTCTTCTCCTGCCCTTCCAACTGTTGCCCTTTCATATGACACCACAATCAAATGCTTCAGAAATAAGAAAGTTGTGTTCATTTGATCTTGAAAGGGTGCCTGCATTTCAATAATTCATTCAACAAATAATTGACATCAGTGTCATGCGCGTATTCTTGGGGGGGGGGGTTTACGGGCCCGGGCCCCCCTGATGGGCGCCCGAAAGAGCGCCAAAATAACCTCAGAGGGGCGCCAAATTGACCTTAGGGCGGGGGCGCCGAATCGAGGGAATTGAAAAAAAAAAAAAAAAAAAAAAAAACGGAGGAAAAAAATTGATATACATTATTTGAGCCGATAGGCATCTTAAACCTACCCCTACAGCTGATATACCACCTTACGGTTGGCCACTGAAGAATGTCCTAATTTAAATCGATATACAGAAATTTCAGTTTGCACTTTGCGCTTGCCCTATCTGTTTGATGAGATTATGTTTATCCCGTTTTGACTACATAGCGCTCAAGATGTAGGCCTAAAACTTTGTGGTCAATAAAATTATCAAATATTTTCAGCTCGCGCCTAATTGTTTATTAAATGAGATAAGTGTCCTTTTATGAGTATAGCACACACACATACACACACACACACCCGCACCCACACACACACACACACACACACACACACACACATTCGCTTTATTATTTTGTTTAAACGTAGTCTATCCTTTCATGAGCATATACGTTTCAAATAAAAGGTAATTCATATTTAGAGGGGCTATATTCCCAGCTCATCCATTTTGGATATTTATGTCTGTCATATTATTGAAGACGAACTCCTCACCTTTACAATGATACCTTTCTTGAATCATAAATGTGACGCATAACCAAATAAATTGCAAATGAATGTGTCAGGTACAAAATCCATTTTATTCGAGTTTTTGTCAAAGGATGAAAGACAGGGTGGACGCAAAGGAGTCACACATCATTGCACGCAATCCTATTCAATGCTCTGGGACAGCAGGGACAGCATTCACTCAGTCTTCTTTCATTTTCTTAAAACTTGAAAAAAATTGACTCTGTACTTGTCATTTTCATTTGCAATTTACTCAATTATGCTTTACATTTATGATTCAAGAAAGGTATCGTATCATTGGAAAGGTGGAGAGTTCCTCTGTAATTATAATTTACATATAAACAGCAAAAACAAATGAGCATGGAACATGGGCCCTCTCAAATGGATTACCTTTTCTTTGAAAAACTGTATACTGCTGTAGTGAAAGTTTGTGGAAATGTGTATTTCTTGTCTTTATTATGAAAACAAAATAATATTGCTGAATGTTATTGCATTTCTACATTACATGAAATCGTTCAAGGAGTGGGTTTAGTGAGGTAAAACTATTATAGCATCAGGTTGAGTTTTATGACAAAAAGGGTCACATTATAGGTCAAGCTATTTAGGCCTTCCTTTATTAGTTTTGTTTCAGACAGAAGGAGTTTTTGTTTGATGATGAAAAATTATTGATAATAGCCAAATGGATATTAATATTTGTTTTCTTAACAACAGTTTAATACATGTATTTGTGATGCTTTCATATAGGCCTACAATTATTTACTGTTACAATTTACAAAGAATATTTGGAGCGCATTGGAACGTATGGAAATGAAATGACAGAATAAAGATAAGCTCCCGTATGAAACGTTTGTCGGCTTGTCCTTTTGTTTAGCGTCAAAACCATCACAATAGCCCCCCCCCCAAAGTTGAAATACACTATTTTGAGGTTGATATTTTAAAGTTTTCGGCTCGCGCTTTACACTCGCTTTAATGAGATAGGAATCCTTGTCATGGAGATGATAAAAACACTAAAAATGTTTCGTTTTTCAGGTCAATAATATTATTCAACAAAAATTGATGTATCAACATTTTTCAGCTCGCGCTTCGAATTGTTTTAATGAGATTAAGTATCTTATTTATAAGCATAGCGCAAAAAAAAAAAAAAAAAAAAAAAAAAACACTTAAAATGTTCTGTTTTCAGGTTGATATATGTAAAGAAATTTGTTTGTTAAAATTTTTCGGTCTTGCGTCAAGAATGTCATATATTAGCCATATGGGTAGGGTTTGGTATATAGGGTATTAAGATTTTTTCCCCTCTCATTTTAATTTTTTTTTCAATTTGCCGCCCCTAAGCTAAACATATCAATTCTACTCACGTGAAATGTAAATCTAACGTATGGCATTAAATCTTAACACAAAGACGCGTCCATTATTTGAAGAGGGGAAACGCAACATTGCATTCATGAGTTTAGTGGAAATACAGCTGGACGGCGCAGAAAATCATACGGCTCTCAACTAAACCCGCGCTGACGACGGGAACGAACAGTTGACAAATGCATGCAATTATTACTTAGCTACAAATACTCGCTTAAGAAAACTTCCCTGTGTGGAATGGTATTGTCCGTCGCTCTGTTTTAGCAAATTACTCGTGGAAATGAAAGAAATAATTGAACTTTTATCATAGTTTTCGTAGGTAGACGCTGCAGACCAGATTGGGGAAAAAGACATTCTGGCAAGCCTATAACACGATTGTGCTGAAGTTGTAATCAGAATCTTTATTTCACATAATTGATGTGCCAAACGATTATTGATATAAATAGTGATCTAGTCACTTCTTGCGAAGACGCCGTTCACATGCAATATGCATGTGATATGCGGAAATATTGACCCATCGAGTAAAGATTCTTTTGTGATAATGTTCAAAGTGATAGGACTTTTTCTTAACCAATCGAAATGAATGTACCATTTTTGGAAAGCTGAGAATTCAAGCTGTAAAAACTGCTCGAACAGTAAGCTGTAATATAATCATGCGTCATCCAGGAAGATGACTATGCAGCGTATGAGCTATTTTGAGAGCAAAATGGGCCATATTGTACATGAATTTGATATGACATGGCTTTCGAATTGATATAAGTGACAGAACTTTTTCTTTTCTTTCCAATTTGTTATTCCTGTTATTAAAAAAATCAGAATCTTAGCTTACTTAATCAGAGCGAACATTTATTTGAAAAATTTGTTGCTCGCCATAATCAAGAAAACAAAGTGAAAAAACTGTGCAAAATACAAAATGTCTATGGCGCGTCGCTTTGCGTAGAGTGATAGCCCTCCCCTATATGCTACAGTCACACAGACACTTACTATAGATACGTCGGTTGCGTCCAATATTTTTCTCTATCTATCATCTTAAGTATTCTTTTTTCTGATGAGCGAAATTATCATATTTCACTGCTGACTATGAGGTAGCATCAGTGGATCTGCAAAAGAAATAATTTTGACGCATCGGACGTACTATACGTAAGTGTCTGTGTGACTTAGCATTAAGTTTACATCTAGAATTGATAGGGGCACACGAGTAAATAGACGCCCATAGGCTCACGTGTTAAATTAACGCTCTTCGAAAACAGACATTACAAATTCTGTCGATGGAAATCGTTTTAATTATCACACAGAGTTAAAATTTAAAGGACTCTTAGTTAAGGGACTTATTGAAAATTTTGTCAGCTCAAACAAAAATCATGAATAGTTGAGCGAGACTATGACAAAAAAGACAACCTTTGTAGGCGTGATTTAGTAGATGTACAAAATTATGAAAAAGATTCCTATATATTTTAAAAAATATTTTATTTTTTTGTGTTTAATGTAAAGAGTTTGATCAACTGATAATACTGGTACCAAGCATTCATTGTATAAGCAAGGAATTTGCAAACAGGAGTTGAAAAACCGACCCCGTGCCTACCCCAATAAACGCGCATAACAGCAATCTTGTTGAAAAATAATACTTGGGGTCCGGGGCGCGTTCCCGGATGCCACAGGATGCCGAAACTGGCAAGCTAGTTATTGGTTTACAACCAGGTCGATCAAAATCAGTGTTTGTATCTTTATGAAGAGGACCCCCTGTCTATCTTTATACCATAAACCCCACCCCACCCCGATTAAAAACGGCAATGTAGAACTGAAAACAAAAACGACCCCCCCCTGCTTGCTCATTATTTTGTCACATCGACGCTCACATAACCAAGAAAATAACGGGCAGAGGTTTATACAGAGCTAATGTTCTGATTTTGTCTTCTTATTTGACGGGTGATATACAAAGGCACCGAAAATGATTATTAAATCCACTGAGTGTACCAAATGTCTGAGTTTCTAGTCTATAAAACACTCTCCGAGCACTGCCGAGTAAGTTTTGACGATTCCAGAGACAGAAGACACTCCCCTCAACAACGTTAATCTAGCCTCCCTTAAGGGGCACACGAGTAAATAGACGTCCATAGGCTCTCGTGTAATTAACGCTCTTCGAAAAAAAGACATTCCAAAAATTCTGTCGATGAAATCGTTTTAATTATCACAGCGGAGTTTAAAACCTTGCGTGCATTTCATTTACTCGTGTGTACCCTGATAATAGGTCTTCTTCAGCGCCCCTTACTTTAAGGTGGGTTTGACGCCCCCTATGGTCAATTTGGCGCTCCCTTGTGCGCCTACCCGGGGCCCGCATGCGTGTATTGTTGGGGGCACGGCTCCGGCTCCGGCTCCCCGGGTAGGCGCGCAAGGGGGCGCTGAAAAGAGGAGAAAAATGGAAAAAGGACGCCAAATTGGCCTCAAACTTAGGGGCGCCATAATGATAATAAGGGAAACAAATATGGGAGAAAACAGAGAGACCCCCTCTCTAATCGCTCGACCAGCGTGACGTGAAAAAAAAAAAAAAAAAAAAAAAAAATGAACGTACTTTTTGCTTGCCTGGCGTGACGAGGGAAACAAAGTGGGTGTACCAATGAGAACGCCAGAATCACGTCGAGCTCCCTGTGGTCAAAATCCTGGATACGCGCCTTGGCGCGGGCCCCGTGGCCCCATCCTCCCCTTGAATACGCTCATGGAAACGGTCCCAGCAACGTCATTACCACACAGGTAGTATCCAGCTAGCTTTTGAATCAGCCAAGAAATATCTGAAAGGCAGTCATTTGAATAAACACAATCAGTGGCGAATTAACATTATCAAGGGGCGCAACAGCGCGCCGCGCCTCCTATTTTGTTGAAAACCACTCAAATTCTGCTGCACCCTTATTTTCCAATGATTTTCGGCTGCCCCTCCCCCTATTTTTTTAAAACCTGGATCCGTCATTGCCTGATAAGAGCTGCATTAGCATAATTCAAATAACTCGAGGGAGGGGCGGATTAAGCAAAATCAAAGAATATACCATTATCAGTCTATGTAGGCCCTAAAATTAATGCAGGAAGGTATGTTTAAAATGTTATTGATCAAGGCATGGTGATTTTTTGGGGGGGGGAGGGAGGATGGGGGAGATGGGGGTGGTGCAGGTCTTTAAAAAAGTTGCAGGCCCCAGACTCCCTTCCCCTTCCGTTACCCTTTGTACAACGAATTATAATCGTTCCCAGAGAAATTAAATGGATGACTGCACGCACCTTTCCTGCTTTATAATATCGTTACATTATTAATTAATTAGGACTCGAAAAGAGGGGTAGACCGGGATAAAACTGACAAAAATAATACTTGGGCCGCGACCCTCTTCAAATTTCTCCATAAAGCGTATAATAATTCACTTACCACTCTTTCGTAAAGAAATGCTAAATCCATTAGGTTTCTTCGCATCACGTGATCAAATATGTAATCGAGTATTGGCTAACGACGCCACCGTCATTCAGGTATCAAATGGTTACTTACTTAAAATTTCACCATCAGAACACCTAATGAGTCTCAAGTCGATACAACAACTTCTGCTTCATTTTTCTATATACCTTTTTATCTTAATACGTTTCATGAGAAACCCATTTGGTCTCTTGACCAGTCACGTGACTATTATTAGTTGTTGCTCTCGTCTTATGGATTCGTTTTTGTCATTTGGAGTAAAAGTTTGATCTGTGGTTGAAACTCGAGGACAGCTTCTTGATTTGAAACATTCGATTATATTCAACATGCCAATATTTGATAAGTAATTTAACTCCTCAGGATTTTTGTTTTTAATCGTCCTTTTTATTTAAGCATTAACTGTAGTTTTTACTGTGAAGACGATACTTTTTTTGGAAAGATATCACATGGTCCGAAGGACACGGTATAGACAGTGGCGCCCATGTGACGACAGTAGTCGAAGACAACAATATTCGATCCTTAACACCCTGTGCTGGAGGTTTTTTGTTTTGTAACATCACGATTTACAGTGAAGGTAAGTTTATTCAAATATACTTACTACTGTGCTGTCTTTGCACATTTGCCATACGGCTATTAAATCCAGATTATGAGAGTTGGTTTTGTTGAATATTCACCACGGACAATCATCCAGTTCTATATACATTATGGGCCAAAAATCGCTTAATTTTTTTTCCTTCATATTATACATGTATTTCTAGATAGACTGTTTACAAAACGGAGATAAAATAATGCAACCAATTTTGCGTAAATTCGCAGTTATAGAACAGCAATTGTCTTGTTTGAAATAGGACTATAGGCTGAGGAGGAGTAAAATTCATTGTTTTGGCAAATTATAAGTCTTAAAATATGAAAGTCTGAAAATAATCACTGCTTAATTTACACACAACTTACCGCTGCAGCAGCTGCGGCCGTTATACACTACCCCATTTATTTTTCAAACAAATTATTTTGTGACAGAAAATATAAAATTACAGTAGTTTGGATCCAACAGAGGCGCCGTGAATTGTCAATGTGAACTTACCACCCCTCATAAAAGCGTAGGAAATGTGTGTTGGTTTGATGTTGAACACGGGTACCGAATATCCGGTTCGGAGTTCGATACCCGCTTATACGGCCGGCTAGTAACATTTTCGGACATTTTTGTGCTCTCCCAAACACTATACTAGAATAATAATAATAATAATAATAATAATAATAATAATAATAATAATACCGGTTTCTTATAAAGCGCTTTACCTGTTAAGACCAAAGCGCTTTCATTATATTATTACCCCGGTCATTGGATTCATTTTTTCGATCCTGCACTTTACAGTGCACAATCTCCACTCCCTGGGGAGCATTCCAGCCGGTCGCCTGTTAGGCGCACACATGCGCGAACCACATAGCATTCGCAATCCTATACGGGTACCCATTTTTATCACTTCGGGTGTGGTCAAGCATGTAGATGAAATGCCTTGCTCAAGGAAAATAAGTGTCGGTGCGGGAGTACGCTACATTGGAGCAGCAATTTATGCATATTGATTATTATTATTACATTTTATAATAGATTTGATCATCGATTCTAAAAAATAAAATCGCGATTCCTTGAAAAACACTTATTTAATCTTAAGTATTTGGGGGTTTCAGTATTGTTGCATGCTTTTTAAATAATATTCATCTCACCAATATGATTATATCTTGTCTCAAATTGAATGTAAAAGTTGTGAGCTTTTACTTCTGTTCGACAGCATTTATTCACAAATATATCATTGGTCTTGAGACAGATAATTTGCGACTCGGTTATCCGCTAAATAAATACATTATCATTCAATCAATCGGGGAACACTTAGTATGGCTTCAGATTTTAATATGCGATCACTGATCGCAGTTATATACTGTGAACAAATTATTCACCAATTAGCACTTAACTATCTCACTGGCATCGAGACTTAATTGGCTACCCGAGGGTGTATTTTAATAATGCACCATCATTCAATCAAGGAACAATAATTATATATCATTTTCAGAAGGAGGCATTCATTTAAGTCCAGTTCTCGATTTCACTCAACACGAGGATTGTGCCTAATGAATTTCACTTCTTTTTATTTTTAGATACAGAATAAAGTGAGGGAACACGAAAGCTGTGCTATGGAAATCATCAACGCATTAAATAGTTCTCTTGGTTTGAGTGACACCCTGACGGCGCCTACTATCAACCCAGTTTTTATTGTCATGATCATCCTGTCCCTTCTGACTGTAATCACCAACACCTTAATACTGATAGCATTCTATGCCGAGAGAAAGTTACAGACGTACTCCAATCAATACATCGTCAATATTGCCATCTCTGATTTGTTAGTTGGTTTGGTAATCATGCCGTTGCGGGGTACCATCGTCATCTACGAACAAGGATGGGCATTTGGAAATGTTTTAGGAGCGCTCTTCTACGGATTTCAGAACATAGCTCTCTCCGTTTCAGTTTTCGGTGTGATTGCTATTTGTTTTGATCGTTACCTCGCAACATTTTATCCGATCAAACACTACCAAGCTAAGAGCAAACGCAAGGCTTTTATCGTGAATATATTTACCTGGATAGCTATCCTTAGTTATCTGGGTTCCGCTTAATATCGTGTGGGATCTGGTGTATCCAAGCAATCAAGTAGGTAATAGCCCTGGTAGACACCCGCTGCAATCTATTTTTACAGGAAAAAAACTGAAATAGCAGGCAGCTTGCTCGCGGACTGCAGGCGAACTTGTCATCACCTAATAAATCAAGACCCTCCAAACCAGCATCGACTGCTCCATTCTCCTGTAGGGTAGTTAGTATACATAAACGATTGGAGGGACCAACTGCTGGAAATAGCAGCGATACGAGCTCTTTTTAATGGGCTTCTGGGGATTTAGGAATAATACATTAGAGCCCATTAAACATGAATTGTTTACTCGTACAAGGACGGCTGTCGCGTGGACCTCCATTTCATTACCTGAGGGAGTTACCGAGATTTAACTTCAAAGTTGATAGCTTTTTCTCCAGCCCATCAATATATGCAATACGAGCTTATTTAGCCCCCTTATTTGATATATTTATTACCCTTTTCAGACTGCTAGTGCTATTTCTATTAAAAATATTCATTGTTTTATCTCCTTTTCCTTATGTTTTTCATTGTTTTATCTCCCTTTCCTTTTGTTATTTATTGATTTCTTTTTCTTTTTCTTTGTTATTCATTGTTTTTCTCTCTTTCCTTATGTTATTAATTGTTTTTCTCCTTTTCTTTATGTTTTACATTGTTTTTCTCTTTTCCTTATATTATTCTTTGTTTTTCTATCTTTCCTTATATTATTCATTGTTTTATCTCTTTTTCCCTTTGTTATTCATTGTTTTTTCTCTCTTTCCCTATGTTTTACATTGTTTTTTCTCGGTTTTCCTTATGTTATTCATAGTTTTATCTCTCTTTCCTTATGTTATCCATTGTCTTTTCCTTATGTCATTCATTATGTTTCTATCTTTCCCAATGTTTTACATTGTTTTTCTCTTTTCCTTAAGTTATTCATTGTTTTTCTCTCTTTCCTAATGTTGTCTATTGTTTATTTTTCTTTTTCCTTATGTTATTAATTGTTTTTCTCTCTTTCCTTACGTTATTTATTGTTTTTCTCTGTTTTTCTTATGTTATTCATTGTTTTCTCTCTTTCCTAATGTTATTTATTGTACGGAAGATGTTTGCCAATTATTTATTGTATTTGTCTTTTTCCATATGTTATTCATTGTTTTTCTATCTTTCCTTAATGTTATTCATTGCTTTAAATTTCTCTTTTTCCTTATTTTATTCTTTGTTTTTCTATCTTTCCTTATGTTATTCATTGTTTTATCTCTCTTTCCTAATGTTACTTATCGTATTTCTCTTTTTCCTTATGTAATTCATTGTTTTTCTATCTTTCTTTGTGCCTTTACCTCCCCAAAACGTTCCAAGTCTCCTGAAAGGCAAGCGTACATAAAACGTCTAGAGTACAGATATCATTACTGTGAGTACATTTATCAAACTGAAGTGGCTACCTTGGGTGAATTTATGATAAATTCTTGTCTGATAGTGTGGAATACATTTCATATTACACATTTTCATGACCAAATAAATGCCTTGAAAACAGTTTTTAAATGAGAAATGTATGTGATAATGCATTTTACAGTGGATACAAATGAAAACAGGGCGGGTGGGGGGTGGGGGGGGGAAGAACGTTGTGAAAACTGTGTGTGAACTGCCCCTTACCATCATTCTCAAAAACCTAAAGCAACAAATTCATACATTTTTATTAGGGAGTTGTTGAAAAAAAATATAAAAACAAACTTTATCATGAAAGCAAATTACTTGAAATTGATACAAAGATTTGACACAAAGATAATCACAATCCACATTTTGCTTCGGACTCGTTCAGTCATCGTCAATACTCTGCAAATTACATTACTGGTCATAATTAATTAGCCACCTCCTAAACCAAAAATTACCAGCCTTTATGTATATTATCATATTTCATTCATAATCATTATTATTATTGTCTATTATTGGTTAATTTTTATATTTGATAGTAAAGTGCATGCTTTCATTCATGATTCCACCTCTATGATGATTACACAAATAGGCCTATAGCAGTATAGTAAGAGAGCTCTATAAACGATAATATAGTATTATATGATAACAATAATAATATGATAACAATAATAATAATAATAATAATAATAATAATAATAATAATAATAATAATTATAATTATAATAATAATAATAATAATAATAATAATAATAATAATAATAATAATAATAATGACAATAGTTACAATCTTACATAGCGCTTAATTATATCAACGTAGGTGTTTCTAAGCGCTTAAATTATTACCCGAGTGCTAGGATTTTAATTTTTTTTTCTGATGTTGTTGATCATTTTTGTTTCATTCCTGAGACCAAATGATTAACAGACCACTTCATTTCTTAACAAAAGGGGAGGACAAAAAAGGGTCCTCTTAAATTTTACAAGCGGGGAGTGTCAGTGGGAAAAATTATTTAGCTGTTTCATATTTTTCCCAAAACTGTTTGCATGTTTCGTCTATAGTTTCGAGGCCCCCCCCAAAAAGGGAATTTATTGGTGCCATTGCCAAGGGTTATTTCGCCCTGTATTGCAAAGACATTTTCATGGCGTTTTCTTTCAATGATATGCCATAACTGTCATCTCTTCAGGAGAATGTAATTAACTGCAAAAGGTGAATTTTTCATATATTTTGCTGGACAATCAAAACCTCTGATTTTAGTGCAACCCCCCCCCCATCACCTAGAAACGACACACACACGCACACAAACACACACACACACACACAATCTCTCGGGCTTCGCCGTCTCGCGCCAACCTTATGTTGGCAACTTATGGCCATTTTATCTTTGGGGAAAGTATGAACGAAACATGAAATAGATTGGGAAAAATACGGATTTTTTTTCCCCCCTAACATTTGGTAAAAATATTGTTGAATCTGGTAATTTGCTCTCAGGAACGAAAAGTGACAAGCTTCCCCTTTCAGATAATACAGGAATGCTCTACAACACCATTATAATTATGAATTAAAGGGAAGCTCTGGACCCAAAATAAGTTGCTTTTATAAGAAGCAGAAAATTAGAAAAACAGATTAAAACAAATTTGAAGAAAATTAGACTTATAATAAGAAAATTGATCGCTTTACCAAATTTGCAACAACTGTGATGTTACAGGGGCACAACTTTCCATGCATTTTCAATATGGTTTTATGATAAATTTTCACTGTATTTGTTAAGAAACTGTTTCCTCATAACTTTTGCCAAGATATATTGATGACAATATGTTATTGCATCTATGTATTTTGATTACAAAATGAGAATCATAATGACATTTCAAAAGAAAAGCGATAGTTTTCATGAAATTCAACATTCATGAATATCTTTTTTCTATACTGAAAACCACTGAAAATCTTTGTCTTGTTTTGTTTTTATATCTAGATGGGGTGCTGATTTTAAAATTATTATAGGATGCAATAGCATATTGCTATCAATATATCTTGGCCAAAGTTATGGGGAAAACAGTTTAAAGTGAAAATTTATCATAAAACCATATAGAAAATGCATGAAAATTTGTACCCCTGTGACATCACAGCTTTGTGACAGTGTTGCCAATTTGGTATAGCAATAATTTTTTGTGCATCGTAAAGATATTCATAACTTTCTTATTATTAGTCCGATTTTCTTCAAACTTTTTTGTTTGGTTTTTCTAATTTTTCTGCTTTTTTTAACAGCAACCTATTTTGGGTCCAGAGCTTCCCTTTAAATATAACAATATACAGATAGGCTTATAATTTTGGTTAAGGATTTGGCTTATTAATTATGGACAAGATTGTAAAGTTTGGGCATCTGCTATTTATAAAAACAGCCCAAATAAATCTTATATACACAGGCGAAATACTTTCTTGTTTTACTCTATTAAGCTATAGCTAATATATAGTTTGTGTCCTTTGGGTTTATCATGTTTATGACACTGGTTGTGTTTACGCCACTCGTATATACCATTGAAAAGTGAGACCCAAATGCCCAGCCATTATCTTATAATTTAAAAAAATTTTTAATTATTATTCTTCTCAGTAAAAAAAAAATCCTCTCTCTATACTAAGATATAATAAGCCTACTTAATTATGATAAACGCATGGATAAGTAAGATGGGTTTGAAGTTTCAATGTGAGAATCAAATTGATCAGAGCGCCGACAACCACATTGGCATGCCTCACGGAGATCAGAGCTTTTTTTTTTTTTCCCTTTTTTTTTTTTTTTTTTTTTGGGGGGGGGGTGTCCGCGCCTGTTATGCATGACTCCTTGTCTTTGGTTGAAATATAGACAGAAAATCAGGACAACACCTATACATGGATAATTAGTAAATAATCTGTTTTCCTCTTAACACAATATGACTCACCATCTGCATGATGTGGGTTCCGCCTTTTGTAGAACGTATACTGTACATTTTTAGATGTACTTAGCAATTGCAACTACTTAAATAAACAACAACAACAACAAACAAACAAGCAAACAAACAAACAAAAAACAACAAAAACAAGCAAACAAATAACACTAGACACAACCACAATTTCCAGCCCCAACTAGACATTGATGATTATCGGTAGCTCAACTCACCGCCACGCAGGAACTCTATCTGTACCGTTTCTTCAGGAAGTCTTGACGTCTTCATCTGCATAATGTGTATTATTACCACACTCGCTATATATCCATATATGTGAAGCTATCCGATTTGAAGATATCAGGGCACATAGTTGTCTTTTATATTGATATACATTTAATCATTGCGGAAGTATTATGACGAGCATTTTGACGAATCTTAAGTTATGCAAAATATAGTAATGTGTATGTTACAAAAATATAGGCCAGGCAGTAGCGCGCCAAAATTTTATCGGACAGGTGTCATGATTTTAGAGAGATATATATATATGACATGCAGACCCGATTTTGTCTTGTTAATATGGCAATTTGAAGCGATGGCACATTGTAGATCGATAAACTTTAGTATGTCGTAAAAGTGTAAAATGAGTAACTCGTTTGTATTTTAAGCTCAATGTCATGAAAGTAATGTAAGGTCATGTTTATTAATTGTTTTGATGTTCTCGAAATCATCGTTGTGCAGTTTAGAAGTTAGACTACTCCATGGTCACCAGCTTGGCACCGGTCATTGAACGATATAACCCCATCATCTCCATTCTATCCCTCTCCCTTCCCCTCTCTCTCCCTCTCTTCTTTAAAGGGGAAATGAACTATTGTTGTTGTTGTTTTTTTGTTTTTTTGTTTTTTTTTTCAATTTTAGTTCGTTATTAAAAATTAAAAAAATACCTCGAGGGATGAAGGTTCGGGGGGAAAAATCACCAAAGGACAAAGACGTTATACAATAAAGTAACAAAATTCCATAAGTTTTATTGACTCTATAAAATAGTTATATTCCTTCATCAAGAACAATTAACCTGATTAAACAGACAAATTTCGGCTACATGCAGTATGCCTCGGCCTACACAGTGAGGAAGTAGCTTACACGTGGCGTCCGTTCTATAATGTTGTCGTTCGATAGATTTTCTTCAATCCTTCACTAATAAAACTTTTCTTTCAACTTATATGACCAATGAAGTTCAATGGATTTCCCCTTTAAAAGAAATTTTGGATTCGACTTACATTTTTTTTATGGACCTGGATAGGAATTCCATGATTTGTGACGAGCCCTGCACATACAGCATTGAAAGCTTGTCTAGACAGAATTTCATCGACAAGGTCTTTCTGGTACTTAGTAGCTATGTCAGCATACAATGTCCGAACAGTGTATTCAAATTTTACAAGAGAACCATTGTATATATTGCCATTGGTACTGGGTAGGGCTACATTATAAATACTATTTTCACTATTTAAGTGTAATCATTTCTTTATTTCAAAGGAGAGCATAGAAATGTATACAGATCGACATCATAATGAAAACCAACCAGGTCCATGGCCCAATTGTGGTTCAAGGCAGGTGTGTAAATGATCTTTATAACAAAGTTCATATAGGCCTAAAATTCACTATATCCGACCTACATAAAATAATCATGTAGCTATCATTAATAGGCCTATATAATATGGAACAAAAAAAAAAAGGAAAGTGAAGGAGGAGAAGAAGAAGGATAAGAAGAAGAAGGAGGAGGAGGAGAAAATAAGGTGAAAGGGAGGGAATTTAGTGTGGAAGCAGAGGAATAAGAGGATTGGAAGCAACTAAACATAAAACATATTGCCAGTAAATAAGACAGGTATAAAAATTATCTAATTCTTTTTTTCATCATGGCCTTAAAAATATAATGCTTTAAGGTGCTATCTCACTAAGAGTGGTATCTCACTTTGAAATTATGGAAAATTTCGTCTCCACGACGGATGAAAAGTATTAGAGACGTCTCCGCGACAAGTTATGGGGAAAATGTCTGAAGTAGTCCCAAATCCGTCTCCGACACGTCTGATTAGATTTTTGAGGTCAGGACATCAAAGGTCACTGGTTATTTATGTAAATGACTCGTTTGTGCAAATTCTGAAGGACCTTTGACAGATTCAACTTAAACATGTTTATCCTTTTTATTTACATCCAGTACCATCCTTCCTGAGTTGGAAATAATTCTGATGATACAACTTTAATAGATTTGGGGTCAATATCTCAAAGATGTCATGGTATAATGGATGTAAATACTCAACATGCGCATGCTTTTTTTTTCCGATGATGGCAGTACGGGAGGCATGCCTTCCGACCGTGCGCGGTCGGAGATTCATTCTAGTTATTTTATTTATTTATTTATTTTTTATTTATTTATATTTATTTTTTATTTTTTTTTTGGGGGGGGGAGGGGTGTTGCCACAAAATTGTCACCCCACCACAATTGTCACCCCCCCCACAATGGGCGACAATTTGTGCAAAAACTGACACCACAAATGTCACCCACCACAAATTGTCACTTAATTTAGACGACAATTTGTGGAGGACGTGACACCACAAATTGTCTCGTCCGATTCGATGCACAACTAATTTTGATCAAAGGCCACAAGGGAATGTTCTTAACAGGAATGTGATCATTTTCCAGACTTTATATATACACACACCTCATCTACTTAACTAGACTTTGTCTCCATGATACAACGAATAAAGTTCATGTAGAGTTCGTAGAAAACTGTGTATTATTTTTCAGGGTGTGGTGTGTGTGGTGTGTGTGTGTTGTGTGTGTCACTTGGGATCATGAGGGTATGTAGACTGTTTGTTATTCAAATATTAAGTTATTAAGAAACTTTGGCTCCTTATGTATGTTCCTTAAACTTTATGTGTGGTCTTGAACGCTGTTTATTGGCCATGATTTACAGCTTTGATAATTCATAGGTTATTCTTGTTCTAGTGATCCATAGAATCAGAAATATCAACTTTGCTATTCTCCTGCATTGACACATTGATTATAAGTTAAGGTCAAAGTTCAACTAACATGACACTAAAAAAAATTTGGAAACTGTTGAAACTATGTATTGTTTGGACCTTTCGCCTTGTTTAAAGGTCATAGGTTAATGAAATCAAGTAGAACACATTAACAGTGTTCAATAAAATATTTATATATCTATTTGGGAATTAGATGAAAAAGAGGTTAGACCATTAAATTTTGGTTATTCGGCAATTAGACCAATTGGTCATGAGACCAAGCAATATTAGACAAAGTGGAAGATTGACCAAACTGTTACTAGACCAAATGGGTTTAGGGCATATGGTATTAGACGATCAGAGAAACTGCTGTTAGAACAAGTACCCCAAAAATAAAAATACACACACACATATATACACCCACACCCACAAAACTCACCTCTTACACAGCGCACACAACTTTACCACAGACAATGACACACACACACCAGGGCGCACATACACTACACATCAGACAGGAGGTTGAAGACAATTTGTGTAATGGGCGACATTATGTGGTTCTAGGTTTCATTTTGCCTACACAAATTGGCACAATTTGGTTAAAAATTGAGACCGGCACGTGCAGCACAAATTGTCGCCTTCTAAAATTAGGCGACAATTTGTGGTGGGGTGACAATTTGTGGTGCAACAGGGGGCACTGCCTAATTGACCTGAAGCACTGGGATGCCAATTCGATCTTACATTTCGGGTGTAGGGGTTGGTCACACAGGGGCGAGCGGGAGAATCCGCTTTA
>CALNVZ010000174.1:9270791-9307230 GCA_940671915.1 Paracentrotus lividus
TAAATATTTTCATGTATGCTTTACTTCAATATCTTGGCCTGACCCTTAATGTAGTCTTTGACAGATATTCTCGAAGAATATACGAGGTTTTGAAGTAATTCCGTGTGAACCCCCGAGTTGCTTTGCCATTTATTACATGGCCACATTATTATCAGGCCAGCGCGGACCGACCAGCGCACCAGGCCTCAGGCCGCTTACCGCACTGTCTGTGGCTTTTTGGCCCTGGCTCCAGTCAACCGATAACAGTCAAACACGTAGACCTACACACAACTTCACAACTATGCTAAAGACTGTCAGTCAGTCACGGCGAAAACAGTCTGATTAATTTATCTAAAACAAAACGGTACTTAATCTAATTACAAAGTAATATGGTAATACGATCAATTATACTGTATACCAGAACCGTATCCACAAATGAGATACTTACAACTTATCAAAATAGAGCCTTCTCACTTCACGTCGAGAACGTCGTAGTTTTGGACGTCAGCAACCATGTAATGTAATTCTAGATGTTGAATTACAGCCATCTACGTGGGCCCATTGTCTAGTGAGGGTGCAAGCAGCAGCGCGCGTGCAAGCCGCTAGTCTTAGGTTCTGACTCTTTAGAAGTTGTGTTTCATTATCCGCTAGAATGATGCGTTTCCCCATCGGCCACTATCCCCACACTACCTTTACCCACTCATTCACCTATCATAGGTGAATGTGTGGGGTAATGATTGTGTGGGGGAGAGTGGCCTAGAGTGGGAACGCGCAATCAAGCGATTTATGAACACATAAATTCTAAGAGTCAGAACTGACTGCAAAGCGCAAGCGGAGGTGCAAAGCTTAGTCATCAATACATCCTCTCGCCCCGTCTCACCCCACCTCACCTTCCCCTTACCCTCATCTCTTCTAAGAGGGCAAAGTGAGATATGCTGTTTTTACTTTTTTTTCTCCTGTAATGAAGGTATGATGATGGCAGGTTAGTTGGTTGGGATACAGTAGAGAGGGGGGGGTGGGGGCGCTTGGCACCTCTGCTCCCCCCCTGGTACCGCATGGCTGAGTAATATGGGTTGCTGCCTCGAGTGGGACCGGTGGGGGGAGCAGGGGTTATTGTTGCAATCTGACCTTATAGGAGGGAAATCTCTGCATTCTTTTTCCTTTCCTCATAATATCATACCCCATCAAGTACTCTCTTCCATTCTTGGGGAGAACATCGACCAAACAGCTTGCCCCGGTTCTACTCTATCAAATCACACCAGTTCACAGAGTTGATCTCATACTTTATCCACTCTTTCGCGCCGTACACCTGACTCCACACACTATATTATCATTCTCCAAACCCCCCCCCCCCCCCCCCTCCCCCCCCCCCCCCCCCCCCCGTTGCTCCACTCATAAAGATCCTTTCGTTTCGCCGTCCCTTTTCACATTTAATCCATTTTACTTTCATTTTTTTCCTCTTTTTATTTAGAATCACGACAACATTTTTGTGAAACATGTCTACTTACCGTACTACTACCTCCCTCTTATAACACACGATAAAGGATCACATAATCAAAACGGCAAATCTTTCTCTCCTAATTTTGCGATGTGTTCAAATGATTTCAGTTTGCATATAACAAGGTTAACTATGCTGGGGCTAGAATCTCGAATTGGTGAACTATTAATTATATAAATAAATATTGTATTATAGTTAAACAGGAACTAACGTTTTAAAAACCCCCAGGCGGAAGTAATTTGGCAATAATATTTCATCTTTAATAATAAATTACCTTATATATTTTAACAAGAGGGGATATTGTTGGATGTACTTGCAAAGGAAAAGGTAGAGGCTCAGGGTAATACCGCAGAGCTGCGTGTAACCAAGTTTATACCTACAACAAAAGAGGAGTGAGCATGATCAGAATTTTGATTCTCGCTGTGAGTTGAGAAGAAGACAAGATTATGAAGCATATGATCAAGTATAGAGATGAAATTGGAATACAAATTATAGATTGAATGCCTATTTATCAGATCATATTGAATGATTATATAAAAATGGTGACTATAAAATGACCCTATCCATTGTTCCATCTGTAATGATTATTATTATGAATTAAATGCATTTCGACTTATGTTGTAGAAAGATACGTACTTAAATGATAACAAGTCATAAAATTATAATTATATACATCTGATTTTGCTAACTAATAGAGTGAAGAAAAATAAAAACCAGTAAATAAAACGTGTTTAGGCAGGATTTTACAATATATATTATGAGTACAGAAGTGGAATGTGATTTTTGTGAAGAAAAAAGTAAAATGATTATATAGACTTGTGTGGTTGGAGGGTGCAAAAATGGAAATCTATACATATAATGCAGCATAATCGATACTTATCGAGAACGATATCATTTCCAACTGCATAAATTCATATATTCAAAAAGATAGGGAGTGTATGTATCAACTCAAAAGTTAGGATTCAGATCTGTGCACTCTCTTGATTCTCACTGTTACAACTGTAATGTGAGCTAAACTTATAGAATGTCTTGATTAATATAGTGTATTGGACTGAATAGCAAATTGTTGTGGTAGGTGTAGAACGTTGTAACAGTCTTGTCATAGAATTAGCTCCTCTCGTAGGAGTTATCAGATATTTCTTAGGTTCATATTGCAGATCTATGAGGTATCTGGTCTACTTTTGCGAAGGAATGCAATGATCGTATCTGAATCTCTCTGGCTAAAAATCTCTTTCGTGGCGAGATTTGTATTATACTTAAAGTTTCGGCGCTCACCATTCTAGCATATGTCGACCTGAGCATAGATTCTGATAGGGAGGAATGACAAACAATATATATTATAAGTCGTCTATTTAGGTCATATTGTAATCAGAATGTATTATCGGCGTGTTCTAAAGCTTACATAGATACAAATGTCCGTGATGCGAGCATTTTCGGTGGATCGTGTATTCTAAATGTCGAATGCATAAGTTGTTGGTAGTCATAGCGAAATATCTAGTATTTGCCAAATGATAGTAATTCGCACTGGAGCAACATTATGCTATACATGCAGAAGAATTTACTCTTCTGATTCTGCACTCTCTTTATATTCCTTAAGCTCCGACTTTTGTACTCTGAAAATTCATTTGTACATGTTCAGTTATTCCCAGCTTTCTCATATATATAATAAGTTTAACTTAAGTGGTAAGACGAAAAGTCGACAACGACAAATGACCCTATATTTGGTCTCACTATTTTGGTTTACATTTTAACGGTGAGTGCCCATTCATACTGTAAAAACTGACTCCCTATGCCGGGGCAAAGTGCACTCTGGTGTTTTATGCTCACAACAAATTACTCTTCTCATAATACTGTGCATTTTGTAAATGTGACCGTAATGTCTTTTTTATAATTTGCGGCAGCGTGTGGAAACTATAGTTGTAACAGTTAATAGGAGCAATTATGAGGATGCGTGAACGGTATGAGAATATGTATACACGTATAGATAAATGTAAGAAGATATATCGCGGTCCGAAGATCATAATGAATAATTAGATATGCAGTCTAGCCCAATCAATTATGTGTTTTTCGCATATGTTATGATCGACGTCGCTCGTGTTCACTCACTAACGTACGAGAATTCCTTAATTGTGTCACGACAAGCAGGTATATCACTCAGTCACGAGTTGAGAGTTAACTGGAAGTGTTTAAACCTTGGATATCACGACTGTATAGTGTGTATTTAGTAATCGTGTATGATAACTGCATATGAATCAGATCTACTCAACAAGCTTTTACAGTATAGCAACTCTAGATCGTTGAGATATGTGAAAATCTCTCCTTGTCTCTTTGGAGTTGTGTATCTATAGAGTTTACTTCTTTATATTTATTCTACTCAACGTGATCAATGATTTCAAGTAGTGTTGTATCTACTTATGCAATATAGGACAATATTATTCCAATTTCATTCGTAATATTGCATCCTCCTCACTTCCTCCTCTCTCTCTCTCTCTCTCTCTTCAAGACTATCTCTGTTAAGTAGTATCAATAGCTAAAATCACTGAGAGATTGTGCTCGTTACAAGAATAGCGCATGTTTCTAATTATATGGTCGTGATAACCAATCTCTCATTTACAGCTATACAGAACTCTTACTATAACAATAATTTATTAAGGAGGCAAGTGTAGTTCATGATGAGTGGCAAGACCTCGCCAGTTTATGAGGAATCCGTACTTAATGTTTTTACTTATGATTCTCTCTTTTCTACCCAATTTTTTCTGTGATTTATATGAATGATACTGACATAAATATCCTTTTAACAAAACATGTGACATTTTAAAGGCCCTATGTCTAGATTCAATTGGTTCACTGTTAGAATATACTGGAACCATTTTTTATTTATTGGTGATGCCAATGACATCTAAGTATACTCTTTAGTTCTAGAGATAACTGATGATAGCCATGTATTACCCTCTCTTACTAGAGACACTCAATTACGTATACTTTTTTCATGTGCTTTTCTCGACGAAAATATAGATTCCGTCATAGACGCCTTCATCATTTATGCTAGCTTTTATCATCAGAGATTTGATATTGTATCAAATAAAAAAAAAAAACATAACCAACGCAAAGCTATAAAACAGACCTTCTCATCGATTTAATGATAAAGGATAAGCCTCCCATACAGAGATATATAGCACTCCTGAACATCAAACCTCTTCGGTGGTACTATCAGAAGCGTAAGGAGCTGTAATTGATATTGATGTACTGAGTGCTGAACTAACTGATTGCTCATAAAGGTAGATAAGATCCAACCCCTGGTTGGGTAGTAAAAATTTTTTTCGTCATAAACTCTCGTTCTGCGTAATAGTACTCTTCTCACAGTTATTTTGATTAGAAGAACATAACTTCTAGTGGAAATTATCCTTAGAATAGAACGAAATATTGTGCAGCCAATATACGTTTGAGCAGATTATAATTTCTGATATCAGACGTCCTCTGTATAACTGTAGAATAACAGTTTCTCGACTGATGAAATGGTGACTAGTGTAAAATGTGCATATCTGTGTGCATCTCTGATTACTTGTGGCGAGTAATCAGTATTCATCTCATATTGACCTACAAATTCACTCATGTACACATTGTCAGAGTAGAGTCTCCAATTGGATTAATAGTAAACTAATAGCAAATCTCATCATAATGTAGAAATCTAGCGGCTCATGCTTTAGTGTTCTTAAGACTGGACTTTTCTGAATGGGTATATACTAATTCTCTTGCGTATAGTTGATCAGGATCAAGATAACTTATGTAGTAGAAATTCTATTAATTATCAAACATCATGTAATAGTATCTCGTAATCTTATTAGTAGTCTGGAAGATATATTTTGATCTTCATCGATTGTGTATCGCTCTATCCTAGATGTAGAGTGTATACAGATCATATTTAATAGATTAATAATATTATATTAAGTATATCTCGCTCTTCCTCAAGACATAACTTTTTAATGACACGATTTTGAACTTCTCTATTACGATATTAATCCACCCATTAGGTTTCTTCCAGTGCAATTAATCTAGTATCGCTTGCTATACACTTTTAATATTCGCTGTTCATAACTTATACTTATTGATTAATACCCAGTCTGTCAGTTAATATTCGCATTATCCCCGCAGCGATCTCACAGCATTTGAATCTTATAAGGTAATTGGTTACACTATCTACTGAGTATCCTTCTGCATATATTTCCGGCTCAAAGCTTCTAGCTCAGCCACTATTAGCAGTCATTCGTGACACGACGTGTTTATTTAAATATTCGTAAAGGCGATTCTAGTGCGATACTCAGGACGGAGACTTCATTTAGTCTTTAAAATTGGGTATCTCTCAACCATACTTACGCAATTCTCTATAGAAATTAAGTAGATCTATAGATTGTGGCAAAAAAAAAAAGTTGAAGTATCAATGTACCATGAAATTCTACTTAGTTTTACCTGTGGGAAATTACATTTAATAAAATCGAACAAAGTTATGCTAGCACTCTAGACTCGCAGCTAATGAAGATAACCTGCGCCACTGTATGGTTGAATAGCAGCGACACTCTCCTACAAATTTGAATCGATATCTCAGGATATTAGTGTCTAAGAATCTATATTTTTAGTCTTCAACACGGAACCATTATATACGTAGAGTCATATCATCTATTCATATTATTCACTATTCATCATATCTTTATATTAGACAGATTGGGACTATACAACTAATATTCAATGAATATTATTCTCAGGTAATACATATGTTGATATTTGCAGTGAATTTCATTAATTCAACTCCCCTCTCCGCTCCTTTCGCCTAAATTAACCGAGCCTCATTTGCTAAGTCATGTTGAACTTCATGCATTTTCATTCTTATAACATAATCAGTTTATTCAAATGTTTCTCTCGATATTAATCTCCGCAATAGCTTGACTGGATTCTCAATAAAAATTCGAGGATTAATATATTGTTTGGATATAGGAATCGTCATTTCTCCTTAGGAATTACACAAGTAAAAAATACTCGGTTCATACTCAAGTAGATCAATTTTGATATTGCTGTTTTTACAATGTTCTACGTTCATTTAACAATGGTTTGTAAATGTCTGTCAATTGTATTGATGGACTCCTATAACAATTATGTCAATAAAATCGGAACGGTTTAGATATGATATAGAGTAGATTTATGTTTGATTTGGAAGGGTCTTTCTATAGAAGCTACCTGACTTGGTCATGTTTTTGAACCTACTTCAACGCTTGTGTAAGACAATATATTAGTTCTCTGTTTATCTCTTTTATCACGCAAAAACCTAATTAGCAACTGAGTATTCTCAGTGGAATACTGAAAAATCACGAGAGAGTTAAAGACGAAATTCGTTTCTCTCGATATGAAGCCATCAATTCTTATTACGGCATATTGGAAAATAGATAAGTCAAAAGATAAAATACGTATCCTGAACTAATAAATGGGTCGTGAACAACAATGATAGACCTCGAATATATACGTTATATGAGAATACTCTTACATGTGAATCTCAAACTCTTAATTGCAAGTACGATAAGGCAGACTAATTCAGTGAGTTACTCTCCTCATATAATCATTCCATCGCTTTCGATCTATCCACGTAATTCTCTCATAGTTTTGAAACATATGTTGAAAATCAAGAATCTTCTTAGTTTCCGAG
The DNA here is from genome assembly GCA_940671915.1 of Paracentrotus lividus. Classification (NCBI taxonomy): domain Eukaryota; kingdom Metazoa; phylum Echinodermata; class Echinoidea; order Camarodonta; family Echinidae; genus Paracentrotus; species Paracentrotus lividus. Next base: position 9,277,961 of record CALNVZ010000174.1, read on the forward strand.
TTTTACCACATCTCTCACAGACGCGAGCTAATGTACTCCATTTGTCTTTGATGTAATCGTGCATACGGTAGCTACATAAGTTTTGTGTTATGACACATTTCCAGGTATCCGGTCATCAAATTACGAGAAATCATATTGGTCTTAATATTAAGTTAATATAACAACACTCGAGCTCATGGTTTACTACATCGAAGAAGAAGATTTGTTATCATATTTATAAAATATAATTCTCAGACATAAGTGTAATGTAACTAAGTCAAATTATATTATCCATTGTATTACTAATTTTCATTCTAATATAGATATATTTGTTCAGTCTTCGCAAGTGGATTCTATTGCCTGTATGGCCGATCCAAGTATAGATTATATGACCAGATAATACATATTATAATAAACTACTATGATTATAGTGTATATGAGAGTGCTAAGTGTATAAATTTGGTGCGAGTAGATGAGAAGAGAGCAACTCCGTGAAGGGAGTGTACAGAGCAGATTTCATGTATCTGGTAGGTCGAGAGAATGCTGTAGAGATATGATTTTCTAACTAGAATGGCACCTAGCAGACTCTCAAATCTTAGTCGAACTATTAGCTCAGTATATCAAAAAAAACACGGTGTGTGTTTATTACTACTTCCGTTCGGTACTCGCTCCTAGGCGAAAATCAACTCTAATCGTTGATGTGAAGAACTAAAGACCAACAAATGTATAGTACAACTCTGATTTGTTCTTACGCGAGATACTATATTATAGTCGCAGAATAACTGGCAAATGTGTTTGCACCTGAGACCGAACGAAAAAAAAAGGGCCCTCTCATAAAATCAATCCTCGACTTATATATACACTTTTTAATCTTTTCTTTTTTTTTTTGGCTTTCTATGGGATCCCCCTACGACCATCGCACTGTCTCTGCTGGGAATTCTCTCCTGACAATCACCCTCCCCAACGACTCCCAGTGCAGATCGTCCGCAAATATACAGTAAGATAACGACTTTTACCTTTTAAGCAGGGCCCTCTAAACAACATCATATCTTATTCCGCCCCTTCACTTCGCATCAATGCATATTCGAAATAATTATTCGACCCTCAAAAAAAAAAAAAAAATTAGCATACAAATGCACTCCTGCAGTAAATAATTCATATTGATTCGTGTATCGATGAAGTACTCCGCTAAAGATGTAGGCTACTAAATCAATATAGGTGTGGCTTTATGGATTCCTTGTGGCAATTCGCACCAGATTGTGATTCAGTAATAGAGGATTTGATGTCACGTCACATATATTTTCAATGATTTAGTCAGATTATGGGTCAACATATTCGGACCAAACTATGTTATAGGTAGATTGTAATTGAAATGTAACCAGTAGGAGAATTAATCTTGATGCACGCCAATATGAATCCATTTTATTTTAAACGTCATAAATGCAGGATAGATTCGAACTGATCAACAATAACAATGATGTCAAATTGCATTTCTCAACAGTATGATTACTATAGATCAAATAGTGCGAATATTTAATGGCGGCTAGGTCATAGTAGTTCAAATTAAGAAAGCATTTGTGAAAGATGCAAATATTGCTTTACATAGCTATTCGGTAAGGGAACTTATTATTAGACAAGAAATAGATAACTTATTCTTATTTCGTAAGGCCAAAAGAGTCAAAGTGAAGCCCTTTCGTTTAATGGTGTCGAATAAAATGATTATAATAATTAACTACTCTAAGCTTATAATGAGAGAGAAATAATAAAGATGTTATTCATTAGAGTTGCAAAGGACTGAACTTTTAATACACAAGTTGTACATAACATAAAGTAAACTCATTGTATAGCATAAAGCCAACTTATCAAATATTCTATTTATATTATTAAATTCCGTAATAAACTATAAATATTTTTAAATATATCATAAAAACATACAGCAAAACGACCGCGTAGAAGAATCCGATATGGGCATACTGTCGCAAATATATTCATTCGATAAATTATTAATATATATTACTAAAGTTCAAAAAAATAGTATGAATATATAGTTTTTGGTGTAACAGGGAACTCATTAATGACATAATTAACATCAGTGATCTTGACTCAGTTTCACAGAACTCCCTTAAAAATTAAATCGGAAGAAATACAAAAAACTACAAAAATCAACAATGAAAGCCCAACACAAAAACACGTACGACAAAAACTTTGCTGACCACGAAACTTACGATAGACAAGAATACATAAAAAAAAACTGAAAGAGTAAACGAAGAGTAAAACAGTACTAAATAATTATCCTGTTACAGACAGCTATGAATAAAAAAGATATAAGCGGTGAAGTAGTTGTTGAAGTATGTAACAGCAGAATTAAATACCTACCTATGTTGCTTGGTTGTCTAGTTGTTGTGTTTTGTTCTCATGCTTTATTCTCTCACCCCCCCATTTTTCCTTTATTAATTTATATAACTCTAAAGTCAACAGTGTGTTATTCACCCATCTCCACATATACTCATTCTTCCTAATTTATTGATGTATTAACTTGTATGTGCGCGAGTCCACGTTCTTGACTCTCTCCCGTCCATGTATGTTTTTCTGGCTCCTGCATGTTTTCAGTTCTCTTTACTGTTAAATCGTGAACGTGTAACTCACTGAAATTACCCCAAAACCCTTCAGAAACAATCCAAGCCACTCCTTTTATTAACTTTTGTTTGTTTGAATGCATTACTTAGGTAGACATTTTAGAAAATAAGTCTACCCAACTCAGACCAGGTATTTTGATGTTATTAGGCCAGGGAGGCACGTTGTGTCACCCCCTCCATATTTTTTTCTATTATCTTACGATTACTTTCATATTTGGCTGACAATGTACAAGAGCAGAATTCAGATTTACAATTTGTACAACAAAAATTTTCTCAAGGTCACCTTTATGCGGGGCGTTTATTATAGTTTAATAAAAAATACATACGAACAAATTGAAAATACGAATTTAAATCGTATTTTGACGCTCTTAAAACCACAGTCTTTTGTGAGGAAACTAGTACAAATATGTTTTACGTTTCACTATTCTTCATCTCTATTTAAATTTTCAAATTCCAATGAGGGCGCTTTTATTCTCTGTGGATAAGAACAAATGCAATTTTCCACCGAGAGGGCGCTTCGGCTAAATTGACTAAAATAATTAAATTTTAAATAGCTTTTAGTACTATTTTCACTGTTTTATACGTATGCAAAGTTGTTTTACAATAGACATTCTCAATTTTCTGTTGGAATTTCAAGGGTCTGTGAACCATTTAAAAGATAATATATTGAAAAAATTGTATTTTTAAAATTTCTGATTATATCTATTGTTTTGGCGTGCCCATTTTTCACAAGAAGTAAATGCAAACATAAGAATAAGCATTGGTATTCAGTTTAGATGTGTATTTTATCAAATATTGAATAAAGTAAACCTCCAACTATTGTTTATAAAACTGTGGCATATCGAACATTACCAATATAAGGGAGAACACTGGTTACCAATTTATGGTGCCATGGCAAATGAATATCAGTACCCTAACAAAATCTGTATCAAATCTCGTTTCATGAATTAAATTTGGGAAAGTCACCGCATTTTGATGGAAAGATCCAAGGGCGTATGAAATGGCGTATGAAAGTGCGCCGGCTAGGGGGGCACTGTGCCCCCCCATGGTCTTGATACTAGTTAGAACTCTAATTATATAGAGTTTTTTCCTTATGTTCAATTTCAAACCTTGTCCTTTTTTGTGTAAGTCCGTAAGCTTTGCTCTTCCACAATCGTGCGTGTTACAAATGAAGCTAATCAATGAATTTTAGAATGTTGAATCTGTATATATTTTCTACACGTATCAAAGTAATAAACTGTATTTCATCTGCAAATATATTTGATTAGTCGATTTATGGATCTAAAGTCTGTTGGCGGATCTGGGGCTAATGGGCGCTCCCCCCTACTTGGCGGGGTGGGGGAAAAGAAAAGGGGAAGAGAGAAAAAGAGAGAAAAGAAGGGGAAAGGAAAAGCGAGGGAGAAGAGGGGAAAAAATAAAAAGTCCAGTCAGAGGAAAAAGAAATGGATAAATCAGGTCCGGAGTTTTTAGTTTTTCGAGCGCGCTTCACACTTTTCGCTTATTAGTGAAAATTAGGGTTCGGCATTAACAAAAGTGCCATAATTCAACTTTTTCGCTCTGCCTCGGAGTCACTTCGTTTCAGGTGACTCTCATGAAGAGGTCGTTTCCAAAATGGTACTACCAATCTCTATGTGAAATCGGCAGAATAAAACGTTTTTGTTGATTTCCTCACTTGAGTAGTGGTCGTGTTTGGATAAACTTTTTACAGATTGTTTCTACTCTATGATGCTCGGGAACCAGTCTACCAATCAGTTGTTCTGTCAATTTTTTCTGTAAACGAATTTTCATTTGTTCTGATGATGTAGTACCTTTTGGGAACGAATGTCTAGAGTATGTAAATTTGCCATGGTATCCTCAGCAAATTTTTTGTTAAAAAAGGAACATTTTTACTATTATCTCTCTCTTAAAATAGATGCCATGTTTAAGCAAAACAAAACAATTGAATGAGTAAATTAAATTTTCAGAATTATTCACTAATCCGCTCTGGCCGACCGCAACCATCGCACTATTTACATGCAATAAAACAAATACTGGGACCTATCATAAAGGGATGTATAGTACCTTTGGATAACGACTGAAATGGATGTGTCCTTTTGGAAATAATATTTGAAATTAATTTTTTTACTTCATGATTCATGTTTGTCGTAACAGTGTTGTAGGAGTGCTAAAAATTAGTGATTATTGTGAAAAAAAATGCATTTTGGTTGATATGGCATGTAGTACCTTTTGGAAATGAGCTCTTCATATTATTCGTTAGGCTATCCTTTTCATGATAGAGATGACCATTTCTAAGTCAATTATTTCGCTTTGTGATTGGGACCTCAAAACTTAATTTAAAATGACATACTGTTTTCAGGTTGATTATATTCAAAGGATATCAGTTCGCTTTTCGTGCTCCATAAAATTAATCAGGGGCGAGCGTCATGTGACTCGGAGCGTGACACGGGAAAAACGGAATTGGATTTTCGAAATACTGACCTTTAAGCATATTCACAAATTAATGAAGAGCTCCGTTCAATTAAGGCGCTAAATCCTCACTTTTGACAACCTCGGATTAATAAGATAAATAGTGTCATCTTAGGATGGGAATCAAATGCATATCGGTTTCTCAAAATTTTTTTTTTTAATAAAATTTCAATATGTGTTTCATCTCCAAAGGGAGCTAATCAGGCGCCAAATCCACTATCGTCATATTTTAGGATTTATCTTATTTTAACCACATTACCTAAATAATATACAGTTAGAATTTTTAGACCATGTGCTGTGCGCGCTACCAGTCCCTCCAAGTCTCAGTGCAAAATTTTGAATGATTAAACATAGTTTCCATATTTTTATTGAACCTGTTTTTTCGGAAAAAATTAACAATTAATTTGTATTATTATATTACACAGTACAGGCATCAATCGTCATTACACAACAAAATTATGATTCACATCTCCCGGTTACGCCTCAACTCATTTTATTAGATCGGTAAGTTGACAATGTAAAAAAAAATATGATTGTTAATTGCACATTTTCAGTTATCTTCGCTATTTTATATACACTGTTCGTCATAGGAAGTGGTAATATTTTTTTGCTCAAGCGACATTTATGTTGCTGGCCTTATTTTTTTTTCTTGAATGGTTTGTCACCGCTTTCAACTTTCTGGGATTCGCATGGGATATCTTGACGGTCCCTCACCCTTCCGGGTTTTTCTTCAAAAAAGCTTTGTCACCCCCAGATGATTGGGCCTTCCTTCGTGCATTTTTCTTCATTTTTGGGGCGCCGTTTTTAAAAATGTTCACGCAGACCACCAAGGCCCCCTCAGTCCTACCCTGGAATACACCACGTCAGAGAGTGGAGATGTTTACTGTTCTTTAAATTAATCTAGATGATATTGCGTTACTAGGCTTGACTCTTTATGTCCTAGGCCCGGGGGGCTCAAAAAAAAAAATTGATGTTGGGGTTAACATTTCATTTTATTCATTTACACCATGGAAATTTTCTTATCTTCCCTAATTGTATATTGTAAAATCTCAACCAAACATAAATCAAATAACATTTGATCAATATTGACTATTCTACATCTTGTCATCAAGGCTAACGAATTACGGGCAAATGATGTATTTAAGGTTTAAAGGTTGATGTTTCATTTCTTTTGGTTTTCAGCATAAAGATGAATAAAATATTTCGAATTTTCACAATCTTCGATTTTTACTTCAACCCTCCCTAGACAGAGACCTAAGCCGTCCCCAGAAATTAAGGTTTAACTTTAAAGAAAAATAAAACAGTACACCTCTAGTCGCGCTTTATGCCGGTAGGACTGCAGGGGGGCTTGAATCGGCGGGGGAAAATCAAAAAGGGTGCCCCAAATAATGAGAAAAAATGACCAAAAATGGGGCTAGTATCATGGGGTGACAAAAATCTTTTTTGGAAAAATAGAGTTCCATAGTGGAAGGGGTTGCGAGATGCAAGATATGCAGGTCCCGAAAATAAAAGCAGGGACAAAACAATCAAGAAATTTAAAGTCAGACAAAATCATGTGGCCACTAGCGGCCAAAAAAAAATATTCGACCTTGTTAATGACGAACAAGTGATCTTTGTATATATATTTATTTCTTTATGTAATGCTATTTACTCATCTTCACAAAGGAGCCTATATACTGTAACAAGCTTAGCTTTTAACTTCAGGCTCTCCATCATTTTCTTAATTCTTCTTACAGCTACTGATGTTTATTCGTTTTATGATTTATCCAAAAAATAATTGTTATCAGTCTTTGAAATGCATCATAATGCAGTTCACTAGTTGTGATTGGAATATGGTAAATAAAACTGAACTGAAGCTGAATGAACTGATAATATAATTTTAGTGCAAACTAGCGAAACGCTTGATTAAACTCTAATACGATTCTACCACTCTTCAGCCTATAACCATGGACTAGTATTAAGAGAGATTATCCATGACTTATACTTGCATTTACATTTGACACACATCATACAGTCACGATGGACCCCGTGGATGACCTTGCTGTTTCATAACACATATGGTTCGATGTACGAAGACATTTGGGGTGCAATAAAAGTTAGCAAAAATCTTGCATCAAGAACAGCAGGATGTCCAGTTTTGACTCAAGCCATATACCATGGCAGGGCATTCAGGTGCTCCATCACCGCCCCGATACCAGGAAGCTATAAAAGCCTAATTTCCCTGCGCTATTTCAACGGGCTATGATTTGCATGATTTGGTTCTATTCCTTCCAATGAAACTATTTGATTCAAGGAGACTGGAACACACTGAGATATATTATATAATTATCAAATGATTATTATACGCATGTATTCATACAACTCTGGTATTAAGTATTATTACCTTCTTGATGGACTATTGGAGCTTAGGGATGTTGGGCAAACATGATAATGTGGCATGGATATTGGTAAGTGCTTGTTTCCTTCTTTCTACATGCTGTTATTAAAAATGTCCCATTTTTATTGAGAGTAGTCGGTTTGGGGTATATTTTCGTAAATTAGAAATAGAAATACACTTTTTGATGATAATAATAATGATAATAAAAACATGATAATAATTGAAAATAATAACAGTAATAATAGTAATGATAGTAGAAGTAGTAGTAGTGGTAGTATAGTAATAATAATGATAATAATAATGATGATGATGATAATAATAATAATAGTAATAATAAGGATAATACTAATAATAATGATGATAATAATAATGATGATAATAGTAATAATAGTAATAATAATAATAATAATATGATGATAATAATAATGATGATGATGATGATGATGATGATGATGAAAACAAGAATGTTTTATGTTTCTTATAATATTATACAAGATTTGGTTTTGGTTAATCTAAAAAAAAATTGTGAGCGATCAGTTTGTAGAGGAAATACAATTTTGGCACAGATACAATGGCCTATTTTGCGCATGTTTTATTTTATGTTCTACATGTTAAATCCGCAATGTTTTGTGTTTTTTTCTGAACATTATGATTTAAACTTCCTGGAAGTAATTTTAAGCTCATGTACATTAAACAATGCATTCATAATCTTCTTGAGCTTAATATACACTAAGATGTATTTTCAATATGATAAAATTATAAGCGAAATTGTACATTCAATATTATTCTATATTAATTTTTTTTCAAGGTGTTCAATATTATTTTACTCCCCTTCCTGAATGTCACATATGGTATTGTAAAGCATAGGGCTATGCCTTCCTTCAAAATAATGAAATGTCCTTTACAATCGTTTTATCCTTCTCCATTTCTCTTCTATTATTGTCTAATTTCATTTCAAGTTTATAAAAAAAAGTGTAATAACAATAGAGAATTTTGTAATATTTTCAAACCGACTATAGGCCTACGTATACAATAATGTACGTTTCATGTTCCATGCTGCCACCTTATTCCCCTTTTGTTTTGTTCTTATCGTTGAAATAGATTTTTTAAAGTCTAATTTTCCTTGTTCTAGCATAGAGATACTAAGTTAGTCTCCATGGTTCTAGTAGACTTTATATGTTCTCAACAAGTCATCAGCCCATCGCTCTTTCTGCACATTCCACGAGAGCAGGGTAATAAATATGCTATCAGATCGTTTTGAGCCAAGGACGATGCGCTACTCTCACCCATGGGTTCATTCATTTTACAAAACTAATAATCCCTCATCTATACCTCCTCACCCACGAAAAATGGAGCATTCCATTCGGCCAGCAGGCCAAATCGCTAGCAAGCAAAATAAATTGCAGGCAAACGATTAAAAAAAGGCAATAAAACTCGCCTGCAGGCGGGTGTCTACCAGGGAGTGGCTTTCAACGGTTCAATGCTTTGTTACATCTTGAGGCTAATATCGCTGTTGCCTTTGTGAGATTCTTTGGCCCTTGCTTCATCATATCGATACTGTACCTGAGAATTTATTTTCAGCTAAGGATCACTGGAAGCCAACATTTGTCGAAGAAATTTGAAAAGCAGATGGAGATGAATAAGTTTACAGTAAAAACAAAGACACGGTCTGGTTCTTGTGATATGGAAGTAGATTATAATGCCAAAAAGACTAATGATACTAGTTTCAATGAAGTCACTATGGAAAATGATGCTGGTGATAATAAGAAGGTGATATCACATGGACACATCTCTGTAATTTCTTTTAAAGAAACATTGAGGTCCACAGCATATGAAACATCCGAACACACAGAGGTGCCAAATCAGCCAATGTTCGGTGCAGGGGAACCTGCGATGCAGAGAGTATATATGAGTAGCTCTGAATCAGAGACCACACCACGGTCTTCTGGCTCTTATAACACGAAACATCGTTCACGACGATCTCAGGTTAATGCCAAGAAAGGAATGAAGACATTGTCCTTCGTTGTTTTGGCTTTCTTCATAACTTGGTTGCCAAACTGTGTAAACGTCATTATCGCCTTCGCGTCTTCTGAACTCTATCAGCAGATTTCCACATACACGGAAGTGGCACGTTGGGCAACATACCTGAACAGCCTATTGAACCCCATCGGATATGCTCTGGCACAACCATTGTTCCGTGACACTATCGCTAGGCTCTTGCGTAGATCCTAGATGTTGCCCAAGCCTGAAATCGACATGAGCAACACTTTACAAGACTTTATAGTAGTCAAATTATTCAAAGACATCTTGACACAATTAAGAGTATTAAATTACTATGGGAGGTATACGTCAACAACTGATAACGTCTCCGAGACTTGGAGACACCTTCGAGGCCTGAGACGTCACAGAAACGGGGACATTCTCATAAGTATGTACAATACATGTTCGAATTATCTCGCGGCTCATGAGACGTCTCCGAGACGTCTCCGCGACTTCAGAGTCTCGGAGATTCTCACTAGTCTGAAACGGTATTATGGCAGGTGATCATTCCACCAATAGTCTATCCAGTATCCATGAAGGAATGCGCATCAACACCAAATATTTTTGTGATGGGCAAGGATAAATGGGATAAGTGGGTATATAATATTTTGGTTTTAGGTGTCAAATACTATATACTCGTATGATTAGTAATGTAACTGATCACATCTTAAGGCCATATCTCTCACAGCCGCATGATAATCTCAAAAAGATCTAACAATTTTTTGAAAGACTCATGAGACGCCGACAGAGACGAAAAGTCTTTAAATATATCTTTTCAATATATATATATATACAGTGGTTCCTAAAAAAAGAGAGACCGAAGTTCAAGGTCAGTCATTCCGAAAGTATATGGTTTATTCTTTGTGATTGTTTACTAAAAAATTAATAACTCATCAGCTTAATTATTTGGTACATTGCTGACGTCCAAGATGTAATGGGTCACAGAAGTTAGGGTCTTTTGAAGGCGATAGGTACAAAACCCGTTTTTTTCCAAGTTTGTGGTTCTCGGCGTATGAAACAAACCTTTCTTAGTAATTGGTGTATTGGATTCTCTTCAGCAAGTTCAATGAAATGTCATTCTCTTTGCTAAAGTGGTATTCTCACTTACTACGAATGGATATGCGTTCTTAATTATGAAGTCTCTGGAGTCTCGGAGAGGTCACTACCGCGACAGATCCTGAGTCTCCAGGAATCGCCGAGAAGAGACAAAAAGACAAATGTCAAACATATTCAATATTTTAGTAGAACTTCTTTCAGCCAGCCAAGCAAGTCTCTGTGACGTCTCTGTGGGTTGCCGCGCAACGTCCCTAAATATGCACGAAAGTATCCACGACTTCTCAGAAACTTTGTCGGAACTTGCTAGCGATTAAAAGAAATCGAACAGGTTTGACATTTTTTTCAGACTTTTGTTCGATTACCCACGACTCCCTGAAGTCTCAGGAACGTCACACGAGTCACCACGACTCCAGAGGCCCATAATAGTGAACCCACTCATTGCCAGTGGTCCTTTGGAAAATGAGATTGAGTTCATTGAAACCTTGTGTGAAAAAATACCCCAAAACGATGAAACCAAAAACTAACAAAATTTTTATTTCGTACCCCAAAAACCAAAAACTTGGAAAAACGGGTTTTACCTATCACCTTCAAAACCCTACACTTGTGACCTTACACTTGGACGTCATCAATGTCTCAAATTAAAGCTGATGAGTTACTTAATATTTTGTAACAAATCACAAGAATAAACCATATACTTTTGGAAATGACTGACCTTTGAACTTCGTCCTCTTTTTTTTTTTAGAAACACACTGTATATTATCGGTGTCTCAAACTCATGTCACTGCAGTGAGATGTAACGTCATTTTAAGCGATCCATATTATTATATTTATTGATTCGTTGTTCTTACACTGTAAAAAAATATTTGTTTTTACAACAAATCTGCTGTCAGCAGAGTCGCCATAAAAAATGTAATTCAAAAACAGTTTTTTGTAAATTTTTCCTCTAAGAATTTATGAAAGAGAGGGAAAAAATCATATTAGAGTTCTATAGCGTGGCATATTTGGTTAAAACGGAACAGATGTGTTACTCCTGATGTATATATTTGTATTTCTCATGTAATTATTGCAGGAAGAAATTTACAACAAAACTGTTTTTTAAATACAATATTAACTTTATATATGGCCGGACCTTCTGCTGACAGCAGATTTGCTGTAAAAATACAAATATTTTTTACAGTGTAACCACAAGTTTGTAATGTAATGTTACACGTACTTATATCCCTCTCATTCGACAAGGTACAATAACTCACACAGTGTGCCTATAGGTCTTTTAATACAAAATGTTGACACTTTGTTGAATTCTTTTAATTGTACAATTATCACATTCACGTTTTCTATCTTGGTCAGTACGATAAAATAATAGATTTCAACTAGTGTACTTTACTTTAATATTGTATATTTTGATTATCAATTTTACAGAAGAGAGTACTGCTGAATAGATAGAGATCATTAAATTGTTATTATTTAAATTCTTTGTATCATAGAAGAGCTTAAAACCCTAGAGATGAAGAGATAGAGATCATTCGACAGTCAGCATTATTGGTAAGCCTACTTGTCGAAATTAGATAGTTTCTGATGATAGCCCTAGTTTAAATCGCGTTTTACTTGTAGAAGGAATTTCACACCTACTGACTTATTTATAGTTTTCTGCCACTAAACACTAACCACCAGTATTGTTATAAGTCTTGAATTTGAATTAAATTTGAGCTGAAGCAAGCTTATCCGGTTTGTCAAACGCTTTTATTGAGGTATGTCTAGATCTTAAATCGCTCTTTTTTTCATTTTAAAAATCATATTTCTGCTTCAATTGTTAAGATTTAAAGTCATTTATATATATTAGAAGAGCTTTCACGGAGATTTAATTCATTATTTTAGAGGCTCTAGATTCACTTTTACAAGCTAGCAAACTTAATATATTTTCAGTTATTTTGCCACAAAACCCGTAAATTGTATTTTGGCAATCGCATCAACGTATAGCTGCATCAGTAATCTTGCCACAAAACCAAAGTGTATTTGGCAATGGCAACTCGATTGGTATAACCCCTTCCTTTTCTCCGAACCCAATATATACCGTGTGCAATAAGTATTGTCACCCCCTTTGTCGTACTTGTATTGAATATACCGAGTGAGTAAAAAAAAACAACTTTACACCAAGAAAAATGTCAATAAAAAGAAAACCAATTTATAAACCCCAAATTATTTTACATATTCTAAAAGAGTAACTCCTCCCGCATCTTCTGGTACCATTTGTGTGTGGTATGTCTTTACGCTTGGATAAACACGACGTATTGTTTCAAATTTCGAATTTTGTGTGCAAGGGTGGGGATGAAATTGAAACAACAAAAGCCGACAAAAAGCAACTCCATCATGAATAAAATAGCATAAATTTTTAATAAAAATGTTTTTAACTTGGCGAGGGTGTTGGTACAGTTATCGACTAGATTCTGTGTAAAAATAAGAATGATTCATTAGGTAATCCATGAATGAGTACACATCAAAAAGTAAATTGTCACTGACAGACCTAAAAAGGCCTCTTAATACTTTTGAAAAGTGATTTTGTCTTTGATGTGTGCTCACTCATGCTTGACTCTACATATATATCTCATTTTCACACAAAATGAAGTCAATATGTGTAACAACGCCCCTGCCAAGTTATTTTGCGCAAGACATTTTCGTTAAAAGGTTATGCTATATTAATTAGGAAGGAGTTACATTTTTGATAGCTTTTGTTGTTTTGATTTTACTCCCACTTTTGCACAATTCGAAATTCACATGTTCGCAAACAATGCGTCGTGTTCATCCAAGCGTAAAGATATATACACACATTGGTACCAAAAGTTGCGGGAGGAGTTACTCTTTCAGAATATGTATAATAATTTGGGGTTTATAAATTGGTTTTCTTTTTATTGACATTTTTCTAGGTGTAAAGTTTTTTTCTGACGAACTCGGTATATTTAAGGGAGTAATGATTTCGGCTTTCAAACAAATATGCCAGGTTAGTTGTTGTAATTACCTCTTTTATGCTGCATAGAGATGAACTTTGTGTGATATGCATAAGTAGAGCTATGCTGGTTTGAACTTTCACACAAGAAATTAAAGTTCTCAAACCTCCTTTTTGACATTGAAAAATGGTGGACAATGATAACAGGAGGAAGAAGGAAAGTATACTGAGAGCGAAAATAAAAGTCAATTAAATTAGCTAAAACTAAAATAAACTAAACAAAAAAAAAAAAAAAAGACGGGAAAACGAACAAGGAGATAGCAAGTCTGCTTGGTGGGTCAAGAAGATGGGTTTACTGCTTGTGCAATGCCAGGAGAGATGGGTTGTAGAACAAACATCGATCAGTTAGGCCGTCTATACTGGGTCAAGCTTAGAAAAATTGGCCAGATCGTGGGTTCAGCGTTATTGACCCCATGGGGGAAACTATTTCCGTTAAATTGCTATTTCAAATAATATTCATGTTAATGATAAGTAAAAATGATGTGTTTATACCAATAAATTCCGTCAAATGATGAGTTATACTGCATTTTGTATATACTGTAAGGGGGTGACAATACTTATTACACACGGTATATATCATGGTGAGCGCACGGTATAATATATGTTAGAATAATAAAAACATATATAAAAAAATATTTCAGGACAATATTTCCCTCATATTTAGGACATTTGATAAGTAATTTATGATATCGCCCGATTGCACTTCTAAATGTTACAATATGTTATCTGGGTGGATTGGTTAAATTACCTGGTATCCGTTCTTTAGGGCATGCTGCAGGTTTGAGTACCAACGTACCAAAATGACAGACAGGGATGAATTGAGAGGATCTCCTTTTAATTTTTTTTAGATGGTTCATTTTGCTTTGTTTGTGTGTGTGTGTGTGTTTTTTTTTTTTTTTTTTTTTTTTTTGGGGGGGGGGGAAGGGTTGGGAGGGGAAGAGGTCACACGTCGGCACTATTTCCACACGATCATTATCTTAAAAAAGACAAGAAAAAAGAATACACTATTACTTTGTACATTAAGTTTATTCGGCACGAACATTATACTTTTTTTTTTATAAGACGGTATCGACATTAATCACAGTTTTAATAAGGGAATGGGTGATATCTTCATGTACATAACTAGTTATGGTTTAGGGTTATATGATGATACTGCTTTGTTAAATGGTGATTGGAAATCATCATTTTTCATAAATTTACAAAATGATTTTTGTATTACAGTGTTGTTCATTATTCTGTCTCATTATTCACTTTCTGCAAATACGAATTCCTCTATCAATGTTTGAGAACTTGTAGTTGGAATGATTATCGTTTATTCTTTTTTTGTGACGATCTTTGATCTGTATAGAAGGCCGCTTTGAAAACAATGCGTGATGACTGACAGGCCGCATTGCTGAAATTAAAACAAAAACGAATAAATAAAAATGAACTCGACACGTTGAATACGGTAAATGAAAAGATCAGTGGATTTCCGACTGATTGTATAAGAAAGCATATAGAACAATTTCGATATCTATTTCAATCCTGTGTAGTAGCCGTCCATAAAATAAAGTTGAAAATTGAAAAACGAATCGTATATTCTAAAGTTATTTACCTTTGACTCAATTTGTTTAATACACCTCTCTTAATATTTCGTTCGAAAAATATACATTTATGAAGAATGCATGCTCAGCTGCCACTAAATGCTAAATTGTTCCTTTCCCATGAGTAAATAAGATTTTTGTGTAGTATGGATTTTAATTTGTTTTCTCAATTCTTTTTACTCTTTATACTAGATTTAGTGCGCCACGTCTTTCCTCTTCAAGACCAATAATGAGTTATTGCTGAATATTTCATTAAGTTTTCTTGGTTTTGTTCCATAATAATTTGCAGTGACTACTCGGCAATGTTCATTTTTAAAAGAGTAAACACCATCATTCTCTGTTATTTTACAAAACTATATAATTTTTGTAATTACTTTGTTTTTCCATTTTCTATACAGTCGCTTCATTAAACTGAGAATTGAAGGTAAGATTTTGCATAATAAATGATTCTTGAAATCGTGTTAAAGTAAATTATTTCTTAAAGCGAAAATGTGTTGATTTCATATATTAGAATGGTGATTATTAAGGTCCATTGTACATTTTTTTTTAAAACAAGGGAGTGCAAAGAATTTGTTGTTTAATGACGGTTCACTACGTGCTTGAAAGTACATGAAAGTTAAATTAGTCACTCTAATCGTTCCTCATATAATTCTGCTTATTATCATGATGACAATATCCAATACTGTACTCAACTTATGAGTGTATAGCTGAGATTATTTTAATGTAAATATATATATATATATATTTTAAAGCTTTGCCGGGCATCTTGATCTTTTTCTGGTAATTCTGTAGTCCCAGCAATCTGATATGCGATAATTGTCTAGTCGTCGAAAAGGATGGTATCATTGTAATTGCCACTCCTACACCCTCCCTGAAGTAATACATATATCCATTGGCGGCGATCCGGGGGGGGGGGACGTGTCCCCCTCGATTTTTTCGGGGGGGGGGAGCGTCCCCCCTCGATTTTTAAAGCTTAACATATTTTTATGTAGTGATTAGGTTGTGCAGCTAATAAAGTGGCAAAATGTATGTCAAATACAATGCTAAATGTTTTTATAAGGCAAAATTTTCGGCTAGCGCTTCGCGCTCGCAAACATTTTCATTAGTTTCTGCATAATGTGCGAAGTATACGAATTTTGAGTGTATTATTTTTCACTTTTGGGTGTTTCCGTCCCCCAGTCGTGACATGAAATCGCCGCGCTTGCATACATCTTAAAAAAGAAAAACTATTTTGCATCGTTTAATAATAGATGTTCCCGCTAAAATGTTGAAGGGCGTCTCCATCACACTTTCAAACTACGAGATGGGTAAACATGTCTTTCCCCCTATGGTTTAAATATGATATGATATCATAGATAATAATTAATAAAAAACACACACACAAAAAAAAGAAAGAAAGAAAGAAAGAAAAGAATGAGCAACGTAATGTAAACGTATTGAAGATTTCAAATGTTTAAAGTTGCATTAAGGGGGGGGGGGGAGTATAGGCAAATTGTTACACTTCTGTTTGGCTCATTTCTGAAGAAATGAAAAAAAAATAACCCTCCAAAACCATATGTCAGTAGAAAGGTTATATATCAAGGAATCTTATGAACGGAAAAAAAAAAAAAAAAATCACCAAAAATGCCTAATTAGTATAATTTATGCAAATTAGCCCTTTTTTTGTGCAAAACAAAATATCTCAAGAATGGAATGTCTGTTGCTGTTCAAACTTTGCATGCTTCTTGGTGAAATGTGTCTCTGGGGAATGCATGGATTAGAATTTTAAATAAAGTTTTAGTTTTCTGGTAATAATGTCATGAATATATAATTAACCAAAAAACAATAAAATACAAATTTAAAGAAAAAATTCTTTTTTTTCATTTATCTTTTTTTTTTTTTTTATTCCAATCCATACATTCCCCAGACATATGTTTAGAGAACATCTGTGTAAAAAATGGAGTTATTTGTGTGTACAGTATTCAGGAGATCTTGTATTGGGAAAAAAAGGGCTAATTTGCATAAATTATGCTAATTAGGCATTTTTGGTGATTTTTTTTTGTTGTTGTTTTGTTTGTTGTCCATATATAACCTCTCTACTGAAGGTATTGCAGGGTTATTTCTTTTCATTTCTTCAGAATAGAAGTGTAACAATTTGCCTACAACCCCTCTTAATGCAGCAGTCACACAGACACTTACGTTGAGTTACGTCCGGTTGCGTCCAATGATTATTTCTTTTCTGCGGATCCCTACGGATGCCTTCTCGTCATAGTCAGCAGTGGAAATAGTGATAATTTCGTTCATCCAATAAAACAAAGAAATACATAAATGATAGAATAGAAGATAAAATAAGATTAAAACAACTAAAACGTAACTATACATACATTAAGTGTCTGTATGACTGCAGCATAACAATGGTTATTATAAACGAGGAATTGTGGAGCCCGAGTATAATCGAGCCAACGATGGGAACGTTACATTTCTAAGTGTAACAGTGACCACTCCTGTTTTGCTCAAAGTAGAACTGTCCCTTATTTAACTTATTGAGTGGAATTTCACTATCTTTTTAATGCTTCTCAACTCTTTACAATTAGAGATTATAAAGATAATCTATTTCTCAGACTTTCTTGTTTGATTGATTTCCACCTTTTCTGTTGGTTGGGCAAAATCTGTCAACAGAAGAACCAGAAAATGGGGCAATAGAGAAAGTAAAATCGATAATCCCTTTTAGGAGTTGGAACCATTTAAAAAGAAGCATTGCTATTTACCATTTAGTACTCTTAGAGCTAAGTGATTAAGTCAGTATTATATTTTCTAATATAGTATTTTTCCTGGCCCGGCTATTGATTTCAATGTTATCAATATAATACTTTGTTGAAATGTAAGGAAACTTTGACCTGAATCGATATTTTTTTTTTGAAAAAAAAAAATCTGAAAAAAATAAATTAATATGAAATGAAAAGTGAATTGCATGAATGCAAAGGCAATTATACAAGTTACAATACAAATTGGTTGCAAGTAACTTTCACAACACCAAACACGTAACATCACAAGCGTTGGGAACTAAATGTTTCAACTTGGAAAAAAAGATCCGATAATTTGATAATTTTTTGATCCGAAAATATAGACAATATATTTGTTTACGTGGGCGGAGTAATATTTATATGTATACATATCTAAATATGTGTATTCATGTATATATATATATATATATATATATATATATATATATATATATATATTTACGAGACATTTTTTTGTGCTTTGTAATCCTCAAGTAAATTATATGCATTTTGATAACAAAGAAAGCGAACCGAAATTTGTTGGAAATACCTACCTGATCATCGTACATTTTAAGCACTTTTATGTTATGCTGGTAAAGAGGATCCTTATGTGTTACTAAGGGGCCGTCACACTGAAGTAGTTCTATAGGGCAAGTGCACGCTATTTGTTCCCGAGATGGTGATTTTCGACTTTTTGACCATTTTTGTGTCAAGTGTGTCTGTGGGTTCGTAAAGGTATACATAATGTGTCATATATCACCGTAAAGGGTATGAAATGAACTTAATGCAAATGAGGTCATATGACATCACAAGGCTAATTAATATTCATGCAAAAAATATAAAATGCGTTAAAAATGTTATTTTCAACCATTTAAAAAAGAGGTTTGTCATAGGAGTATAACCAAAAAATATGTATTTTCTGTTTTTATATTTTCTTGGCTAACTCTGGTGAAAATGTCACGAACCTAGCACATAGCTGTCCATATTTTTAGACTTAAAATATTCAGGTCTCAGAAATAGTCTCACAAAAGTTACTGAGCTGATGTAAAATCACACATTTTTATTACCCATCCTCCCTCCTTTAGAAATGAAACAAATTAAGTTTTTCTTACATTTGTGTTTTGTATTATGTTTCTTTTGTTTTATCAGAGAGATTTTCTTTAACAAAAGCTGCTGC
The DNA here is from genome assembly GCA_940671915.1 of Paracentrotus lividus. Taxonomy (NCBI): domain Eukaryota; kingdom Metazoa; phylum Echinodermata; class Echinoidea; order Camarodonta; family Echinidae; genus Paracentrotus; species Paracentrotus lividus. The sequence continues at coordinate 9,297,038 of CALNVZ010000174.1, forward strand.
TACTCCTTGGCTACACCAATTGTTTAATAAAAATATTACAGGGAATAATTGTCCCGTGTGTTACTGTCCCGTTTGTTACCTGACATAATTTTTAAAACTTGAAGTTTGCCAGAAAACTCAAAGTTGTATGAACGTTAAAATATGTCCTTACAATGTTTATTACATGTTTAAAGAGGATATGACTCTGCAAAGTTAGATCTACCTTTTAAATTCAGAGTTATATGTGAACAAAGTCAAAATTTGAAAACACCATTTTTTTTTGCGGTCCCGTTTGTTACCGACGAATAAATGATCATAAATTAATTATGAATTTAGTTATTACAACGATTTTGTATGTTTTTGTTGAACATTCTTAGTACCTTCAGGAATATACCAAAGGATTGAGATTTCACTTAAGATTTTTCAAACAAGCCCTATATTTGGCTCTGAATGTCCCGTTTGTTACCGCGCAAAATAGCTTGGACTTGCCCTATAACGTCCTTGCCCGTCAGCGTTGCCAGGTTCAAGAAGTCAGATTATCGTACCAGAGCCTCACAATTATCGTTTTTTAGCAAAAATTATCGTACATGCAATATTCAATGGCTATTTGCAAAAAATCAATCCCTCATCGTGTGATAATCTCGAACTTTAAGTCCGGCAAGTGCGAAAAGACTGAAAATCGAAAAATATGCGGATCAAGGAATCTTCCATAATTTCTTGGGTGGGGGTTTGGGGGCGGAGCCCCCAGAGCTTTATGGCATTTTGTGGTTTTATGGGCCAGTTTTAAGTGATTTTTCCTATGGATTAGTGTTATTTAGTGTTATCTTATCAAATGTGCAAAATTATCGTACATTTGCCATTTTTTTGCAATTATTGATCGTACATCGTACAGAGGGCCAAATTATCGTACAAATACGATAATTATCGTACGGCTGGCAACGCTTTATGCTAAACGGGCTTTGGTCGGCCTGGAACGCATAACTTTTGTCAAATATTTCTTATAAACGATGCTAGTCCATTCCTAAATAGTCCCCGTTACGTCAATCACGTCTTTATCTCTTCCACAATCCGTTGTTATCCAGTTCAGGCCGAGTGAACCGCTTCGTCACTATACTGTTCGTAGCACGTTCAAACCGTCTCTAATGCTGAGGTCACAACTCGCCGTAACTTCGACTTGCAACTCCCTACGATGGATTTCGTCGAAAATTTGTGCAGCGCACGTGCCTGCAAGGCACGTCGCATGTACGACATGCAGGAAGTTTTTTTTTTTTTTTTTTTTTTTTTACGATACCCTTACTACAGAAACGCAGGAATCGCAGAAATTGACCCAAGATGGCTGCATGCAATGTGCAATCAACGCAGGCTTCGTTGCATGCACATGCCCTGTAGCCTACGACGTGTTGTGACCGCCGCTAAAAGGTGCCCATTTTAGCACGTTCAAACCGTCTCTAATGAAGTCCTTCCCGTTTAAAGTACGTTGTCACTCCGTTTAGTTTTAGAACTTGAAGCCAGCCCAAACATATAAACATCTGTAAATACAAACATTTATAAATAATTCTAAACCAGGGGTACACTGAAAACTTAACCTCGTCCGTCAATGGACGGACTAGCATACAACTGAATCTAAATCTCTCAACTCGACGGCTAGCTTTAAAGCTAGTCCGTCATGCTTGATTCTCGTCCGTCGACTCAATGGACGAGCTCAATAAAAGTAGGTAGGCGGACTCAGTTTAACCATTAGAATGACCGAATAGCTTTTGATACACATGGTTGCAATGTCGTTTACAATTAAAATGACAGACTAGCTTTTGATATACACACAGTGGCAGTGTCAATTATCGTCTCCATTGTAAATTTAGAACGGCATGCAACTACTCTATTCATTCTGTTTCCGAACATAATCAAGTGGATACATTATTCTCAAATAAAGGTTGTCTTGGCTTGACATTCTTAAAGCTTACGATACATAACATCAGTCATGACAAGTGATGCAATTCACGAGTAGGTTCCAAATATTGTCGTCCATTCTTTTATTTACAGGCTACTAGCAAGGAGCTGTGTTTGAAGCTCCTTGGTAATAGTAGCACACAAAGTGGAGCTAAAATGATAAGAAGTAATTCTTAGCAAATTGAGTAGCATAAATACTTCCCAGAATCAAAATAATCAGAAGTATTTTCTAAATCGCCATGGTAAAATTAGTATTCCAAGGTTTAAAATGTCTAATTTTAAGTCACTGCATTGGCTTAGAGCCAGCGTCACACTGTCCCGAAGTTGAGCAAGGATGGACACACGATCATACAAAATTTCAAATTTTGCATTGATCACGATCGTAACGGGCCCTTCGTGTGTTGTTCGAGTGCCATCATGTAACCTTCGATCTGTAGACATTGTTCTCGTTTTGGTTCTTGTTTGGCTGTTGACCAAGTTCGAGGCTAACTTCGCGCGACTGAACCCAAACATTTCACATTTTGTGTGTCCATATTAGACCAGATTCTGGTCGTTTGAGACTTTCGTTGTCTGTCCTTTACAAAAAAAAATTTCCTACCAAATTCACCCTTCCCTCCATGGGGGAGGTGGCTTAGCGCGCGGTCGTACGTTACTGCTGAAATTTTAACAACACAGTCAAGGCAGTTTACTATGTCCATATTTGCTCGACTTCGGGGCATTGTGACGTCACCTTTATCGGGAACCGATGAGGTCTTTTCACTTCTCTGCGGGACTTAAATATTTTGAATATTTGAAGTTTGCTTACATAACTATCAGTTTTTGCTATTTCGGACAAACAAGTAGCTTGTTCAACATATAGCAGCAACTAACTTGGATTCCAAAATTGTAGTTCATTCTTTGATAACGGTTTGTTCTAATACCTTATTACTAAAGCTACATTTACTCATCGTAACACCGTTTTGGGTGAGTTCAGGCTATTTTGCAACTTTTTCCCACGCCTTACCAACCAATAAACTGATTCATTTCAATTATTTTAGTGTTTGGAATAAAGTTCTTAACCTTTATCCAAAGCTTGATAAATAATTGAGATGAATTACTTCATAATCCATTTATGTTAAACTATTTGTTGGTAACGCGTGGGACAGGTGCCTTGGTTCACAGATAATGCTAGAATAGAAAAACGAAAAAGGTGGAAAACTGAAAAGAAATGGAACAAAATCTTCTATTGATTATGAACTGCTTAAAGATATTGTTTGTCATGAATATGACACGACGTACAATGTTATAAAGTGATAGAAGAAAACAGTTCAGATCAAAGAAGTCTTTTCAATGTCACCAAGTCTTTGTTGAAAATGTCTAATCTCATTCCTGAGATACCTCCTCATGTTGATAAATCACAATTTATAAATGAATTGGGTAACTTTTCTGTAATAAGATCGTGACAATTCATGATAGTATCAAAACAATCTTTATAGTATTCCTAACAATTTAACTTGGAAAAAGTTTGGTATCGAAATCAATTTCTTATGTATTTCATTGTTTTATGAATTTCTTATGTATTTCTTTGTTTTTTCGACCTTTTGTTTTTCTTTGTTTTGTTTTTTCGCAAAAATTATTGCAGAACCATTTTGGAGCATAGTAATGCTAAAATAAATTAATTTCATCCAATGAAAGTGAAAATAATCAGACCTTTATGGCAGCCCCCACCCAGTGGGTCACGTGTGTGACCAATTTGTTTGCTAATTAATAATCAAATTAATCTTTTCATGGATCCATATTTGGTGAAATGCAAGGTACATTAAATTAGACTAGCTTTGGAGAAAAAAAATAATAATAATACCAGAGCCATGGTCAAGGCGAATGACTTGTCGAAGGATAAGGGAAGTACATACACCGCCGATAACATCATATCCCTTGCAGACGTGATGTCATCGAATGGCTGTGAAGTTGGCTTATTATCGGGTATCATTTATCGCAGGTGGGAATCGGCACATCAGAGACGCCGGGTCGATGGGGTAAATGAGCGGTTGAGGAGAGCTGCTAATGAAAGGAGATGGGGATTCATCGAAAACAACAACATCGGAGAAAGGCACCTTGGTAGAGATGGGGTCCACATCAACAAGGCAGGACAAGCTCTTCTTGCCTTAAATCTCCGACGTTTCGTAGAGCGACCTCATGGGCAACTTTCTCGTGTTACCCAAGGGACCTACGCTGAAGCAGTGATGGGATCTTCTACACAGGATTTCGAGAGGATTCCACCAAGAGGGAGGCTGAAATCCACCACTGCCCATCCTTGGCTTTCACTGACGAAAGCTCAACAGGGGTGGCACGAGCATCTATGTCTCGTCATGGCAACTTGCAGACAGTAAAGAACGACCAACTCCTTTATTCTTGGCCGAGGAAGTTTATCCGTTGCAAAGTCATTGAAAACATGAAATTATGTAACTACTTTATGTTACCTCTGATATTATTATTATCTGGCGATATTGAATTGAACCCAGGCCCAATATTTAAATTCCCTTGTGGTAACTGTGAAATCAAAGCAACACGGCCTTCTTTGCTTCACTTGTGAAAGATGGTTTCACATTCAATGTCAAAGTATTAGCTTGAAATCGTATACTGACTTATATTTGAGACCAAATGAAAAATGGTTCTGTTTAACATGTTGTTTACCACCTTTTTGTGATTCGTTATTTCAAGACTATGGGAAAACAAAAGGAAATTATACTAAAGATTCTTTAACGTTTGGTAACGTAAATGAGTCTAATTTACAGCCAAATGTTTTAAACGAACATGTTGTAGACGAACTTGGGCCTACTACTCTTTATGAAGATTTTGACAAAATGTTTAATATCAGGGGTCTGCATTTTTTACATTTGAACGTAAGATCTGTCTTACATAAGATTTCAGAACTGCGAATTCTTTTTTCAAGAAAAAACTTCGCAGTAATTGGTTTTTACACAAACATGGTTAAATGACTCAATAAACGACGAAGAAGTTAATATAGATGGATATAAAGTGGTACGCCATGATAGGACTTCAAGATCTGGAGGTGGTGTTTGTATATATATTAGGAATGATATCACTTTCAATATTAATCCTGATATACCAACTGATGATATTGAATCATTGTGGATTAATGTACTTTTATCAAGATCAAAACCAATTGTTGTGGGTGTTTTGTATAGACCCCAAAAGAATAATACATTTGTAGAGAAATTATCATATTCCCTAGAAAATATAAGAAAAGATGATGAAGTTATCATTTTAGGAGATATGAATATAATTATGTCTGCTTCGTGAGTCTCCATTGTCCAAAAAATATAGCGAGTTGTTAAATGTTTATGGTTTAAGCCAGCTTATCGATAAACCTACTCGAGTCACGCCGACTTGCTCATCTTTATTAGATCACGTAATCTGTAGCAACATAAATATCAGTCAGCACGGTACAATTGATCTTGGTATAAGCGATCATTCCTTCACCTATTGTACTAGGAAAAGTACTAAACTTGCTATTGGACTGCATAAAACAGTTACTTTAAGATCACTGAAAAATTATAACGAAGAAGCGTTTAATAATCAACTATCTCTCGTTGACTGGTCACTAATAACTTATTGTACTGAGGTAAATATAGCTTGGTCGATTTTTCAAGATGTTTTCACCTCAACCTTAAACATGTTTGCTCCACGTAAACAGGTTAGGATTAAACAGAGATGTGGATGAACAAAGATATTCTGTGCCTAATTAGAGAGAGAAACATAGCTTTCAAAAAATTGGAAGAAACATAGGAATGACGAAACGCTCTCCAAAAAATATCGATTATTACGAAATTTGATTCAAAGAAAAGTTAGGAAGGCCAAACTCGAGTACTTGCAAAACCAGATAGAAGAAAATAAGCAAGATTCGAGGAAGCTTTGGAAGAATTTGAAAAACTTGGGATTGAAAAAAATGAAAAACAAAGAACAAGAGTCTGTCATTCGTGTCGATGGCCAATTATGTCATGACAAACTGCAATCGCTGACGAATTCAATTCTTATTTTACAAATGTTGCTCCGAACTTGGTTAAAAAACTACCACCATCCAATAATCTTTTCAATGCAGATAATCATTGTATTCGTGACTTTTATTAAGAAAAAGGTGTACTCGAAAATAGTTTTGTGTTATCACCAGTAAGTGAGCAATATGTGTTTAACGAGTTGCGCAAATTAAACGTATCTAAAGGTACTGGATTAGACATGATTCCCGCTAAATTTTTGAAAGATGTGGCTAAGAGTCTATATGGACCTTTGTGTAATATAATAAATCTAAGTATTAGAATGAGTACTTTTGAGTACGACATGAAAATAGCCAAAGTAACACCATTGTATAAAAAGAAAGACAAGACAGATGTTGGAAATTATAGACCAATAAGTGTATTAAGTGTTGTTTCCAAAATTTTTGAAAAATCTATTCATGTTCAACTTGAAAGAAATATCATTTATGACTTCAATCTGGCCTTAGACATGACTATTCAACCGAAACATGTCTAATTCATTTGACAGATTATGTGAGGACCGAAATATCACATGGAAACTACGTTGGTATGGTGCTTCTTGACCTACAAAAGGCATTTGATACTGTTAATCACGAGAAATTATTGACTAAGTTAAAAGTAATGGGATTCAGCACCGAAACTTTGGCATGGTTCAGATCATATTTATCAAATCGACACCAGATGGTATCGTTTCATGATGTATACTCCAAATTACTACCAATAACTTGTGGGGTTCCACAAGGAAGTATTTTAGGCCCGGTCCTATTTACGAGTTATATTAATGATATGTGTATTTGTGTAAAAGACTGTAAGCTGTTACTTTATGCTGATGACAGCGTGTTACTTTTTTCAAGTTCTAACCCAAAACTTGTTGAGAAAAAACTCAGCGAAGAAATGTCAATATGTGTTGATTGGATGACTGATAATATGCTATATTTACATTTGGGTAAAACAGAAAGTATTTTGTTTTCCAACAAAAGTAATGTGAAAAAGGAAGATGAATTCAACGTAGCTTACAAAGAACAAATCATTCAGAAAAAAGAATTCGTTAAGTATCTAGGCATCGAATTAAATTGTAAGTTTTCATCTTCTTCTTTAGTAGAATCTATTGTAAAGAAGGCAAACTCCCGTTTGAAATTTTTGTATAGATCAAAATTGTATGAATCTACATGCAAGGCGTATATTATGTTTTGCTCTCATTCAATGTTTATTCGATTATGCTAACGCTGCGTGGTATTCTAATTTAGGCAAATTAGATCAAAAGACGTTGAAAATCATACAAAATAAGATGGTAAGATTCATCAATTGTTTAGGCCCAAGATCACAAGTCATGTTGGTTACCTCCTTCTGGGCTCAACGTATGTTGTGTGAAATATATTTTCCCATGACATATTTTGAGCTCAGAAGTAAAGAAGACATATTTTGAAAGAAATAATCTGAAAATTTGTGTTCAAAACGAATGGAGAGTTGTCCATAAGATTAAGATCGGCCATTTTGAAGCCGATGATGCCAATTTGAAGATCCCCATAGATTGAACAACTAGACTTTTCAAACTTCCATAACTCTCTTATTTTATAACCGACTTTGATGAAACTTTTTTTAGATTGCTCCTCTCATTTTCCTCTTTCCTGTAAAGTTGATTCTCTCCTTGGGTTGGATTTACCTTTAAAGAATTGACATCAGATATTATCTTAAAATTATCAACACATTTTGTGACAACATGAGCACTATTCGTCGTGTCATGGACGAGTGAGCATACTTTAAAGGTGACTTTTGTAATGACAATTTTGCCTTTAGCGTGTTTATTCATGCATTACGTAACGGTTCCGTTTATCTCGTTGTTGTTGTTTGGTTGGTTTTAACGGAGCATGTCATTTGATTTTGAATATTCACGCAAATGTTTTATTGTTTTTATTATTTATTTATTCTTTTTTAAATTTTTATTTGGGGGTTGTAAGAGTGCAATTTGGAAATCGTGATTTTGAATTTGTAGCAATTGTAAAGGGAATACAAACAAGCTGTCAGCACTCAAGCCACTGCCCGTTTCAATGTATTTTCTGGCCAGTCCGGCTCAGTACATTGAGCAGACTTCTCAGCTGAATTCAAAGAAGCTCAGCCTAGGCCCCTCCAATACTAGTCAGGACCGTGTGATGCATGTTTTTATATTATTCACCTCATCTTTCGAAATGACAAAAAATTTAAAGAGGCTAAAGGCAGACATTTTTGGTTTTTTCACTATTGGTGCAGTTAGTACTTTTCAAGGGCCTATAATAGGCTGAAACATAGGCCCTATATTTTCTTTTTACAATCATAATACACTATAACCTTTTCTTTTTACTTTCTCAAACAAATGCGGCATTACATCGGCCCATTAATCACATTAACTCGTAGGCCTATATATAAACCAAATGAGTCAATAAAACACAACATAATAGAAATAATTATAATTATTCCAAAAAAAAAAAAAAAAAAAGGTTATCCAATACATTTACATTAATATACATTATTTTATTTACAAATTTAGCAACCCAGCTCACTACTTTGAGGGAAAGAAATTACGGTGGGGCAGACGAGAAACCGGGGGGGGGGGGCATTTCATGAAAGGACTTGTCGGACGTTTTATCTGACAAACTGTTATAAGCTACTGAAATGCTTGCATCTGATTGGCTGAGAGCAAATTTGTCGGATAAAACATCTGACAAATCCTTGCATGAAATGCCCCCCTGATATCCAAGTTTTAATATCCTGAAAGACAGTTACACACTTCTCTCTCCCTGGACGTGATAGGGTTGTTGTTGTTGTTTGGTTGGTTTTAACGGCGCATGTCATTCAATTTTGAATATTCACGCCAATGTTTCATTGTTTTTATTTTTTTTAATTTTTATTTTGGGGTTGTAATAGTAAAATTTGGAAATTGTGATTTTGAATTTGTAGCAATTTTTAAGGGAATACAAACAAGCTGTCAGCACTCAAGTCACTGCCTATTTCAATGTATTTTCTGGCCAGTCCGGCTCGGTACATTAAGCAGACTTCTCAGCTGAATCGTACAATCGTTAGCCTTTAGCCAAGGCACTCGGTGCTTGTATTTCCCAAAATGCGCCAAACGAGTCTGAATACATAAGACTATCATGCGAGGCAGTCAGCGCCAAGTATAGTCTTATGTATGATAGTCTTATGTATTCAGACTCGTTTGGCGCATTTTGGGAAATAAAAGCGCCGAGTGCCTTGGCTATTAAAAGGCTACACAATCGTTAGTCGCTGAGTATATAAACATAACCGCAAAAAGATATTACTCAACAGTTTTTCGTTCGAACCCCCCCCTAGTTACTGGCCTGTTTATATGGCAAAATTTTCGCCTCGCAAAGATCGCTCAAGAATATAAGATCGAGCTAATAGTGTGCGTAAAATGTGCATTCCACCTACGCTGCACAGTGGGCCAGAATCACCTCAAACTGCGCCAAAACTTATTTTTCTTTGAAGACCACATAATAAATTCCTTTTTGGGGTCGGTCTGGGGTTTTCAGACTCGTAGAATTCGATAAGAACATTTTCAAATTCGTGTGACGTCATCTTAGTACTGTTTTCTGATTGGTCAAGGAAAAATATTAATGGTAACGCATGAAAATTTTCATTTTGCTTTGATGAGTGTGACTAATATGTGGTTTCGAGACATAAGAAACACAATGAGAGCTTTTTTCAAATTTCTATGACGTCATTTAAATACCGTTTTATGATTGGTTAAGGCATATTTCTCCGCAAAACGTTATTTTCCTCATTAACGTTTATAAATAAGACATGAAAGGGGCTTCTACAGACCACTGGGGTACAATTGGAGCATTTTTAAATGATTTGACGTCATTGAACTACCTTTTTTTTTCTCATTGGATGAGGCATGGATGGATTATACTTGATAGGTTATTTTAATTCAGTATAAGTTAATAAGGACCAAACTACACCGTTTCGTTAGTTTCATTGAGGTCGTGAAAAAGTTGTTTTTATTGGACCAGTATGGCTATTTAACACATACCTAGGCAAATAGAAATTGTAGTACAATAGGTTTTTTTTCCTACTTGATAATGATGGAAATTATTAGTAATTAAAGCGGTATATTTGCAATATCATTCTCCAAAATTAGTGAAATTAGTGAATATCATATAGAAGGGGTTAAACAGTAGAAAGGAATACGCTTTGATAGCAAATTTTGGCGATAAAAGAGGCAAACATACTGGTGAA
>CALNVZ010000174.1:9308253-9377493 GCA_940671915.1 Paracentrotus lividus
AGAGGTTGTTTTATTTACTGTGAACATAAAAAACCCGATTTTGTTTTGATCACCAAATCCTAGTTTTGGCGCACTTTGACTAACGCCTGGTCCACTGTGCGCTGGTGTTAAATTTGCAAAACCAAGCTGGTGTTAAACTTGTGGTGTTAGATTATGGAATTAGATTGCTATCTCTCTAACACCAATCTCTTCTTCTTCTTCTTCTTCTTCTCTAGACTCATTGCAAAACAGTGGATATTCTTTTCGTGAGAAGAATAAAATAACATAGCAATGTACTGAAAACTTTCGTTTCATGTTTTGATTTTTGTTGAATATGAATGATATTGAAATAACGAAATATTTCCACGATGCAAAGAAAAGTGGGCTTCCATTAAACTTCAACATACCTCACTATCTAACACAAAATGCACCCAAACTAAAAATAAAACTCTACAGAGCTTTGATCTACAGTAATAATTTTGTTAAACTTTTAATACAAAATATTGCATCTTGAAGAGTTGTAATTATTGTTGCCATGGGGTATAAGACATATATGACTTTATAATATTCATGAGACCATTAATTTGATCCACACGTAAATCCACAAGTAAATAAATCCGCATATCTCAAAACTGTATCCCCCAAATAAACAATTGCCCGTTGAAATTATACATTCTAATTGTATCAAGTACATGTAAGTACACCTGCATACAAATGTATATAAAATAAAATCGATTTTGAAGTGCTATGACCAAGTGTCAACAAGCTTAGAGTCAAAACCACAATCATGAGATGGGTTCATAGAAATATCAATCAGCCAAAAGTTTGTATACAAAAAAAAAAAATTATAATCTGTTGAAAAAGTGTCACACACGGAAAATATTTAAAAGATAAAGGAGAACATTATGATACAAGAGTTTGGAGCAGGTACAAAATATGATCAATGCAGATAATTTTGGACTCTTGAATGCATTTTTTTTTTCAAAATCAAGGCATATCAAAATATATCTACTTCTTTTCTTCTATATGTACTCCATATTTGAAGGTGAAACTATCTATTTCAGCTGAAACAATTTACAGCAAACCCCCCCCCCAAAAAAAAAAAAAAAAGATTTATAATGAATATAATAAATTTTTTTTTCAAAAATCCCTAAATCCTTAAAAAAAAAACCACATTCAAATGTATATGACTTCATACGAGCAATGATATACTTGACTATATACTATAGAAATAATGAGCAAGATAGAAAACAATTTGATTGGAAAGGATACACACAAACCCATTAATAATACTTCTGTAGTATCCAATACTTTAACAACAATATTTTCCCTATCAGTCACTTATTGCACAAAAACTATTTCAGAAACCTCTTTGATCAAACATATCATCTGCAAGCTTTTTGTTTTCTCGAGTGATAGTATGTTACCTAAAATGAGATAAAATATATGGGATGGATAAATGGTGTTACTTTAAATTCAAATATCCAGAGCATATCAAAAGCAGGCCACATCAAATGTAAATTGACAGTAATTGATTTTTGCTCATAACATTCATATGGTCGATTCCACTGTAATGGACAATAATATTTGCACTGTGTATTTATATATTGTACCCTTTGAGGTACCTAAAGCAAACACCGTTCATTGACCGTTTGTCTTTTTTTTTTGTTTTTATAATCGTGCTATTGTTTCAATAAAATTCCTTTATTATTAGTGTTGTTATTATTATGGCAGTCCGACAAAAATTTTGTTTGTTGGAAATAATTTAGAAGAAAATCCACTTCCAAAACACTTTCTATTCCTCTTATCAGGTACTTGATATTATCAGGGAAAAACATAAGAAATTAGACAATATTTCAATGAATAAATATACAGTGGTGGCCAAAATTATTAGAACACCAAGCATATTTAAATGATTTTAGTTATTTTCATTCAGTTCACCATTTAAATACCTATAAAATGGTAGGAACGTCTCCGAAAATCATCATTGTGCTTTAACAACTAAATAACCATGCGTTGGGAACTCGCCCTTTTTTGTGTTACGCCACCAATTTAAAAATCTAAAAATCTTTCCCCGATCAGGATCAAAGTGTCATCATTAAAAATTTTAAGCCTCTCCCTACAAAAGTCTATATTTTCTGAAAGGAAATTTTGAGGAAATTTTTGAGGAAATTTTTGAGGGGCCTTAAATTTCTAATTCAGAGCCCCTATTTAAGTCCCTCTTTCCAATGACCCTTAATTTTTCACCATATTTGAAATGCTCCTGAAATTTCCTTTTTAAACATATTTATTTACAATTAATTTCCTCTTTTTATGAAAAATAATCTTAACCTTAAATTGGCAGGGTTAGTTTGGTTATCTCACGACCGGGGGATGGGGCCAATCCACCCCCTCCCTATGAGACCAAATATTCTGAAACTTGGCATGCATTTGGGGCATGTAAGAACGAATAAGCCAGCAAATTTTCACATGTCTAGCTTAGACACTTTTTGAGCTATTGGCATATGTAATTGGCATTTCACGTTTTTGCATTTTTACTACATGTTTAATATACGGTCTATGGGGAAACTGAAAGCGCATAGCGCAACGATTTTTAAAGCTGCGCATTACCTGATGGTCGAAATTATATCAGTTTGGTATCACAAGATGCATAAGACTCTATGCTATAGAGTCATGAAAGCTGTCGGCATCAAAACGTTATCCTTAAACTTACTTCGGCAAATGTACTACGGCATTGAGAATCCCATAGACTTTGAGTAGCTTCGGGTTTTCTAATAATTTTGGCCACCACTGTATAAACCCCTCACAAAAAGTTCCGCAAATCGAATTTGGGCCATGATAACTTTTTAGGTATGCCTCAATTATTCCAGACATTTATACCATTGGAAAGATCATTTATTCCCCTTCTTATTGATATCATATTTGTAATGATTGTGTCATGCTTCAATGCACAGGATATCAGAATATGGAGAAAAGTAAGAAGTCAAATGTTGCCAAATTTATTGATCAAAGTGAAATTCTGCAACTCTAATTTGAGCCCTAATAACTTTTGGGTATTTTCTATTTCTTATTGAATATCATACCATTGTCAAGTTCATTTTTTTCTCTTTTAAATGATACCCTAATTGTAACAATGATGCTGTTCTTGCAAGCACAGAACACCTGAATGTTAGGACAAGTCAGAAATCAAATGTTGCAAATTGAATGCCTATTGTGACTATTATTGAGCATTTCGCAACTTTTTACTTTTTACTTTGCAAATAGGGTACCAATAAAAAGAGGAATAGAAGAACTTTTCAATGCTATAAATATTGATAATGATTAAAACCCATATTAAAATGTATCAAGGTTCAAAGTTGCGTTACCGAACATTTAAACTGAACATTATCTTTAGCTTTGCCTCGCATTCAGGTGGTATTCAGGGGTCTGTGGACCCAGGCATGACATAACCATGACAAATTAGGTATCAATAAAAAGAGGAATAAATGAACTTGACAATGGTATAAAATTCAATAAACATTAGAAAATATCCCAAAAGTTATCAGGGCCTAAATTCGAGTTGCAAAACTTTAATATCACTGAATGTGATCAATAAAAATGCATTTTACAACATTTGACTTTTTACTTTTCCTCGTATTCTGATATTCTGTGCATTGAAGCATGACACAATCATTACAAATAGGATATCAATAAATAGGGGAATAAATTATCTTTCTAATGGTATGAATATCAGGAATAACTAAAAAGTACCTGATAAGTTGTGATGGACCAAAGTCGATTGGCGGAACCTTTTTGGAGAGGTTTATATATATAGAACATTGATAATGCATTCCTTTACTTTCCATTAATGAAATTTGAACGATTTGAGATCCCATGGAAATTGGCGAAAACAATATCGTTTTTAATGAATTTTAACTTCCTGTATAATTTATGAACACCCATGGCACAAGGTCAGTGAAAAAATAAAGAATTAATATAAGGGGCAGATTTCTTGCTTTGGTGGCATGACCACTTAAGGTGAAATTGACCATTATTCTATATGCGTGAACTCCTGACACAAGTGATTATAAGTTATTACTGGCAATACTGAACTTTATGCATGAGTTTCTAATCAGCATCAGCATCTGCCAATAATTTTGAAGGGTAAATCATTAAGGACTTCTGCTTGTGCATATGAGAATATTGGCAGCTATGTACATGTATACCATAAAGATGCTCAAATTTGATTAAATATTTTGGATAACTACATGTGAAGAGAAAATTTGACATTATAAAATATAAACTTTAAATTGAAATATTTGAATGTGATGACAGAGGTATCAAATTTCTAATTACTTTATAAAATGCAACGTTTCCATTTTCATTTCCATATGTATATCCTATTTTAAGAGGGCAAAAAGAGCATTTACATCCTTACATCACTTTCATCTCATAAATAATAAAATATGATATGACATGAATTATATATTTGGCATATAAGTCGTTAAGGGCAGTTTGTTTGATATCTCCTCCTTTCCAGCACTTGGCAATTCCAAACATATGAACCTTACTACTTCTGTTGCAACATCCTTAGCTATATTTTGTGCCAATGGTACAATAGCCCTGTGCCACAAAGAACCTCTTGAGGTGAAGTTCTATCAAGATTTTCTACAAAACTTCAATTATAAAACTACTATGTAGCAACGATAAAAGAAAAGAGAATTACCCAATCCTCATATTAATTGGGATCTATTATTTGTGCACCTCATTGAACGTTGAATGTTGAAATCTTTTGTTGAAAACAAAATAAGATTCAAATTCATGAAGAGAGTTTACTCTGTCAAAGGCATACTATGTCCATACTATGGTTTCAACAGAGGCCTTTGTTAATATTGTAAATATTGTTAATATTGTAAATATTGTAAAAATTAAAATATTTCATTTGAAACATTTCAACACAATTTAAAACTCTGTATATGTAAATCTCTGACATGAAATTAGGACAAATATAATTACTTTGCTTGTCACGTCAAATTTAAACCCGTTGTATACTGAGAATTTTTTATAAAGCCGAATGAATCGTGATTGTCAAGCATGCTTGCAAGAAATTCTTTTCATTTAAAGGTGAAACAAAGACAGTTTTAAATAGATCAATGTCAGATAATTCAAATTATATAACGTCTAAATATGTTTATGCAATAATGAGTGAAATAAATGGTCGACAAGAGGAATGTTCTATGTTTCTTCAGCTCGCATATATGCGGGCTTAGTATACAACGGGTTAAAAAGGAGACAGGCACAGCAGAAACTCCAGAATGGTAGTATTATAGTTCAAAACACAAACAATATACTTATCGCTAGAGGGTATTCATTTGTCTCGCAATCTACTATGGTCAACAAGGAAATTCATGATCACTCTCGCAAAAAGTGATCACTAGTGATCACTAGCTTACAAGTATATACTTATATACTTATCTTTGCGGTTCTGTCATTACAATGCATGATGGAACAGAAATTGAGTACGTTTGATGGTCATGCAGCTGGTACATGTATTGTACACGCTGCACTGGAATTCCATCAGCTGCACTGGAATTCCATCCTGTCAAGCCTTCTGCTGAAAGAATCGTATAGGTATGTATTATTTGAGAAGGATGATATACAGAAATTGATTAAGTACATATTAGGTAGGCACTTGATAACATAATGTGATCTATTCATCAATCCAATGAATGATTGGTCGTGACAACCCCTTCCAAGTTCACACTTCTCTCCTGATTTGGAAATCATGCCTCCTATCAGTTGCTTGGCATATTTAGCAGTCTCTCAGCCTAGCAGATTAGACCAGTTAACTCCTTTGAAGAAAGGGTGTGCTTTGACTTCATCTGCCCCTGACTGACGACCACCAAGGCGCTCCAAGGGATTCACCTGTAAAAGCTGCGGATTGTAAAAAAAACAAATCAAACAAACAAACACAACAGGTAAAGAAAACTTTTTAAGGATTTCAATTTACACTCAAAAATTTCAAAAAAGAAATTTATGTAGAGACACATCTTGCAGTTTAAGGGGACAATCTCGTATCTCAACTCAAAGGATAAAAACTAAGAACACATGACTTAAACTGCATCCCAACTTTTCTCCCCCCTGTTCTTTGTGTACAGGCAGATTATGAATACCAGTAATGGTTGATACCAAGGTGAAAATGTTTTAAAAGCATAATAATCTAATTGCAATGTCTCAAGAAAAATTGTGATAAACAGCTTTGCAAAGAATCAAAGATAATGGTGAAAATGTTTTAAAAGCGTAATAATCTAATTGCAATGTCTCAAGGAAAATTGTGATAAACAGCTTTGCAAAGAATCAAAGATAATACTGACCTCTGTAAGGAGATTCTTAGCCTCGGGTGAGATGTGATCAGGAATGAAGAGTTGTGTATGACTATTAATTCCGCTGGGGTGACAGCTGTGTAATGACTGAAAATTAAAAAAAAAAAAAAAAAAAATTTAAATTTTGACAGGAACGAGTTATTATGTCAAATAAAATCAGAAAAAGACAAGACGTAGATATGGTAAGTCATAGATCTGTTATTGATTAGATTATTCACTAAAGTTTAAAGGTACAGGGTACACTCATCAGTCGACTTTGGGTCATGATAACTTTTCAGGTACGCTTTAATTATTCTTGATTTTCATACCAATGGAAAGATAATTTATTCCCCTTTTGATTGATATCCTATTTGTAATGATTGTATCATGCTTCAATGCCACAGGAATATCAGAATATGGAGTAAAAGTAAAAAGTCAAATGTATGTAAAATGCATTTTATTGATCACATTTGAATTCCGCAACTTCATTTAGGTCCGTGATAACTTTGGGGATATTTTCTAATTTTATTGAATTTTATACCAT
Organism: Paracentrotus lividus; assembly: GCA_940671915.1. Lineage (NCBI taxonomy): Eukaryota > Metazoa > Echinodermata > Echinoidea > Camarodonta > Echinidae > Paracentrotus > Paracentrotus lividus. The sequence continues at coordinate 9,315,118 of CALNVZ010000174.1, forward strand.
TGTCAAGTTAATTTATTCCTCTTGATTGATACTTATATTTGTCAGGTGATGTCATGCCTGTGTCCACAGACCCCCAATACACTGAATACATGGACAAAGCGTAAAGATATTTTCAGTTTAAATTTCTGTAAACACAACACTGACACCTTTGATACATTTTAATGTGGGGATTTAATCATTGTTCAATTTTTATAGCATTAAAAAGTCATTTATTCTCTTTATTGATACCCTATTTGCAATAGTAACATCAATTTGATGCACATAACTCACGATATAAATCAAAGTAAAAAGTGAAAAAGTTGCGAAATGCATGTTATGCTCGCAACAGACTAATAATACTCACAATAGGCATTCAATTTGCAACATTTGAACTTCTGAGTTGTCCTAAACATTCAGAGTGTTCGTCCATTGCAAGAACAACACATCGTTACAATTAGGGTGTCATTTGAAAAGAGGAATAAATATCTTGACAATGGTTTAAAGTTTCAATAAAAATTAGAAAATACCTCGAAAGTTATCAGAGGCCTAAAGTCGAGTTGCGGAACTTCGCTTTGATAAATGCATTTTGGCAAACATTTTACTTTTACTTTCTCCATTATTCTGATATTCTGTGCATTGAAGCATGACATAATCATTACAAGTAGGATATTAATGAAAAAGGGGAATAAATTATCTTTCCAATTGGTATGAAAATCTGGAATAGCTAAAGCGTACCTGAAAAGTTTATCAATGGACCCAAAACGTATGAACTGCGAAGGACTCTTGGTTCGATGGAGATGTGTTATATTAGCACGATGTGATTTTCGACATTGTCGAATCTAAAGAAATTTGGGTATATGGTTGCGGAAGGCAGTAAGTAGTTTGCAAAATGAAGTACAGTGTATTAACATATTAATCACTCTTGTCGATAAACAACTTCTGGATGAGAATTTACCAAGGTTTAGTTCTTTACCCTATGAGCTTGCGGTCAATTGAATGTTATGACGGGGTAGAGTCTCTGTCTACCAGAGTGAAGGCATTTTAGCAAACTGTATTTTTTTAGCAATCTAAAGTATGAGAAAGATCTGAAAACAAAAATGATTGAATGGTTTCAAATTATTCTGTCATTTAATTCAAGAACACAGTTAGGACAGATTTTTCGTTCCCCCCACCAATTCAAATCTTATGTACCACAACAACAATTTTCCTTTTCAACTTTGGTTGATTCACATACACACCTGCCCAGTAAGTAATTCAAACAAGATCGTCCGTAGCTCCAACAATCACACGCTGGTCTTACACTAAATTGCGTTGCCCGAGCAGGTGTACATGTTGCTATGTGAGCCTTTGGAGTTCATCTCTCTACACACCCACTTCCACTGGCTAAAGTATGTCAGCCGAATGTGACCACCTTCAGCTAGAGAATGTTGTGCGGATTTAGGTCCCTATTAAGCAAACAATAGCATGTATTATTTTTTTTATCTAACGCACCAAGGACAGGGATGTTCTGCGCTAAATTAACCCTTTGAGCTCGGGCCTGTGAAACGCGATTGCGTAACCCTGTGGTTCAAGCGATGAGCCTACTGAATAGTGCTTGAAAAGAGGTCCTGTTTCTTTCAAATTATTTCTATAACATATGGATTAAAGATCATAACGGCAGGCTTCGCACCTCTGGACAATAGCACTTTGAATAATCACCATTCATAAAAGCGCAGGTGTAAGTTTTAAAATAAAAGCGCGGACTTATAACTTGTAATGCCTACTGCATTTGCATACTTTACATTTCATTACATCATTATAGTTACAACAAAGTAGTTAAATCAAAATGTCAAATAATCAACCCCTCTCTTTATCGTGATAAGTATACATAACCTAGCGAGAATCAGAAAACAACAGGCTTAATCTCCATGCAACTAATGTTTTATAAACACAACACAAAAGAAAAGTTCCCCCTATTTCAAATATCAATAAATTTTTAAAAAGGAGGAGTTACAAAAATCTAATTATATGTCCATGTAGGGAATTTAATTTAGCTACTATGGACCGAATTTAGGAAAAATCATGTTGTCATGCTTCAGTGAGTAATGGTTGAATGCAAAAATGTCTTTTTTGAAGTTCGCAAGCCTAAAATCACAACATTGATTCAATGATATCGGACCAATTTTTAGATTTTAAACATTTCACGCATCAGAATGTAAGCAAACGTGCTTTCCAAACATACGGAAAGGAACATTTGTGTAAATTTTCACGGTTGAGTGAGCATGCAGCAAAAAATGCCAAAACTGCATTTTTACATTTTATCCATTTTAAAATTGATCAATTATGATGGGATTCATGTCTAGGAAGATGTTTTTTAACTTTTGCAAAAAATTTAAATCAATTCACGGTTGAATGAACACCATAAAATACCATGTGAAAAACACTAAGTAAGTATTCTTTCCATTTTGTACACTAAAAATCATGTGAATATCTTGTTTTGTATTATTTTATGACCGGTGCACGTGTGTACATGATCCATATGCATTTATTAAAAATTTTCTGCTTCAGTGAGCATTGTGCACTGGAAAAGCTGTTTTTTAATTTAGAGACCAAAATCAAATTGCTTACTTTGCTTAACCATAACAGTTTGTTTGGAAGTATTCATTTGCTTTCATTTTCGCAAAAAATCCGACTTTTCATGCTTCAGTGAACACAAGATATGAGAAAAGCATGAAAAAAGGAAGAAGGTTTACGGCCCTGGCACAGCCTAATGGTAGGTCCAATTCTCCAATTTGACCTACGTTCCTGTTAGTTAATGACTTCTTAAAGATTTGTGCCAAGTTTCAAGAATTAACTCAAAGTATAACGAACAAAAAAATGACAATGAAAATGGGCAATATTTGACGTTGTTCACTTTTTTGTTCAAACTCTATACGTAAAGTCAATGGGGAGGAAATCAATAGTGAACAAAAGTCAAATATTGCCCATTTTCATTGTAATTTTTGCAGTCGTTACACTGTGAGTTAATTCTTGAAACTTGGCACAAATCTCTAAGAAGTCATTTAACTAACAGAAACTTAGGTCAAATTAAGAATCGGGACGTGCCATTAGGCCGTGCCAAGGCCGCAAACTTTCTTCATTTTTTCATGTTTTCTCATATCCTGTGTTCACTGAAGCATGAAAAATCGCGATTTTTTGAAAAATGAAAGCAAATGAATACTTCCAAACAAACAGTTATGGTTAAGCAAAGTAAGCAATTTAATTTGGTCTCAAATCAAAAACAGCTTTTCCAGTGCCACATGCTCACTGAAGCATGAAAAATTTAATAAATGCAATATGATCATGTATACACGTGCCACCGGTAATAAAATAATACAAAAACAGATATTCATATGATCTTTAGTGTACAAAATGGAAAGAATACTTCTTCAGTGTTTTTCACATGGTATTTTATGGTGCTCATTCAACCATGAATTGATTTAATTTTTTTGCAACAGTTAAAAACACTCTTCCTCGACATGAATCCCATTATATTTGATCAATTTTACCATGGCAAAGAAGTAAAAATTGCAGATTTGGCATTTTTGCTGCATGCTCACTCAACCGTGAAATTTTACGCAAATTTCCTTTCCGTATGTTTGAAAGCACGTTTTGCGTACATTCTGATGCGTGAACTGTTAAAAATCTAAAAATTGGTCTGATATCATTGATTCAAAATTGTGATTTTAGGCTTGCGAACTTCAAAAAATGACATTTTTGCAGTCAACCATTGCTCACTGAAGCATGACAACATGATTTTTCCTAAAATTCGCTTCCATGGTAGCTAATTAAATTCCCTACATGGAAATATAATTAGATTTTTGTAACTCCTCCTATTTAAAAAAATATTGATATTTGAAATAGGGGGAACTTTCTTTTTGTGTTGTGTTTATATATATTTTTTTAAAATCTATAATAATGAAGATTGTTTCAACCCCTTAACTTTACTATTTCTCTCTTCTTCTCATTCTCAATTTTTACCTCTCGTCTTTCTCCTCTTGAGCTAGCTTTATTTGATTATTTCTTCCCTTCCGGATGCGTACGCCAAAAGTTTAGATTGGGAATTCGTTTTTCATGTAAAAAATTGTGGTAATGTTGAAATGAAGTGAATTGTTCTCGATTTTTTTTCCACGTAACTGGGTTCTTTCTTTAATGGATATTGAAAATGAATATATCTTTGTCCTATTTCTCAAGAATTTAGCACCAAAAAGCTGGTGAAAAGCTGGAAAAGTTTGTCACTATATTAGGGAATTATCTCGGCTTCTGTAGAAGCCCGTCGTAGCAGACTGAACACTTTGCTTGGCTTCTGTAAAAGCCCGTCGCATCCAAAGGGTTAAGCAGCTTATAATATTCAAATACTAACCATTAAAAATATATTTAATTTTTTTTGGGGGGGGGGTATGGGGAGTGTTATGATACAGGAGTAAATTTTAAGAACATAACCATACGAAAACAAATACATAAATGGGAGGGTCTCTTTCCAACATGTAGATTTAAGGTTTTAAATGATCTTAAATTTTGTGTTGATCTACATGTACTTACTAGGACACTACTTCTCAAGGAAATGTAAAGTCATTGCTTTTGATGTAAATATTCCTTTATTAAAGAAGAGGGGGGGGGGGAAAGAGTCCACAAACTAAAAAAAAAAAAAAAATAAATTAAAAAATAAATAAACAAAAAAAAACATACACATAACCTACTATTTAATTGAAAAGATGTCTGATAATTTATCAGCTATTTTTTTTTCTCTTCTTTTTATTATAAAAAAAAAAGAAGTTATTTTTGACGAGAATTCTCTGTACATGTATTTCCATACCTGCAAATGATCCCTGCGGCATGAAGAGTGGCCAAAGCGACAAGTATTTCTGATGCCCAGATGCGAACACAGGATTCAGGTAGGGTTGTAGCACTGCTCTCTGCCCTTGATCGCCTCACATCATCCAGATGGGAAAACAATCTTGAAAGCGACGGCAGAGCATCACCTTGCACGCCAACATGTCCTCCTTTCAGAGTAGATGACCGCGAGTTTGTTGGTGTTGTGTTTGCATCTCCTACTAAATCTTTTTCTCTACCATAAATATCATCCATGTCCAGTGCTTCTCCACCCTGGCAAACCGCTGAATAAGCACTGTCTGTAGGGGTGGTTGATGTACCACTGAGATTGCCTTCAACACTGGGAAGCTTTGAAAAAATGCCAATTTGAGGAGTGCTTTCAGGATTGGAGCTGATTGGTTTGAACATATGCCGAGGCGTTGATTGGGCAGATATGGTTGACGAGCTGGGAAAGTCCCTCATTACAGCTGTGCTAGGTAGATTTGCATCTGATGGATTGACACTCACATATGCTGTAGAGGAATTTGAGTCTGTTTTAGAGGTAATGATGAGTTGACTGTCATTATCAAATGGATTGATGTGTAGATTCATATCCTTCTGGTTGGCATGCTGAAGGTTTCCTTCTCTTTTTGAATTATTGCCTTTCATTTCCTTCTCAATATCTTCCGATGATGCTCCATCTGGGTTCTGTCTCGGTTGCCCTATGGTGTTAACTTCATTTTGGTCTTCTAAACTAATGTCCAATCTATTGTCTCCTTGCATGTATATATCAGCATTTCCACTATCACTCGTTTCTGGATTGTCCTTCTTGCTAAACACATCATCGATATTGTCATTGTCATCGGTCGGCATATCTGTTGGCACATCTGGCAAGGTAAAAACATCTGGAATCTCTCTACTGGCATTTTCATTTGATTCGGAGACGGATGACTCAATTTTTGATTCTGCACTTGTTTCAAATCCAAAACCTTTTGTATCTGGTATTCCACCATCGAAAAATGAATTCCAGTCATTTGCTTCATGAGATTGAGAATCTGCACCCATGGACACCGTTCTTTTTGTGTCTCTGCTCTGGAAGTTCTTTCTTGAAGTTTCATTTACTGGTGTGATGAACATGCTTGCACTATGTATGAAAGGAGGGCGGGGACGAGGGTAGCCATTAACTGTATCCTTGGGGTCATGTCTATTTGTTTTTTCAGATAAGGACTGACTTCTTTTTTTTGGTGATTGAGAGCCGGAGTCAAAGAATTCAGCCAGATCAACACCAGGTGCCATCTCCTCTTCTTTGAATACCCCAAATGCCCTGGTGTCCAAAAAAGCTTGGCAGCTTTCTTCAGTACTGGATGAGGCTGGTGACGTAGTTGATTCTTCATGAGGCAACATTTTCTGCAAATCACCTTTCTCCGAAAAATCTCCAGTAGGCACATTTTCTTGTGGAGGCACTTCATGTAACATTTCCGTTTCTAATTCAGCTTCTTCTTTGCGCATCTGTTCTACTTCTTGGACAATTGCAAGAGCCTCGGCAATGACTTGGGCGGGGTCTAGGTCATGCTTCTCTGTCTTGAACTTCACTCCTTTATCAGGTGAAGCAACTTCATCTTCTTCCACTCGATGTTCACTCGCAGGGGAAGGGTCAAAGCCAAAGACTGATGAATCACCCATCTCTCCTATGCTGCATTCATTTGGGCTGTCTATGCTGTCAATGCTAAACAGAGCCATTGATGCAGGTGCAGCATTAGCAACAACTTCTCTTCTATCTGGAAAGTCCACTTTAGAGGGCGTTGATACAAGTACATCTCCTTTGCCAAACATCTCTGTTGATTCATCATTGATGTCGCTCAGAAACAGACTATCATCTTGATCAGTTCTCATGTTGCTGGTCCATTCATCATAGTTTGAACTCTGATTGACAAGATCATTCAGGTTGGAATCAGACAGCCTCTTTGGGATGGGCTCATCATCACCTAATGTTGCCCCACCAGTCACATGCTCTCCACAAGCATCAAGCAAATTCACATAGCTATTGGAAACCTCTGTTGAAGTTGTTAGCTTCCCTTCCATGCTGTTAACCGAGGTCGCATCGCCCTCTGTATCATCAGGAACCATGGCATCATCAGGTACCTCTTCAACCTGTGAGACAACTTCTGTAACAGCTTCTTCTGGAACAAAAGCATCCTCATGGACGATCCCTCTCCCGCTGCGTGTGCTTCCTGACCGAGAGCGCTGGGATTGTCGGCTGACAGTGCTACTCTTCAAACTGTTGGCCAGCTCGTGTTTCCTTGTAGCTTCTTGTTGCTGCTTGAGATAAGGGCTTGCATAGTTCCAAAGCTTTCCCCCGGTAGCATGCTCCAGTAAGAGAAAGATGGAGCTCTCAGTCTCAAAGTAGCGGTACAGTCGCACCATGTAAGGACAATAGGCAGGCACTCTGGTTGTTACCTTGGTGTTGGGTACACTGCATTTGCCAAGGGACTGTAAGATGTTAAAAAAAAGCGGGAATTATCCGTTAAACATGTACAGCCTTAAATACTGTAATAAATCATTCTGGACCATAGTCACTTTCAGTTATAATTAACAATGCAGAAGACAGCGGACACAAAAATACCCCATTATATGAAAATAATAAAACATTTCACAAGAAGATTTCACTTCGTTTAAATCAATTGTATTGATCATGACACAATTTCTCATTCATTGATTTGTTTACGATAATTGTAAAAAAGTAACTATTATTTTTATATTTTCAAAAATTCATATGTTTTAACTAAATGTGCAGCTGTTTCGCTAATCCTGTGTATGTAGAGAAAATTCTTATCCCACATTTGAAAACAAAGTACATTGTACATCATCTTGACACAATGTGATAATGAAAATTCTATCCATTTTAAAAGAATTCAAGTGCACTGAAAAGGAAAGAAAATGTTTAAAGAAAATGGATAGTCAAAATTATAAATTAAAAGCATAACGTAGCATAATAACAACACTTTTTGAGGCGGTTTACATTAATTACCTTAATGATGAATGTCTGGTAAGTGGACATATCAAGTACCAGAAGAACAGAATCAACGCACCCTAGGACCTTATAGGACTTCAGTTCGTCAATGTTCCCCCGTAAATGTGCTGATGAAGGATCTATTTCCATCGTCATCTTTTCAGACTGTTGGCAATATACGTTAGGATAAAAAAGAAAGGGAAGATAAGGTGATAATATTGACGAACAGAAGACGGTCCAAGCGAATTATCTTGCTATCTAGTTACATTGAACAGTGTACATAAGTCTTCACAAATCAGGACTGGGAGAATGACCCTGTTATGAAATCATGAAAATCATGACCCTGTTATAATGAAATCATGTTGTATTTGTTTTCTTCATAACAGGCATGGACTATGGCAATTATTTAAATAGTTTGGATGGTAAAACCGAAATGAATGTAATTTGTGATCAATACAATATACGACTTTGGTACGTTCAGTATTACTGTATAAGTGGTCATTTTTACGGTGGTTTTATTTTTCGCAAATTTCGTGAGTCCATCTTCGCAAAAATTTCCACTTCAACATATTAAAGGCTATTTATTATAATAAAAACATCACAAAAATCGTAAAAATTATCAACTCACAAATTTCCCAAACTAGTCTAAAATCGCGGAAATAACTGTACGCAAAAATATTAGCTTATACAGTATCCAGTATTTACCTCCCATCTTCTTGCATTGGATGCCTCTATAGACAGGTATTTATTGTAGATATCTTCAGCTTTCATGAGATATTGAGCCGTTTTCCGCCTGACAGCCTCTCGTCGGGTCTTGCTCTTGTCACCTGTATAATATATCAATCTCTTTGACATTAAATTTTCAAGAGTTTCTTATGGGTGCCTGGTAATACGATGCCTGCCTAGGATGCTCCTAAGGAGTTAACCCGTTGTGTACACAGCCCACATATATTTGGGATGAAAAACTTCATGAAACTCATTATTGCATGGATAAATAAAGACCTTCTATAAGTCATTAATAGATTAATTAGTGTATTTGTTTTACCTTTAAATAAAAAAGATTTGTTGAAACCATGCTTGACAACCACAATTCATTTCATTTGGCTTCGTGAAGAGATTTAAAGTATTGAATGGATGAAAGAAATTAATTGCTTGCAGGCAAGCATTAATTTCATGACTGGGATAATAAAATTTAAAGTGCTTTAATAAAGAACCCAGAATATCACTGAATTATGTAATTTACATTTCATTGTTTCCTCATTTGATTATTAGATGATGAAGGTGATAGCTTATCTAAAAAAAAAAAAAAAAAAAAAAAAACCCGACTTCATGAATGAAATGATTGGTATATTTATTAGAAAAGAACAAAGTTGTGAATGGGAAAGTTTGTGACGGAAACATTTTTCATACAAAGTTTGCTTACCCACAACTCCCTTCAGCAGGATGGCTACACCTGCCTTGTATGCATCAAAAGAAGCCTGATAGTTGCCAACACTCTCGTTATCAAGGGCCATACTTATTTTACCCGCCGCTTGGTACAGATAGTCGTCCTCTCCGCTCACATCCCATTTTGAGATGCTATCGTTGGAGACATGCCTACTGCGATCACCCACGGCTCCGGCACTCCGACTGTCGATGATACCGGTAGACTGGGCATCTTCATCAGCGGCCTGCTGGGCTCGCAATGAGTTCAAGTATGCCCGGGCTAGAGAACTGTGGCTGTTACGGTTTGCGGTCATACCAGCAGAGATGGAGACCGAGGAGGGGGCAGAATCAGATGAGTTTGATTGCAGTGAGGGAGGCACAGTGACTGTGATTCCGCTGTCTATTGAATCATTTGTAACAACACTGCTTGATGGGGTAGGAGCATCACAAGTGTCGGATGCAAGGTCAGGAGAATCTCGACTTAGCTCAGCACACATGTCCATTGCTTGGAAGAGCCAGCTGTTTGAGTGAGGGAGGGTTCCTGGCTCCGTGCTTTCACATTCTGGAGTAAAGTGATATAAAATTTATTTACAAAGCAAATGACAAGGAATATGATAAATGAATATTAATTCTTTTCCGGGACAGACACTTAGGCCGATTGCACCATCTAAGCTTCCCATTTCATTAAAATTCTTTTAATATAAAATTCTGTAATCAAATAAGAATTCTTTTATCAAATATATATCTTATCTGAAACACTCAATAACATACATGTATGGTAATAAGGAATATGTTCCTCAATATCTAGTTTGTACAATGATAGATACTGAGAAAACAGTTTCAGCTTCCTATTGAACAAGAAATAAAGATATGATAACAAGATGAAATTCAGGTTAAAGGATTTGATTGAAACCACATTGTAATAGTGATTCTCACTCATAAACATATCAAAATCTGAGGGGCCAGGCTCGACTAGCACATGTGCTATTTGCTGGTCCATTTACCACTTTTAATTTTTTTTTTTTTTTTTAATGTCATAATATGCCTCCTGTTTGTCATGAAATGTTATCATTAGTAAATAAATCAAATCAAATGTATCATATTTCTTACCTGAAGGTGACAGTGGATCAAAAAATGTTAAGTCTTCCAACTGTGGTAGGGGTGTACTAGGCATCGAGTCCTCGCTAAAAGTTGTTCTCTCATCCTCGCTGTCATCATATCCCTCTCCACCTCCTTCTGAATCCTCCCCCCTCTGCTCCTCATCTTCTTGCTGCCGGTGGAGCCAAACCCCTCCAAGTTCACCACCTTGTGTAGGAAGGGATAGGGAGAGTGATGCCCCTCCCTGATTCTCCTCTCCCTCACCCTCCATTCTAGGAACGGAAGCTGCCATAGTTCTACTGCTAAGTGGTTGGGTGGAGAAGCTTTCATTGTCAGATTGGGGGCTTACAACCTGAGGTTTTAATATAGAGTTGTCTGTAGACACTTTCCTTCTTGTCACAGTCTCCCCACCCTGTCAAAAGCATAAAGAACAATAACATAAATGCTTCAATTCAAATTTGGAACCATAAAAGAGCAAGATACATGATTTATTTGATAAAAATTTATAAAGCATACATGTGCATACATTGAATATTAACCAAGCAATATAATCAGATATCTTAACATGATTTGATAATGCTGCAGCTATTCACAGCACTCTTTAAACACAGCTTTATATATATCTACATACATCCATGCAAAAAGGCATAAACAAGCATCCAGGATATACTTAATTTAAACATCCATTATCCATAAATTATCCCTCAGAAGTATTATTACCATTTATGCCTTCTTTAAATTCATGCAGGAAAAAAGTTTCATTTTTAATCAATTTCACACCTAATCTAATCATTGATACATATAAACAACATAATCAAAAGAAAATGCAGAGCATCAAAAGATTACAATATGTGACGCATCACACCGAAATCAGACACAAGTCGCCGAGCAAATTCAGCACAGTGTTGAGGGAATCGGCAAAATAATCAAAATTGTCTTATTTAGGGGGAAATATCTTTTTGATTTTCTGAATTGTCAATGTTTCTTGTATGCTCTGTAGTAGACATGATTAGGGGAAAGCCTTTAAAAATGGATTGTTTTGCATGCAATCTTTGACTCTTTTCTGACGACTTGTGTCTGATTTCGATATGATGAGTCACATATGCTATACATATAAAATCCCCTATCTCACAACTTTAGCAATTTGCTTACCTTGAAAAATTCTACAAAATGTGTAGACTTAGCGAGAGGAGGTACTTTAACAGTAAACTCTAGAAGTCTCAGAGCACTCTGTCTTCTTTCTTCAATTGTCTTTTCATCAAATCTCCCTAACAAGTAAATGATATTGACAATATTCATAACGTGCAGGGCAAGTCCAAGCTATTTTGCACTAGTAACGCATGGGATATCACAAGTATATTTAACCCTATATCTTATATTTAGTCATCATAGCTCATTTCTTGGGTAGTTTATGGTAGATAGTAGGTATCTTCATACAAAACAACATAATTAATCTATGCTAATTAATTCGCCAGTAACGCGTGGGACCACAAAAATCATATTTTTTTCTTGTTTTACTTTGTTTCTGAAATATTGTGAAAATACTTGTCACCGTGGAAAATCATTGCAAAGAACTTGTTATACATCTATTACTGACAATCAATCAAAAGTTTCATAAACATTAATCCATTAGTTTTCTCTCAAGGTCAATTTTAAAAAGATAGTTTATAGGGAATTTCCACTTCCTTTTGGCAAAACTTCTTGTACTTCCATACATTTTACACACGTTGTCCCACACGTTACCAAATCTAATTAAAGATTGTGTTAATTAGATGAATCAGACTAAACTTTTTTCTTCTCATTATGATGGAGCCTACTGTAAATTTGGCCTTTTGAAAGTCTCATGAAAATTCAATCATTATTTTTTCTGCAAATGAGAAATAATGACCTAAAAAAAGTAACGGGTGGGACATGCCAATTTTGTATCATCCTTTATTTGCATATTTAATTAGTTGAGAAACTGGAAATCATAGTCATGAAAACTTGTCATTCAGACTTTAGGGTCCCACTACTATTGGGATAGAAAGGTGTAAAACTTTAAAGATATCTTTTAAGAAAGCCAAAATTCTTAATGTCCCACGCATTACTCAAATTTTTAATTTATGCAAATGTATTCATTTATTATTGGTAATTCATAAGCATTTTTGTATTCTTGTTATAAAATTCATGTACTTTGACATCTTGGCTTTTAAATGACACCAAGTTTGTCTTATTTGAACCATTTTGAAATTTCACTCATAAGTGATCAAATAGCTTGGACTTGCCCTGCAACATATCCATCTCTAGAGATGCTCTAGGTGCATACAAAATTGAGGTTATTGTAAGAAATTTAACAAGATTAAGATTAAAAATTAAAGTCTTCTACTGAACACTTGACATAAAAAAAATCATCAGTGGGCATATGCGTAAAGGATCAGGTGAGTTTTAAGCATCGTTTTGAAAGTAGAAAGGGTGTTTGGATAGACAAGTTTCGCCTGATTTCGCTATCAATAAAACACGCAATATGACCTTTTGACCGCTAGATGACCTCTGACCTCATCAACAAACAAGTGGTATTAACCAAGGATAATTCATACCAGGGGTGAACAAACTTCCATTAAAAAACGAGTGAAAATTAAGCAAACATGTGTTATTACCCAAGAATCATTTGTACCAAGTGTGAACACAATTGATGGAGAAATAAAGAAAACAAGTTCAAGAGAAGTTGACCTTTTGACCCTATATGACCTTTGATCTCCTCATCCTCATCAACACACATGTGGTAATACCCAAGAATCATTTGTACTTAGTGTGAACACAATTGCTGGAGAAATTAAGAAATGACATTAAGTGTAAGAAAAGTTGACCTTAAAGTGACCTTTTGAACCCTATATGACCTTTGATTTCATCATCCTCGCATATGTGGTAATACCCAAGAATCATTTGTACCAAGTGTGAGCACAATCGATGGAGAAATAAAGAAATGAGAGCAAGTTAAACAAAAACTTTAACATTTTTTGTAAGTGTAAGAGATGGCCTCATATCATTTGACCTTTTGACCCCTAGATGACCTTTGACCCCATCATCCTTATCAACAAATATTTGGTATCACCCAAATATCATTTGTACCAAGTGTGATCAGAAATGATGAAGAAATAAAGAAATGAGAGCAAGTTAAAGAAAAAAATAAAAACGTAACAGACCAACAGACTAACAGGAAAAGTGATCACTATGTCTCTGCCGAACTTCGTTCAGGCGAGACAAAAAAGGTTGAAAAGAACAAAGAAGAGTTACACATCAATGTACAAGTCAATGTTAATGAGAGAACATTATTGTAGCCTACATCACTTTTAAATTGACATAATAGAGGATGGAGAAACAATATCAGAGCCAAGAAAGAGTTCAATATATGGTATTTAATCTTGGTCAGAATTGAACGAAATGAATTTCAGATTCTTGAGTGGTAATTTGGAAGGATCAAACTAATTTGACAGGTTAACATTAATACATTTGCAATTTAGTTGAGACAATACTCTGGTAAGAATACCGTGAGCGCCGAAAGGCAGACCTGCTATACAAGTAGGCGTTATTATCATTATTATCATTATTAAAACTGCTCTCCCAATTTCTTCATGAAGGAATTGAATGCTATAGTCTAGATGAAGAAAAGGGAACATGAAAAAAATAGAGGGTTTATAATATAAAATACAATACACACCAAAGAATCGAGCTTTGGCAAAATCTGGAAATTTTTCTGGTCTTCGTAGATGATAGTGGAGAAGGGACAGAGCTTGGTGTAGTTTCTTGAAGTCATTATAACGCTTCCAAACAGCAACCTGGGCAATTATAAAATGTTAAAGAAGCATAAATAATAATCTAGCAGATTTTGTATTTCTATTATTCTTACGTAGGACATCACATAATGTATAGTTGCTGTAATGTCATAATGTACTTATTACAAAATAAAATATATAGTGCATCATACTTACTAATCTGTGTGAACTTATCATACTTTTCAGTAAACTACCATTATACACCAATAATAATGACAAAATACAACAATTCCATGTAAATACAATCACTGACTGTATTGCATTGAATTACTCATAGAGCAGATTAATATGCAAAAAATAAAGATACATACAAACATACATATAAATCATGCACAGAAAATCTGTTCTATTATTACAATGGGAATAAAGTGACATTTTGAATAGCTTTTGTGCACACCATATGGGGAGACCGGAGTTATCCCGGTATGACATCACACATGGTGAGCATGTTGACAATGGAAGATTTCCGTTATCATTAGAGATCTCAAGATTTAAATACTCACAATTTCTTTATATTATTTATCTGATTTTCCCCCGATCTTATTTGCCTTTTCTGCATCCACATTACCATAAGCCAACTGTCTACAAAGCGCCAATTCTCCTTTAAAATTCAAATTACCTCAATGACTTCATCTGCTTTGTCCAATCTGAATGCCTAGCAAAATGAGAAGAAAAAAAAAATATTGTGAAAATAATTCTCTTTAAATAGACAATATCTTACTTAAGACTCTGACATCTGAGTTAAGCTTGAGACAAGTATGAAGGAAGTAATAAACAGAAATACCAAGATAGAAACTAAGGCAAAAAAAAAAAAGGGCCCCCAACCCAAATGAGAAAAAAAACAACAACACTAAAACACAAAAGAACAAAGTTGTGAATGATGACACAACATAAGCCTCAGCATTCAATATCTTCAGTTATATTGGTCTGTTGACAAGTCATCAGCCAGTAGCTTTCAAAATTTTTATTATTTATGGCTAAATATTAAAGTTAAACATGAGTTAAACATGAGAGAGATCCCAATTTTGAACTTGTCAACTGTCCGGTGTGATACTTTCACAACAACATTCGAGCCAATCTTCCCGAAGCCAGGGAAACTGGGTTAATGTGCTGTGGGCTTATTAAGTGCTTATTTCACTTCGGCTAACATCACATCAGCTGATTTATTCATTTATTTTTAATTTTTTTAATAACTGTTAGATCCATTGTTGCGACTAAATTTTAAACCAATCATTTCTATGACCAGCTTTCAAAATGGCATCTGATTCTGATGCATAGAAAATTTTAGAATGCATTCTGAAAGAGTTGTATCATGGATTCAAATTGCCAGTGCCAGTGCACAAAAAAAAAGTTAAGAAAAAAAAAATTCTGATAAGATTACTAAATTGATGCTTTACTAACTACGAACAACCTAAACAATAATAACTCGATCTACCGAGTGAGTCAAAAAAAACTTTACACCTAGAAAAATGTTGATAGAAAGTAAACCAATTTATAAACCCCAAATTATTTTACATATTCGGTAAGAGTAACTCCTCCTGCATCTTTTGATACCATTTTTGTATGGTATGTTTTTACGCTTGGATGAACACGACGCATTGTTTGCGAACACGTCGATTTCGAATTGTGCCAGAATGGGAGTAAAATCAAAACAACAAAAAGCTAGAAAAAGGCAACTTCAGTTCATCCTGATTAAAATAGCATAACTTTTTAATTAAAATGTCTTTCGCTTAATAACCTGGCAGGGGTGTTGTTACACATATTGACTACATTTTGCATGAAAATTAGATTGACTCGTCGAGTAATGCACGAATGAGTACATATCAAAAAGTAAATTACCACTGACAGACCTAAAAAGGCCTCCTAATACTTATGAAAAGTGATTATTTTGTATTTGACGTGTGCTCACTCATGCCTGACTCAACAGATCTATCTCATGTTCATACAAAATGTAGTCAATATGTGTAACAACATCCCTGGCAAATTATTAACCGGAAGACGTTTTCGTTAAAAAGTTATGTTATTTTAATCAGGATGAAGTTGCTTTTTTTATAGCTTTTTGTTGTTTTGATTTTACTCCCATTCTGGCACAATTCGAAATTGACATGTTCGCAAGCAATGCGTTGCGTTCATCCAAGCGTAAAGATATGACACACGAAATTGGTACCAAAAGATGTGGGAGGAGTTACTCTTTCAGAATATGTATACGAATTTGGGGTTTTTAAATTGGTGTTGTTTTTATCGACATTTTTCTAGGTGTAAAGTTTTTTCTGACTCACTCGGTATAATAACCCGTGGTAGGTACTCCCACATAAAAATAAAAAATGCCAGCAGTCTCAAATCATGCCTGAATATAATCTTGAACATCTCACTTTTAACATAAGATAATTTTAAAATTGTGTGGAAAACCAAACTTATGAAAAAAAAAAAAGGAGCAAAACTGCTATCAATATAAGTACACTCAAATTTGTGAAGAACTTTTGATTACCAATTAACTCTTTTCTTTTTCAGTGTAGAAATGTGAGAATAATTAACATTTTTACATTTTATCATGTTTATGGTAGTTGAGTTTATTATTTCCCAAAGTATTAGTGCAAAAGTGTTCCTCTTTGAAAAGAAAAGCTTGAAAAAGGTAATATTGACAGGAAATCTATTTTTCTGCATTGCATTGAGCTCAATGCAAAGGGTCACAACTCATGCATTGAAATTTGTGAGGCATGCATGTGGCACTGCAATTTCTGAATGGGGGTACCTACCCGTGGCATTTGGCAACATTTTTGGGGCAAGACATTTTTTTGCAAAAGCCGCCCGAATTGAAAAATGAAACAAAGACCGCTGCCCCTGGAACGTTACTTGCTTGGATAGTGCAATTTTCAAATTCAATGACAAATTTATGTTTCTACAGGGGGGCGTTTCACAAAACCGTCATAAGTCTAACTTCTTGACTAAATCAGAGATAGTGAACAACTTGTCCAAAAGCGGGTTCCACGAAGCCCTCTCTGACAAGATCGAGGACAACAAGCTGACTAAATACTTATGATGGCTCCGGACATGTCATATCTTTTGGAAAGCGCTTACACGTCAATCAAACGCAATTTATGGCAAGCGATCGGTTAAGGTGATTTCTATTTGCCACGGCACTCAGGATTTTCTCATTTCTGTTCAAATTAAAATGTGACAACCTCAAGATTTCAGTCTAATATGCAGAAAATAAATGGTTGATAAAGATTGAGTGCTTTTTATATCCAATCAAGAAATATTATGAAGTAAATATATCCAATCAAGACATAATATTGAGTGAATTTTATTACCATTATGTAGCCTACCATAAAGCTACATAAAGAGACCCGTATAGACTACGTTGGTAGTAAAATCATTCTCATCAGTCCAAAAATATTTTAATAAGTGGTTTTGAATAGATTTTTTTTTAAATTGCAATGTATTCTTGATTTCCTTTTGTCAGCGAACGGAAAATATAGAAAAAAACCATCCATTTTCGGCTAGCATAATATTCTGTTTTACGAAACTATCAAATTAGCACATCCGGGGGTGCCCGTCTCATGTTCCAACAGGGTCTTATTAATTTCATGATCAAAACCTTTTAAATGCAGACTATGCAGTGACAGAATGCATTTTAATACACATTTTATAAATTGTACATAATTTTATGAGTTTTCATACTGTTTTTGACCGATTTTATCAAGTCAATTTTCGATAATATTGAACATTTTGCTAAAACATAATTTCTAAATATCAGCAAAACCATGAATGGCATGATTAAGGCCACTTACACTAATGCATGGTCAATTCATAATTGACCTTGCACTGGGAAGTACCTTACTGCAGCAGTTTTCATCCAATGGAAAGTCAATGCAGAAAAATTAAAAATGGTGGCAAAAAGGGTCTAAAATTTGTAGATCCTCTACTCTAGATTCTACATGTAGATCTAAACAACATAAAAAATATCTAATTGAAGAATTATATTGCAATGATACTATATAGATTATCTTAATTTATTTTGAGGTAGGTTTAAAGCCGATTTCATTAATCATTATTGAAAAGTTTCCTCAGCAACCAAGAGGGCGACAGACAGCCATTTTCCAGTACAGCCTTATGTTGGTTTGCAGCTGTATGTGGATTAAGGCTAGCGTTATACTAACTATAGACAGCGCTGTAGAAGGGATCCGTTCATTTACGTTGAATATTGATGGGTGACCTTGTTGATGGGTTGACCCGGAAGTAGAAAAAATCGCTGTGCTTTTGAACAGCAGTGCATACGGAGCGCTAAAGCTGCCTGCTCTAGCCGCCTAGCTAGCTTGCTAGCAGACGGCGCTCGCGACCGGGGGTTTATATCGCCATGTACCGTACCTGCGATATGAACACAAGTTACGTATTTGGAACTGATTTTTGCCTTCAAATATCAATCACTCACTGTTATGACAACATAAATATGTATGTATAAATATATATATAGTATCATTTAAAAAAAAATATATTACTTGTGAGAGATTCGGGGTATACCAGCCCCACAACTAATCATCAGTCAGACTGGTCAGTCTAGCGTATCACTCGACATCTTTCCAAGTTCTCCGATAATAATCGTAGCTTGGAAGAGCTTCGTGTAACCGACTTAGTAAGATTGGAGCTAACTCCGTATTTGGCGGATAAAGATATGACTAACTTGTCCATGGTTTCGTGAAACGACCCCCTGACTACAATATCAGGGCAAGGAATTTATTTAAGCCTTCTAACGTTTACTTGTAGGCCTAACGTTAGATCTAAGCTGACATAAAACTCTACGCGCGGGACCGTTGTCAACTCAAATTTCGCATGGCCAGAGTCTAGTGCCACAGCAATAGTTATGTATCTATTATTAGTAAATGATTGTTATCTTTATAAGTTTTATGCATCTATTCTTACTCTATATGTGACTTTATAAACAGTGAATCCCTTCTCGTGCTTGACAGGTTCGGTGACGTTGAAACTTCTGATCCAAGTCTCCTTTTTCCTGGAGGTGGCCATCTCGCCTATCAATTGCTCCATACACAGTGGATTGTGGAAAACACCTCTCATATGCATATCAGCTCTGTATCGTGCGTGTACCAGGGAAGGTGTCCCTGCGTGTACGTTGATTTTTTATTAAAATGAAGTTGCATTGATAAAAAATGAAATTCATCACATACAAACTTTTAAAAATGAATCTGTAATACTGATATAATATCAAAATTTTCAAAAATATCAAAAATGTAGGGGGTGGGGAGGGGTGGGGTGTAGATTGGGCATCATCATCCCACTTTGTGCAGTAGAAAACGCAATCTTACTTAAACTGCGGCTGCTACGTACTCAAATATCGCAGGGTTATATCATTGAATGGGCTGACCTCGGGGAGATTTTCTTACTTTTAAAATCGAAAGCCTAGCCTATTTCATTTAAAAATGTCTTGCGTTGGATTCTTAGATCCAATTTTTAGATTGATAGGTGGCAGCGAGCCAGCGTTTCTCGACATGATGGCATACTTTATGATGATGTGTGGATTGGTAGTTCCCGTGATATTATCCACGGGTATACGCATACCATACGGGCGTTACAGCAGCCCGAAGTGGGGCTGGGGACTGGAGAGCCGCACCGCTTGGTTTCTTCAAGAGCTGCCTGCCTTTGCTATTCCCGTTCTGTTGATTGTTTGTTGTATCAGCCAGTACAGCTCAACATTGCCAAACACGATTCTTGTGGGATATTTCCTTGCACATTATTTCCAAAGGTATTTATTATGTTTATTTTTTTTTTAGTGGAAGTTATTAGATCTAACGTTAACGTTAAAATTCTAAGTTAGGTCTAACTGTTACAAATAAGCTTTTTTGGGGGCCTAGTTAGGATTTAAACAGGCCAGGCTAAATAAGGGCTAGGGTGGGGTGGGGGGGGGGGGGAATGAAAACTAATCAAATAAAAAGGCCTAGATCTAAAATTAAAATTACAAAAATTAGATCATATCCTCAGAGTGAGAGTGAGTTTTGAGTTTATTGGGAATGAAAAACAGCAGATTATATAATATCAAACAAGTAAAAAAAAAAGGTAAAATAATGTTCACATGATTATGCATAATCATTTGGATGCTGTTGAAACAATCCTCTGATACTATTTTTTTTCCCCCTCCAATTGTCTGCTTGACAGGACATTCATATTTTCCCTGCTAATTCGTGGAGGCAAGGAGACACCATTTATCCCTTTTCTTCTAGCTGCAATCTTCTGTGCCTACAATGGTTTCATGCAGGCGAGGTATCTCACAAACTATGCAGTATACAGCCAAACCTGGATGAGCGACCCACGCTTCATTGTTGGTAAGAGTTCACTGTCGGCTTGCCCTTAATTTAACAGACTCTGTTTGATAATATACTTTTTTCCTTTTTTCTTTTTTGTTTTTACTAGAAAAAACAGTAAAATGGTATCATAATCAGAGAAAATTACATATCAGTTCAAAAAACAGAAGTTCTTATTATTGAGTATTTTAAAGATTCATTGTAAACCGGTAGAACCTTGTTCTGTAACAGTACCCTACAATGTTCCCTGTATAATCTGACATACATGTTGGTATACATGTATCCCCTTGTTTCTGACATTAAGATTGACATTAAGATTTTGCATGTTCAAGTGAAGTCCGTCAATCAAACAACACAAATTCCTGTTATCAATATCCCTGATATTAAAAGACATCAGGTCGGGTAATATTCTTCTTTTTCCTTTCGAAGTTTGTCAATAACATCTCTTATTAAGACATGATGTTCATGATGAATGGTTTTGTACTATGATGTCCATGTTTTTCACACTATTCCCATATTATTGTAGGACTGATAATTGTATTTAGGTTTCTTTAGTTGACCTTATTTCTATGCGGCTTTGGTATTTGGTTCAGCTTTGTTTGCATCCATTTCCTATTTGACTTTCACTTTTGTTCTATATCATTCCTTTCCTATTCAGATGTCTTCATTCATTGCATTCCACATCTGATTCTTTTGTTCAACATTCATATTAATCATCTCAACATTCATATGACATAATCATCTCATCATCTTATTCATCTTCATTCTCTTATCTCTTATTGGTTATTCTTATGAATGGGCTTGTAACATTTTTGTTGGGTTGTTCTATTAATTCTCTTTAGTTCATTGGCTGTCTATGAGTTAATTTAAACATTGTTATGTTTCCTAAGTTACTATTTTGATGTTGGGCCAGGCAGACCATATTATAAATACAGATCTGTAACTTATAAATAAAACAGTCAAGATTATAAATTTGATTCCAGATCAGAGATTACCTTGTCTTCAGTTTTCCTTCTTGAGTTATATTCCTGTTCGAATAAACACGCTACATTTTATTGTATCATGTTGACTTTTAATGAAAATTAATGTAGTGCAGAGCTTTCTTTTAGGGGCACAGATGATCAATGATTAATTTGAATTGAATTATTTTGCTGAATATATGTTTTCTCTGACTGGTTTTAATGTACAATTCAGGATTTCTGTGACTATCAGATGACACAAAATATTCACAAAATATATTTTGTTACTTTTTAGGTTCAGTTATGTTCATGACGGGTATGGCAGTCAACATTCATTCTGACTATATACTGAGGAACCTACGCAAACCAGGGGAGACAGGATACAAAATACCAATTGGTAAGTTTTTATAATTCTGAAATCTTCCCCTGTTAAAATACATCACACTTGTCATGTGTATATGATGCACTTTTTGGTACCCTGGGGTACCAAAAAATAAATCACCGTTCTGTTGAATTATTATTTTTTTTTTTTTAGCTCTGTACCCTGGTTTCCCAAAATTTAAAAAAAAAATTAAATTTGAGTAAAAACAAAATAAAAAATAATTTTTGTTTGTTAATTGCATGCAATTTATCAATCTTTTGTACTCTGTTAAAGTTGTTAATATCGAATGAGATTTGAAATTAAATTTTTCATTATCCAAGACAGTGACAGTGACAGTTCCCCTGCTGAGCTATCAAAAATTTTTCTTGAATTTCGGCGACCCTCTCCTCACCCAACGTTTCATTTACCCTTTCTCAAGCGTTTTCCAATTTCTCTTGTCTGCTGAGTCGTTTGTATTTTTTGGGTGGGTTGATTAGATTTCTATATCCTCCCGTTTCGCGGGACTTCGACGCCATCGAGTAGAGCAACCGACGCGAACGGTAGAACAATCACCAACGCGAAATCAAGTGAGTGGGGACGCGTGGCATTCGTATACGCTCGAAAAGACTATACTAATAATGGGCACGAGATGGCGCTACAACGTTAGCGCTATCGCGATATCGGCGACGAATCTAGAAGACTACATAATAATGGGCACGAGGTGGGGCTACACAACGAGGGAACCCGGGGTACGGCGTGGTGCATCATATATTGAACCTCAAGGAGAAAAAGACTCTATATGCTGACTATTCCATGGTGGTTTTATTTTGGCAAATTTTGCGACTTACTCTACGCGAATATGTTCACTACATGATGTTTCTGCATAAAGTGAATGCAAATACAATAAATTTGTGGTAATATACTCTCGCAAATTCCCTGTCTTGAAGCAAAATCACAGAAATATATGGACGCAAAATATATGGCGTATAAAGTAGATATGTTGTCTACGAATCTTCTTGCAATGATTTCAAATTATGTTTTTTCCATCGCATTGAAACTTTCACAATATCTTTCAGTGTTTTTTCTACAAAATTCAACTTGTTGCATAGATTTCAATCTGATACTTTCAATAGATTTAAGTTTCCAATTTGAGGTTCACAGAGATGAGGTGATCTCCTCTTTCAAAACATTCGATTTTTTTTTTGTCCAATTTCGTTTTGAAAAATTCATTGACACGGTTTTCAATCTTTACTTATCCCACATAACTCAACTTGTTTTATACATATTAGTTGGATTTCCCGTCAAGTATTCTTTAATGTTTTAATGATTTCCTCATTGTTTTTTTTTTCTTTTCTAATTTTTTAGGTGGAATGTTTGATTATGTCTCAGGAGCTAACTTCTTTGGTGAGATAATGGAATGGATAGGGTTTGGTATAGCCTGCTGGTCTCTACAGTCGCTTGCTTTTGCCTTCTTTACTAGCTGTGTGATTGCACCAAGAGCAATGCACCACCATGCGTAAGTTGACAATTGTATAGAATGAGTGTCCATTATTGTTTCATTTAGCATCATCACCACTTTACAATGTGTACCTGGGAGGGGTATAGCGGAACTATAATCAATACAAGTCATGTACATGTACAGGGAGCTACAAACCCACTTGCCCGGGGCAAGTGAAAACCACAGGCGGGCAAGCAAAGTTCAAAGTCACTTGCCCAATCGGGCAAGCAATGATTCGAGCCCAAGATGTATGAGCAACATCTCACCCAAAAAACATGATAAAATATCTGTTTATAAACATGAACCGCATAAAAATATTGTAGCACAAGGATATCATTCTTGAGAAAACATTATCAGACAGTTGAAATCAAGTCCTCAAAACTTTTGATAAAACCGAGTTTGTTTTATAATACACCAACCCGTTCGTAGTTTCCAAACATTGAATACATGTACATGTGCACCATACGCTAGTCCAGTATGCAGACTCATTAGAATATTCTGCCCCTCTACCTTCTACTCTGTTATGAAAAGTTGCAGTGGGTTCTGGGTTCTTAGGCGACTTTATACAAAAAGATAAAGTCGTGGCCTGCTGCGTGAAAGTCGCATAGCGCCGTTTTAAACCGGATGTACAAATCCCCTCCAATTAAGTCAATAGAAGAAAAATAGCGGATCGGTATGTCCAGCATATAAACCCTCTTTGTGGTATTGATGCAGAGGGCTGCAGCTTTATCTTTTGGTAAGTCGCCTTAACCAATGACTTCCAGACACTAAATACATTTTATCTCAATTGACATTCTTCCTACATGAGGGATCACTTTTTCGGAAATAAAACATATAGCCTGTTTGTTGATGATTGTGTGTCATACAAAATACATTATTATATACATGTAGAAATATTTTTTTATTTCCTTATCATACGTAACCTGTTTACAAAAATGGGCAGAGTACAAATAGTGCCTACATATCAGTGTAATTTTGTATTTGTTTATGTTTTCATTTATTGCAGGTATTATCTAGAGAAGTTTGAGGACTATCCCAAGTCTAGGAAAGCTGTCATACCATTCATTCTTTGAAAGAAACCAGGTTTAGAGACCAATTCTAGTATTCCAGGTCAGCTGTTACGTAATAATAATGCAATCTGTCAAGTGACCACCATTTTTGAACCAATCAGTGGGAAATGATAGACAAGATTTGTAATTTCTATTTCATGTTAAAAAGTTACTCATACTCTGATTAACAATACCACATGTATAAGTGTACTACTATGGACGAGTGAGCACTTGGATGTTATATACAGTGTCAAAATCACCTTGTACCAAGTTTTGGCAGAAGGCAACCCTTGCTTTTCAAAAGTGCAAGTAGTCTCCTGTCCTTTGTGAATTAACTTGAGAAGCCTTACCCAAAACAATGAACAACTGGTCATGAAGCAACGGGTTTCTTTATGCCCGTCTTGGTACATGGTGATTAGCCCTAATCTGACCGGGGGGGGGGTTAATTTAGTCCCCCCTCAACAATTTTTGACGCGAGAAGCTAATGAACCCCCCCCCCCCCAATGTACTAGTAGTATAATTGACCCTAATTCTACTTTTAGCATGTGTTGATGATGCATTATTGTCAGAATTCAGAGAGAATCAACAGTAGATCGATTTGTTATACATTATTTGCAGTGTTGGTTGTAGTATTTTTTTAATACTGAAATTAGAGCAAATTATGCTTTATGTTTCATAGCAATGACTTAGTTTTGCAATAAAGAATTAAAATTTGCAATGACTTACAGATAATTTTTATATGACTCAAAATTCAATTGTGATTTTTTTGGGGGGAGGGGGATAATTTTCCCTCTTAATTTTTTTTTTCTTCAATAAAACATTCCAAACATAATCTGATATATGTATTTAAAATGCCATATAAACTATATTAGATGGCCTCTGAAAAAATGGGAAATTAATATGTGTGATGTGAGTATTATATTCCAAGTCTGAAAATTCATGTGTACTTCAATCTTATTCAGGAATTTTTGTTAGGTGTATTTGGACAAAGTGCCATAATTATTTCTAGGTTTAGGAGAGAGCTCTACGAAGAATTGCATTTTATATGACAGTGAGTGTGAACCTTGATGGAATCTTGTGTGAATATCATTAAAACATTTGATTTATGAAATTATAAATTCAGTCAATCATCTCTAATTGTTGTTTTAACAGTCTTGGTGTTTTTGAAACGTAATATGAAATACGCAATATAGACCCCTCACAAAATGTTACGCAAATCGAATTTGATCTATGATAACTTTTCAGGTATTTTTTAGTTATTCCTGCTATTCATACCATTGGAAAGATAATTTATTCCCCTTTTTATTGATATCCTATGATTTTGTCATGCTTCAATGCACAGAATATCAGAATATGGGGAAAAGTGAAAAGTCAAATGTTGTAAAATGCATCTTTATTGATCACATTGAAGATCAGCAACTCGAATTGAGGCCCTGATAACTTTTGGGATATTTTCTAATTTTTATTGAATTTTATACAGTTGTCAAGTTCATTTATTCCTCTTTTTATTGATACCTAATTTGTCATGGTGATGTCATGCCTGGGTCCGCAGAACCCCTGAATACCACCTGAATGCAAGGCAAAGTAAAAGATAGTGTTCACTTTAAAGTTCTGTAACACAACTTTGAACCTTGATACATTTCAATATTGGTTTTAATCACTATTATCCAGTTTTAAAGCTTTGGAAAGTTCTTTTATTCCACTTTTTATGATACTCTATTTTCAAGGTTACATCATGTTTGAATGAACATAATTCATGAATACAATGCAGAGTAAAAAAAAGTGAAAAGTTGCGAAATGTATTGTTATTGCTCAATAATAGTCACAATAGGCATCCAATTTGCAACATTTGACTTCTGATTTGTCCTAACATTTAGGTGTTATGTGCTTGTAAGAACAATATTATTGTTACATAGGGTATCATTGAAAAGAGGAATAAGTGAACTTGACAGTGGTATAAAATTCAATAAAAATAAGAAAATAGCCCAAAAGTTATTAGGGCCTAAAAGTAGAGTTGCAGAACTTCAATAAATTTGGCAACATTTGACTTTTTACTTTTCTCCATAAACTGATATCCTGTGCATTGAAGCATGACATAATCATTGCTAATAGGATATCAATAAGAAGGGAAATAAATTATCTTTCCAATGGTATGAATGTTAGGAATAACTAAAGCATACCATGGCCCAAAGTCGATTTGCGGAACTTTTTATGAGGGGTTTGTATCGAGCTTGTGATATAACAGAGGCTTGAATGTATATCAACAGCTTACATGTACGCCCAATAGTTTGGTAATTCTTGAGCTTCATAGCTGGCAAAGTAATATTGTTGTCATTATGTTCACAAAATATGTGAAAGAACATACTGGGCCCTCTTGCATTCTAGCAACTAAAGAAAAAGATAAATAAATAAAAAAAATTTAACGCAAGTCCGAAATTCGGGGAAGGGGATTGGGGGCTGCAATTACTTTCGGAATATGTGTTACATGTAGCAGAAATTATTAACCAACCGAAGTTTAGATACATGTAGTTAAAAAAAGGGGGGAAAATACAAAGGTTTTCTGTGAAAAAGACGACACGACATATATGAAACATTGTTAGTAACTACTATGGACTCGTAATGTCAATAAATGTTGTCGCAAAGTTATTATCGGTAGCTTCAAGAAGGCTGGATTTAATATTTTGTCGCTCAATGCGGGATGGTATTTTGATATTGCATTAAAAATGGTAATGATTCAGCTCTTCGAATATAAAAGAAAAGGAAATGATAAAGAGTAAAATAATTGATGCCGAAAGAGTACCAAGAAGTGGGAGGGACATATTGGTCCTAACTGAAAATAAGTCATTAATTGTCAGGCAGTATTGTCTCTTAATCTCTCTTGTTCTTTTTACCTTTCTAACGGAATGGAGTGTAGTGTGGTGGGTGTGGTGTGTGTGTGTGTGTGTGTGTTTGTGGGGGGAGGGTGGGGTGGAGTCGTCTTCGTAACGACTTGTTCATATGTGAAATTATTATGCCATAAGAAAACATATTCCTTACTACATTTAGATGATCAAGTTATACCCGCACAATGTTACATCAATAGATCCGTCTTCCTGTCACTTATGACATGTGAACAAGCGTTGAAGGGGAATAATGAATCGATCAAAGTCTGACTTAGGTGCTGGAAATGGGAAAAATTTGCTTCGAGTTTAAAGGACCGGTGCGTCATTTTTTAATTTTTTTTATACGATTTGAAACGAAACACAATATATATTCTGGTATTTTAACCCTATACAAACATGTCACAATGAGAAAAAATATAAAAACACTCAGAGCCATTTATTTTTATTTCATTATTGTATAAGTGTTGTGTTTATACATTACATAAGATATATGTTGGTGCCTGATTTTGTTTGTATGATATTACTTTATTTATTATGGTTTTTGTTCTTGTTTGTTATGATTTTCTCTTCAGAAATCCTGATGAAGGCAAATTAGCCGAAAGCTAAATTAAAGATTCAAAGTTCAGCAACGTCTAAACTGTTCCTAGACTTTTATTTATAGCACACACACACACACACACACACACACGCCCACACACACACACACACACCCACACACACACACACACACATATATATATATATATATATATATATATATATATATATATATTTTTTTTTTTTTTTCAAATTAAAATTTTTTTTTTTGTGTTGTGTTTTTGGGTGGGGGGGGGGGTCATTAAGTCCCAAATTTTGTAAAGATAGGTGTCCCGGTTTGCTTGTGTTTGGTGATACTTAGTCAATCACGTTATTGGTGAGTAGGTTATGACGCAGGTAATGATATGGTACGAGGTTGCTTACTTGGAAACGGCATTTACACCAACAATAAGCTATACATGTATAGTTTGTCATTTTCTCGTCATGTACACCCTGCATGTTTGATAGGTTTTATTGTGTGGAGAGTATGCAACGGTGTATCCATCTTTACTTGCGAGGGGGGGGCATAAACGGCCTAGCACATGTACTAGATGAAGGGGTCCATATTTTACTAAAAATTTTACCAATTCTATGGGTATTTGCTATGAGGAGGCTATAGCGGATCGTGGATTTTTGATTCCCACAAATTGGACTAGATGAAAGGATGTTGCCTTTGAAAACGAAACTAAATTTCATTTTCATTTAAAATTATTGTTATTCAATGTCTGTATAATGCAGAAAGGAAATAATATGTATCGACTACTTATCAAAATAATTCTCTCGTTCTTGATATCATGTCGTACCTCTGTCGTTAATAATGGAACGAAATCCACCGAGCATCACTTGAAATTAATTATTAACTAACCATTATCTTCACGTCACAATAGACTGTTAGCAGGGATAAGAAATTGAGATAAACAGCAATGGGGGAATTCTGTTTCATGGTTCCGTTCCACAAATCATTTTTATTGTTTACTAATTAGTCACTTGAAATGGGTGAAGTTCATAGGTGCTTCGTGCCAGTGTTCTACAACAACTGTTTTTTTTTAATGTCACAAGGATGATCTGCCCCCCCCCCCCCATGCCAGTTTCAATTCAGACGTGCATGTTACGGATACCCTCTCATGTTGTCAGTATTGTCGTGTCAATTGCTTTGTCAGGGAGTTGAAACTTGAGCTGCGTTACTGGATATCATCCAACTTTTGGTGGGCATTCGTGCTGTCATTAAATACCGTACATCGAACTCTTCCTGCCCTAACAACAATATTGCCTCTGTCTGAATTAACACCACTGTAGATTGGATTGTATCTATAGGATGGGATATGCGTGTTTGTATCAAGGATGTGCAACATAGACTTACCGTAATATGGATCACGTAAATAATTTAGTTTAATTTATCAAAACTGTTCGATCAGATTTTAGTCCCAAGGAGGAGACACAATTTTGATATCATACCAAGTGACACATAGACATTCGGACAATGGGACTTGGAGAGAAGAAACGAGTGGATGCTGATGACCAGGAAGGCCATCACAAAAAGAAGTATGGTGAAGAGCGTGCACATGATCCCACCTTCAATGGCCCCATAGAGAACCGAAGCTGCACGGATGTCATTTGCTGCCTCATCTTCCTTGCCTTCCTCGGTGGCCAGGGCTACATCGCATACCTTGCCTTTACGACAGGGGACCCCAACACCATCATCTACCCGACCGACTCCCAGGGAGACATCTGCGGTGTTTCTCCAGGAAAGACCAACCTGACAAGTCTGTTCTTCTTCGATTGGTTGGCCTGTTTCTCCTACTCTACGCTCATCACCCTGCAGTGTGCTACCCCTCAGGTATGCGTCGAGACCTGCCCGACAGAGACCTACTCCATCCTTACCAGGTATCCTCTGCAGTTGGATACGACCACACCCACAGGGGTGAACTGGAACGACTTCATCTGCCAGTACGGGATCGATCCGGAGAATGAGGTTATCAGCGGAAAACGTACCATTTGGGAGCTTCTGAGTCAGGAGGAATGTGCAACGTACTATGTCCAAAGCGCACCCTTGTTCGGGAGATGTATGCCAGACTTCCTAGTAGCAAATGTTACAGGTAACCTTATTATTGCTTTCTCAATAATCATCAACTTGGATATTACACATTTATATGAATATCGAACTACTTTGGCATTTATAACGTTGTCCTGGTTTTGAAACCAAGTCGATGCTTTAGTGCCGTTATTGGCGGTCAGATTCTAAATCATAACCAAACTCTTTCGTACTTCGTATAAGTACATGTCTGCCTTTTTGTTTCCTCCAATATGATTGTTTTGTAATAGCAGGCGGGGAAAAACAATAATCATATTAATCGCGATCATAAAAGTTGTTTATGATGATTAATATCCAAGATCTTGCCACCCTCTCCATCTTTTCATCATCCTTTTGTATTGCAGTGAACATTAATCCCACCCGCTAACCCCTTTGTTGTCATCATTGTCTAACCTTTCCATAGTAAGCATACATTTTTTCTTCTTTCAAAAAAGTATCACTCCCTCCATCAAAACAAAACAAACACAAACAGAAAAAAAAATCGATTTGATGTGATGTTTTGTCAGGTCAGAAATGTAATTTTTTGTTTGTTTGTTTCAGTTTGGAATGAAAAAAGTAAACGATGTCTTCACCATAATGTTACTTAATAATTACCTTTATTTGTGAAACGCATTTGTAAAGCGCATTATTATGCTCGTTATGATTATGCAAAGTTTCTTGTCACTGTCTCCGGAAGCGGGAATTGATAGTCTAGATTAAATCTTTGACGGGAAAGATAGAAGGAAAGATAGCAAGAGGAAGACACAAAATAACGTAGGCCGAATGGAATGAGAAGTCATCTGAAGAACTCGTATCGTAATTACTCACAGAATAGAGAGAATTGTCATAGAATGGTCTCCTATATCATTAATAGAATGAGGAGGAAGAAGAAGAGGATGGTGCAAATTCCCAAAATAACCGATTTAACGCACTTTTTTTTGTGTAAATTTTGTGTGTCGCAAGGGAGTTATCATAGAATTATGGTTTATAGTGCTGAAAATATGTTTCCATACATTCTATTTGTGTATAAAAAAAAAAGAAAGAAAAAGAATGTTTAATGAAAATTAATTCAAAATTAGCTTTATCCACCCGTCAAGAACATAAGTCATAACAAAATGGCTGACATGAGAAATAATCACAATAACTCTATTGCATGTACGATCTCAATGAAAATACAACATCCTGCTCTAGTAGCAGGACATCGTATTTGCTCGTCTATAATCCTTTCGGAAGTTTCGATAAGATCAGAGAGGATCAGCTTTTTGGATCAGATTTCGTGCGTGATAGACACAACAATAATGTATTTATATATCTCATTGAAATAGCGACATTGATGTGATGGCTTTGTGAGAGAAAAAAAGAAGAAGTGCTGTATAAGGTGTTCATAAAAAAAAAATATAACAATAATTATGTATATATATATATATATATATATATATATATATATATATATATATATATATATATATATATATATATATATATATATATATATATATATATACACTGTAAAAAAAAAACAAAAAAAAAAACAAAAAAAAAACGGAAAAAAGTGATGTCAGCAGAGTCGCCATACAAAATATAATTTAAAAAACAGTTTTGTTGTAAATTTCTCCTCTAATAATTTATGAAAGAGAAGGAAAAAAAATCATTAGAGTTCTAAAGCTTACGTATTTGGTTAAAACGGAACAAATGTGTTAGTCCTGATGTATATTTTGTATTTCTCATGTAACTATTTGCAGGAGAAATTTACAACAAAAGTGTTTTTTAAATTACATTTTTCATGGCAACCCTGCTGACAGCAGATTTGCTGTAAAAATACAAATATGTTTTACAGTGTAAATATTTCAAAAGGAAGACAATATATAAATTCCCAGAGGGCCCACGCTCGTTTCCAGATCAAACTCGAAATATGTAATATTTTACTAATATAATTTGTATTATACGATTCCACATTTTGCTATCCCCAAAATGGCGAAATGTGGTATGATAGCACGAAGACAAGTACTAATTTCTTTTCATTTTGTGTTTTAAAAATGAAATGCAAACAAAGGTATATTGAATTAATGACATATTTCTGGAACACTTTGTATAAAACTCCTGAAATGTATTCATGATCATCGCAATCGAAAAAGTTGGAAAGATGACATGGTTACCCGGACAACGCTGCTCCAAATAAAATGATTTGAATTTCATGGCTTACTAAATTTTAGATGGATATTAGGTTTATGAGAAATAGGAGAAAATATCATGTACAATTGTGTTTTTATCAAAGTAAAACAACGGTTGCCTTCAATTACGTAACCATTTATGACACTGTAAATGTAAATAATGAGTCATAAAACTGAAGGAAAATCCTAACATTGTTGCTTCAGATCGAGGATATAAAACAAGTTTAAGTTATTTATGTTCAAATGAAATAACTTTATGCTGTACTGAACACGTTGGATGATGTTTATCTTCTTTTTTTTAAAGACCCACATCGACATCTTTTCGAGGTTATAAATAATACGCTGTGTCATAAAATGGTGACGATAAAATGATGCGAATGGCATAATAATAGGAACAACATTGTAGTTTTATTTAAAAAGCTCTGGGTCTTTGGGGGCTGACCCGGGGGCTGACTTACGATTTTGCAGATCGGAAACAAACTATAAATATTCTGAACATGATTAAACAGATGAATTATTCTAAATGATATTCCCTATTTCATCGAATACTGACAATAGGTCAGCATAAATATCGACATCTATATTATCCTCCAAAGTCAAGTACCAATTGCCTAGCAACATGAATAAACATTTACCCTCAATTAAGAGAAAACCCAAGGTTGAAACAACTAAAAATCATAATATTACAGGCAAACTATCTTGATGTATTTAAACAAAAACGTTTAGAAATTCCCGGATGTGGACATTGTCTCACTGTCCTAATATCAGATCAGATAACAGCTAAAATGGTTCCATTTCATAAAACAAATAATAGAAATCACAAGGATACTTATAAGCAAGCTCACACTCCGAGAGTCCAAACTCCTTTGGATTTCTGTTTCTCAACGACTCTTCTTTCATCCTACAATACATTTTCCTTCATTTTTAATTTCGCATTTTTCACGACTCTTCATCAAACAATATCATATAACCAAGATGGTGACGATTTCAAGGGTTTGAAAGATAAGACGTTCCGGGTTGCATGAGATTGATGTCAGAGATAATTATTGCCCAATGTCAATATCAGTCATTACAAAGTTCTAGTTCCAATTTCTCTTGTTTGATTTCTCATAACCTTGAAGAAGGTTATGAAATCAAATAGTCAAATAATCAAATAACAAATGGGAACAAGTTATTTTGTATTCTTTGAAAAAAAATTATGTTCTTAATTTGACATTTGTTAATTTCAAATTTCATTTATATCTATTTTACCAATATTTCATTTTTTTATTTTTCATTGTATCTATATCACAGTGTCACGTATGTTCTGATTGAGTGGTATGTAACTATTGGTCTGGGTTATCAGTTTATTAATAAACAAGGGGATTCATTATTTGAAAACAATAAGTCTTATGAGACGGCATGGGCCTAAGTATATATAATGATATAGTTTTTAAAAAGGGCTCTACGTCTTGTGTTGTTCTTCAAATAATCAAAAAGCTAACATCTCAATATTTATAATTTCTTTGCAGGAATGCCCTCTGAGACACCAAATGGACGAAACATCACACAGGAGAACGCGGACGTCTTCTCTAAGTTCATCAACTACGTCCAACAGTCAGAGCAGATCCAGAGTGTCGTCGACGACTTCAAGTCCACCTGGCCTTACATCGTAGCTGCTCTCGTCATCGTCGTCCTAGTCTCCTTCTTCCTTCTCATTCTCATGCGGTGGCTGATGGATGTGGTCGTGTTCGGATCCATCGTATGTCTCTTCGGGCTGCTAGGATGGGGCATGTACTACTGCTATGATACTTGGATGTGCTACAGAGACGGCAAAGTGGCGTGCTACTCCATGCCAATAAACGATCCTTTCAATCTCTTTAGCTATCTCCAGTCTGAGAATACATGGCTGGCTTTTGCCATCATCCTGACTGTAATCACAGCCATCTTGTTACTGCTGTGTCTGGTCTTGTTCAATCGATTCCGTCTAGCAGCCAAGATGCTAGGTGAGGCAAGCGATGCTGTTGGCATGATGTTGAGTACACTGGCATGGCCACTGTTACCGTTCGTCTTCCAGTTTGGCTATGTGACGTTCTGGGCATTTGTAGCCGTCTACTTGGCATCCGCTGGTGTTGCTGTGTTCGAGGTGTCCAATGCCGCAAGTGATTCCGCAGTAACCAATGGCTCGACCTGTGATCAACTGACATTCAACGCTTCACTCAATGCCCCTGCGACCTGTCAGTTTGTCAGCTATGGGTTGCCATCTTACACCATCTACCTTCAGATATATGGCGTCGTAGGCTTGTGGTGGATGCTTAACTTTTTCATCGCTCTCGGAGAAGTAACCTTAGCAGGAGCATTTGCCTCGTATTACTGGGCTTTTACTAAACCCCAAGATATTCCAAGCCTCCCCATGGCTTACTCTTTATGGCGAGCCATCCGTTATCACCTGGGCTCTATGGCTTTCGGCGCCCTCATCATAACCATTGTCCAACTGATCAGAGCGCTCCTCGAACTTGTGGAAGAAAAGACCAAAGACGCCGGCAATTTCGTCACTAAATTCATATTCTGTTGTTGCAAATGTGGTTTTTGGTGCCTGGAAAAATTCCTCCGATTCATCAGCAAGAATGCATACATCGAGATTGCCGTCTACGGACGCAATTTTTGCTCATCTGCATCGAGCGCTTCAATCTCCTGATGAGAACGTAGTACGTGTGAGCGTCCTGAACGGTGTGACGGGTTTCATGCTCTTTCTCCTCAAGGCTTCTATTGTAGTTGTATCAGTGTTGGTGCGTTCTACTTCTTTCAACTCCAAGTCACGTCGGGAGGAAATACGTTTTATGTCGTCCCAGAAATCAACAATATATGGGTGCCAATCACCGCCATTGCACTCGTGTCCTTCTTCATCACGACGGCCTTCTTTGGTGTTTACGACATGGCCGTCGATACCCTCTTCCTTTGTTTTCTCGAGGATTTAGAGAGAAACGATGGCTCCCCAGAAAAGCCTTACTACATGTCTAAGGGTCTCATGAATTTAGTCGGCAAGCACAACAAGAAACAGAAGAAACACAAGGACGAGTGAACTTTTTGAAGATTACTCTTTTTTACCACTTTACATCGAACTTTGTGTACAGGAGTGGTTGGTGGGCCAAACAACCTTTGATCACATGATTAATTAACTTTTGACCAATCGTGCGACAAAATTATAAATATGTGAAGTATATAAATATATTTCATATTAGTGAGAGAAATGTAAAAATATATTTAAAAGAAGTTTATCGCGTATTATGATGCGTATTATTTGTTAAATGAAAGGAATGTTAAACAATTTGGTCTATCTACTGCATAAAAAACACAGCATCAGTAGGAAATCTGTTCTTTTTCTCTACTATTACGATGCTCATATAAGCGATGAAACAAATTCATTTTTATGTAGGGTTCCACTGTGGATATTCATAATTAAAAGCTTTTGTAACGCCGTGTTTTAAAGACTTGGTATATCTTTCTTCAAAGGACCTACTTATACCAGTAGCTTTTTCACCAAGGCTTACCACAATTCATGATTTCAAAACAAATTCATTCATTGTCATAAATGATCATAAATCTACAATACTTATCATCCAAAAATAAATGATAAAAACGAGGACTCATGTCTTAAGTGTTTTTGCCTATTCAGCACGAAACATACCGATAAAGAGAAGATTTTATGTAGTTGTTTTTTTTTCTTTCTCAGATGCAATGTCGTGTCAGTTTGCGCTTTGATGTAAAAAAAAAAAAAAAAAAAAAAAAATCTTCAAAAGTTAGTAATTCGTTTTCACATCAGTTCCATTTTTTTTGTTAGTTTTGTTTATGTTTGGATGCGATTATGTACATTATAAAGTACTCATACAGTTTCACTTTTGGTTTCCTTTTTTGCAAAACCTGTTTAATTATCGTCATCAAACTTGACAGAATATCTATTTTCTAATTTGTTACAAACTTTGCATACAATTTTTCATCAGACGCATTCCGATATTCCCATTCACAACTGGTCTGGTGCACTGTAGCAATTGTTATTTAGATGTTAGATCATTTCATGCGTCAAATTCCATAATTCCAAATATTATAACAGTACAATGTTTATATGCATCAAAATGAACTAAATTATACTTATCCCTGTCTTGTAAAATAAAACAAAATGTTTATTCATTAAGAGCATTAAATTATCAAATTATTTCTATGGTTATCTTCTTCAGATTTGATCAGATTTGATTACATGTATTTAAATTGCTTGATATATATATGCAATGTTTAACTAAATATGTTGTTCATCTACTTTTCGATGATTAACGAATATGAGACTTTGAACTCGTCTTTCAATATTATTTAATTAATGTTACCACATGCCTGTATTACGTGTTTCGAACCTTGGGTATACGGGCTTTATTAACAAAAAATATATATATATGGTAACCTAATTTGACATTATCGTGCTCAATCATGTCAATCATGTCCATGAAGAAATTTAACCAAGCTTCGGTGAATTAAATGAAATATATGCAGTGTTGAATGAATTGTTCTCATTTGGCTGTGACAAAAATGTCAGTGGCATGCTGTTATACAAAAATTTTTACTTGCACAATAGTGAGCCTCGTTACATCGAATGCACCAATGAAACTTTATTTAATATTTCAATATTTTAACTTGAAACGTGAGTACCGTTTTACAACCCAAACCATATGCGTCACATATCATTTTTTATTAATGGGGGCATTCAGTATGCATAAAATTATGAACCCCTTGAATTAAATCAAACGTGGGAAGCTGAGTGACCTATTTAATTGCTTTGGGTGCCTATTTAAGTTGATGAAGGTGTTTTACGATGTATGTGCCCTGACTTTCATGTAATGATCATAGTCTGTCAGAATTTTTGGGTTATTAAGATGGAGGATTTTTGGAGATTATGGGGGGGGGGGGTGCGAAATGAGGGTAAAGATAGGTACCTGACTGGTCAATTGAAAATGAAGAAGAAAAAAAATGTAAGGTAAAACAAAAATTGATTTGGAATATGAACGATAACATGTTATTTATTAGATTATTGGAAAATGATAAGTTGAAATCAAATTTAAAAAATGATAAGAATTCAAGATGACACATCGATAATGAAGCTGAGACAGATGTAAGATTGAAGATCACATCATAATAGTGATTATTTCATCTAAGACAGTAATATCATAAAATGAGAGAGAGAGAGAGAGAGAGAGAGAGAGAGAGAGAGAGAGAGAGAGAGAAGGAAGTGGACATTTGCCAAGGATTTCACTGATTTTAATTTTTCATGCATCGTCACTTAAAATCCTGAAATGTAGATAAAAACTGATATTATTGAAAATTGTGATTTTGGAAGATTGCCTTATGCCCTGTCGGTACAACTAGCCCATTTTCACCGCCTGCCATTTCTTGAGTGTGGCGGTACTCAGCCAAGCAATGATCATGTTAAACATATACACAAACAACCTATTTATACTCACTTCTTTTGGTTGTATCTTATATCTTTATTTCACATCTGCTCATACATAAATAATATAAATTTCTGTAAATGCCCCTTAAACCATTTACATATAAACTTCAAATTCAACGAGTTTACGTTGCTTAAGCAATACAACACCCACATACAATGTGGATAGTGAACATCTCATATATTTGTTTTCTTTGTACATAAATCAAACTATATAGCGTTGTCTTTCTTTATAAAAAAATATGTGCAAACAAGAACGTTTCATCAATTATACTAACTCTGAAATAGTCATTGTCATCGTTGAGTTGACATTTTGTCAGATGACAGGCTATGTATGCTCCAATCAACGCAACACTGGTGTTAAGTTCCAAACTTCCCATGCCGTATTTTGTACTACCAATGTCATGTATTTTTCGTTTAATTTTTAATGATATCATATATATTCCTATCGCCCTTATTTTAATTTCTCCTATGCATTCATGTTATCGTTAGGTAAAATAAATCATAACGGTTAATGGTGTACTGAAACCTTTACTAGACTTGTTCATTGCAATATCGCTGTCCTGATATACTACACTGTTCGTCATAAAGATGGATTTTTTTCTTGTGGCTCCAGCGACATTATGTTTCTCCGGCTTTAATTACTTGAATGCGTTTGTCACCGTTTTTACTTTTCGTGATCCTATCTATATCTTGCAAGTTCCCTTAACCCTTCCTGGGGATTTTTCTTCCAAAAAGTTTGTCACCCCCACAAGATGGCCATTTGTCATCTTTTTTTTTTTTTTTTTTTTTTTTTTTTTTTTTTTTTTGGGGGGGGGGGCCCTTTTTGTTTACACGACCCACCATGACCCCCCCCCCAGTCCTACCCTAATGAAACACGTCTGAGGTGTAGAGTTGTCTCTAGTTTCATGGTGACCGGCTTGACTCTTTTGTCTAGGGGAGGGGCCAAACTTTATTTTGATTGGGGTTCAACATTGATTTTATTAATTTTTATTCCATGGAAATTTTTATCTTCCGAAAATTGTATTGTAAAATCTCAGCTAAACATAAATAAAAATAAGATTTTATCTATATAATTCCCATTTACAACCTTGTCATCAAGGCTAAGAATGAGATTAGGGGAAAGTGATAATAATTAACAGATAAAATGTTGTTTTTTATTTCTTCCTTTTTCAGCATAAACGTGGAATAAAATATTCCGAATTTTCACCAATCACACTTTTTACTTCAACCCCACCCATATACAAAAGACCTAAGCCTGTTCCCATAAATCTAGATTTAACTTAAAGAACAATATAAACGATACACCTAAGAAGCATTTCCTGGGGGTCGGACTGAGGAGGGCTTGATCGGCCGGGTAAACAAATAGGGGCCCAAAAAATGAGATAAAATGACCAAAAAATGGGCATCTTGGGGGTTGACAAAACAATTTTGAAAAAAAAAAAAAAAAAAAAAAAAAAATCCCCGTGAAGGCTTGGGAGAATGTTCAAGATATAGCTAGGGTCCTGAAAAATAAAAAACAGGGACAAACATTCAAAATCTTGTTGCTAGAGCGGCAAGAAAATATTCCACCTTTATGACAGTGTAGTACCCAGATAAACTCAACAAAATTACGACAACTATACACTAAGGTTACGCATTGTAATCTGGAATTGATTGTTGCTTTGCGGGGGATGTTAGAAAACATAATTCTCAGCAATTATTTATCACGCACTCAGTGAATTAGATCAAACTGAGTTTTTATGCATTTTCAATTTTTACTTACACTCTTTGAAATAAAGAAGCCAAGTTGAATAAAAAATAATGAACCATTAATGGTTCTTTAACCATTTCAGAAGGTTCTACAACATGATGGTTCTCAGTTAGAACTTTTAAGGGCTCTCCTGAGAGGACAATGAAGAACAATTTTGGTTCAACTTGGCACCTTTATTTCTAAGAGTGCAGATTAATTGGAGACTCAATGTATTTTTGCAAAGATAATACATGTACATCATTATCGGCTCAATGGAAACATTTTTCTGTCTATGACTCGCCATCAAAACTTATTGATATAATAAAGTAATGCGATAGACAAGGTGTTCATTAATCGTAAAAATTATTCAAATGCGTTATACAAAAAAGGATTTGTTAACCACTTCAATAGCTATTATAGCTCAATAATTCTACAATAACTATATACCCATTTTTCTTAAATTTTGAAATAAAATCACATTTCCCTTATTTGCAGGAATACACATAAGGCAATAATATTGCGTATTCCTTTTGAAGAAACTAGGTCGCTGACAACATCAATGTGACTATGTAGGAAGATTGAGCGTTCAAAGAACTATTATGTAATTCATGATCCATAATTATGTTCGATGTCATAAAGGTAGGAATACATTAAATTGAATACCTTTTTCAATTCTTCTTTTACTTTGAGTCGGAAATGGAATGTCTCAATTAATTAAACTCCTTAAATGGAACATTTCAAATATCACATTTCACCTACCTATACTCAGATATCACATTTTTTCTTTGCTTTCTGGTTTGCTCCCCATTAAATGTGTTGGCCCTTATAATCATGAAACGTAATAATTATATTATTCAGTTACCAAACAAACAAAAAGAAATTGGTTCTCTTGTGAAATAATGAAGGACAATATTCAAATGAAACTTTAAAAAAAAAAAATGATGTTGCAGTTTGATAATAATAAAAGCAAACTTTAATTTACCATAGCGATAATTTTCTCATATTACATTTATGCTGTAGTGTAGAATAATTGACATTTTTCTATTTTATCTCGTTCACAACGTGACATTATCATACAAGCATAGTGTTATTTTGGCAATGGTCACAACCGCTACTGCGTGCCCCACAGCCGACCTCTATGCAGCTGCTACAACAACCCCTGGTCTTATACAATTCCTTGCTATTCAATGTAGCAAGAATTCGGGTACATTGTTCCTTTGAGTGCAGCTCTTTGTTCTGAATATTCACTTGTCTGAAAATGAAATATGGTTAATTGTACCGAAGGTTCATTCGTCCGAAAAGGAAATAGGGTTCATTCGTCGGAAATTTTCAAATGATCCCGATCAAATTTTTGGACGAATGATCCCTATTTAATTTTTAGAAAAGAAAAGAATTTTTCTTTTACAATGTATATTTGTATACTTTTTAATGAACTGTGGAGAAATAAAACTTGAACTTGAACTTGAACTTGGATGAATGAACCTTCGGACTAATGCATCAAAATAATGTCCGGACAAACGAAGCGCGTTTCATTTTCGGACAAACGAACATCAAGGTATAGGAAATTTACATGTTCGGACAGACGAACCTTCGAACAAATTAAACTTCGGAACAACGAGCTGTAACCGTTTCTCTGTGCCCTCAAAGCAGTAAAAGTAAATGTTAACCTCCCTGAGTGTGTCTGACTCAAGAATATTCTTTGAGATTCTAGGCAGGTCAGACATCGACGGACGACCGATTGTTGCCATACCATTAGAAATGGAATTCAAATGAATACTCTCGCAATTACCACGAAACACAAGACATTAAACATGATCTAATTGGAAGCAGAGCGGAAGAAGCATTCCTATGACAAGGTTTAAAAAATGTAACTCCAAAAAATATTTTTGATATAACGCCATATTGCGGGGGGGGGGGAATATAATAAAATGTACATAAAATGACATTCTTCACTATTAATTCTTTAGATGCACGATCAAAATTTTATTTCAAATTCCATACTTCCTATAACCCAAACTAAAATATTAGAGGGCCTACAAGTTTTTTATGTTAAACATGTTAGTGCTTGCCCCTTTTTAAGAGGAAAATAATTAGGAAATGAATGGCAGGTAACTTTGTTTGAAAAGAAAATCATGTTATCTTATTGCCGCATTACTTTTTTAAAATTCATTTTTATCACGATCCATGTACTTGTGTATGCGCATTTATCCTTGCACATTCCGTTCACAACGTTTATTATCACTTTAGGATTTGGGGGAAGTACGCCATCTATTGTCTCCCCTTAATTAGATTTGGGTTTAGGCCTTTTTCGTTGAAAATCATTTACGGTGATTTTTTTTTCATCAAATTTATCGAATTTTGATAACATTTTATCTGTGAAGAAATATTTTGGAAAATGTATAGGAGCTTTAATTATCTCTTAATTTGTTTTACCCCCCCTCTCTCTCTCTCTCTCTCTCTCACCCTCTCTTTCGTTTGTCAATCGTTTCTTTCTTTTTTTTTTTTCTTTTTTAACGTTTTCTGTTATTTTCTCTCATGGTCATATTGTTCTCTCATAGCAATATTGGTGTCAAGCACTATATCACGATTCCTCCCTCTCTCTCTCTCACTTTGACCATTCTATTTACAATTGATCGCCTTGTCTTTCTAATTTACATAAAACATTCACCTCTTCCCAATTTCTCTTCTTATCGTTATTATCCCTTCATTTTTTCCCCCCACAGTCATGATTCAATATGTAATTATTTGTACCTTCCAAAGCCTATAACCATATACACTATTTCCTCTCTTCTCCAACTTCTTTCCTCGCTTTTATTCGTTTCTTACTTCATTCTTTCTTTTGTAGTTTCTAACCAAATCCCTCTCTCTTCTAAAATAGTTTTTATAATTTCTGTAGCTTTATAACTCTGGATTTTCCATCTCATTTTCGACCTATTATTCTTCATGTCTTCTTTATCTACTGCCGCGTATAGTTGAAGCCTACGGCCCTCGTTCTCTCTGCATCTCTTCTCCCGTTCTGTCTACATCCTTCCTCTCCCATCTCTCTTCCTTACCTACCTTCTATAATCCTCTCCTACAGATCATACTTTATAAATTATTTTTTCTTATGTGAAAATTTCCTCTGCCCCCCGCCTAAATCATAAGAGAGTAAACACGATATTCCGTCTTAGTCTTTCTTTCATTCTCTCTCCCCCTTTTTGACTACCTGTAATGTCTTCACCACTTTCTTTTCCCAGGTCTCTTATCCCATCGATATTTCTTCAAGCTTTGGAAACTCTTTAGATTACTGCTTGTCCATATCACATTGTACCATCTTATTGTTATCTTGTTATTTCTCAAACAAAACATTCAGAAATGTCCAAATCGCTTTTATTCCACCTGTCTAAATTTCTCATTCTTACCCCTCCTCTTGGTTTCTGTCACTGAATATCAATTTCAGTCACTTTCAATCATACACTTTGTAGTTTCTCCGTCGTTTTTAAACATTTCTCACGTACAAATGTAATACCTAATCTTTTTGTCATGAGCTTTCATATTTCTCTTCCGCTCTCCATAGCAATGCCGAATAATGTATGTCTCCCCCAATCATTCACATTTAGACAAATCTATCATTGTCTGTACACACACACATCTCTTTCAAAATGCTAGTCACATTAATCATAAGTTAATGAATTAATTATGATTCGGAGAACATATTGTAAAAGTAGCATGAAACTTATAAAATTTTCAAGGAATCCCTCACCAATGATCATTAATATTTCGGGGTTTTTTTCGGTGTATATTCATAACTTGTGCTGTCATCCTATTTCTCTTTCTTAACTCTGACCCCTGGGTGGTGTTGCATAAACTTTTTTTTTTCTAACCTGAGTTTTCTCAGGTTAAAATGCTCAGGTTATGTAGCCCTATTTCTTGGGTTATTCAAGGTGAGTTTTGAAACCCCCTAAAAATCGATTACATAAATACTTTTGAAAACTCCAGTAAGTGTATATGGAACGGACAAAAATCCGGTAAAATATTGTAACTAGAGTATTTGGATTTTAACCGGAGTTTCAGATTTTTTTCAACGGGGCCCAGCTGATGTCCCATTATCCATTTCTCGTATCTCATCTCTCTCTCTTTTTCTCAAGTTTAACCCTCATCTCTCAAATCGAAATCTATTTTTTAAAATGACTCTATGTCCACTGTCATTTGTCCTCGACATTTTCACCTAGTTATGGCATCCAAATAATTTGAATATTATTTAGTTAATTATTGCAACGTTGTGGAAGACTATTTACAAGGATTAAAATAGTCCAATATTACGTTAATTATGCTAACGATGGTTCGAATTATATAATTTATGCTGTTGTTGTTATATTGCAACAATAAATATCACTCGAAAAAAAAAAATTTCCTGCCCTTTCAACTTCCCTATTTGAGAGATAATTAAAGCTCTTTTGAGAGAGAAGCATGTTATTATA
The DNA here is from genome assembly GCA_940671915.1 of Paracentrotus lividus. Classification (NCBI taxonomy): domain Eukaryota; kingdom Metazoa; phylum Echinodermata; class Echinoidea; order Camarodonta; family Echinidae; genus Paracentrotus; species Paracentrotus lividus. Next base: position 9,358,818 of record CALNVZ010000174.1, read on the forward strand.
CAGATACATCCTAATATCTGGCCACAAGACACAATAAAGATGGCAGTTAATATTAAATCCCTATTCTTTGCTGAAAATTTTCTTAGAGTCACAATAGAAACCGAATAGAAAGCACAAAAATATATCAAAACAGAAGCGGTGCTACAAAGGAAATCTTAAAATAATGGTGATATCATTAATTATTCAGATGATAATTACTATCCCGAACTATTGACATATGAGCCAATTGTGTTTCCCCGGTGAAATTACGAATATGATTACTTGATTTTGATTTCAACCTCATACCAACATTAGGTTAATCGTTGTTATTGGTCCACGATCACAAACAGTAATACAAACATTATGGCGCATATTACCTTCTGTCAATGTTTAAGAGAACACATCCCCCAAACCAAAACATCTAAATGCTGATTATTCACCATGTTATTCGAATACTCGTAACTACGAATAGGGTATTGTACATCGGAAGATTACATGGTTTTGAATGTCATGTACTGCCTATACTGACTGACTAAGTCGAACTTGTGTGATTATTTACAGTCATCGGGAACATTAATTTGTAAAGAGAAGACAACCATTTTATATATTTTATAATGAACATGACAGTGAACATTTCCAAAGATCAGTTTTATTTGCGTCAAGATGATGATATTCAGTCAGGTGGGCGTGATTTGAACAGTGAAACGATTACAAGCTGCTGTCACGTGATACAATGTTTCATGGTTTATGTAATTAATGAGTTCTGACAGTCTAGACTCATTCTGTATTTGTCGTCCATTTAAACTGGCAACGCGTTTATGTGTATCACGTGACTCAGTGTTAGTGCACAGAAGCTACGTAACGATGACGTCACATTTTCGTCGTGATGAATTCGATTGCGCATTCCACATTGTGATGTAATGAGTGAACGAATGGAATTAGCATCACATTGTCCATAAGTCAGAAAGGTTCCTCGCATAAGAAGACCACTTTGTTTAATTCAGGATATTGTTCAAAGAAGGTGAAACATTTTCAACTTCACTCCAATATAATTCTCAGCTATATTATCCACGACACGTTTTGCAAGTGAGAATTTTATGGAAACTCGCTCGAAATAACTCGTTGGCGAAGGCGTAGCAGAGCGGGTTTTATGGTGCTGTGATGTAGCAGAGATAATAACTAAAATGATAGAGCGATATGGGTACACACGTTTCACACCATGCATAATTGATCAATGGTCGAGTATGGACTCCACGTGATAAAAGAAAGCCCTAAAATGAAGGTCAAGGTACGCGTTGCTTTCCGCTCGCTTCGACTTGTCTTTCCCGCGTGTGAACGTGTCCTACGAAAACCACGTTATTCCAACTATACTACCTTGGTTACACGCTTTAGAGAACCTTTCCCCTTATTATTGTTTATTCCGCTTCCGATTCGAATCCACTGCATTCTTCGCGATGCAGACATCGTGCTTTCAGGTCTGCGCTCCGAGGACGAGGTTTCATCGCTAGAACTAGACATATCCGCATCTGATTTTGTTACGCCTTGCGATGCATTTTTGGACACCAACACGTGCCAACGTCTGGAGTGAAGCCTCGCAGTGAGACTGGTGGACGTAGTGGTCGTTGTCGTTGTCGTGTAATCTGTTACCAACCAGGAGCTTCTGTCTCAAGACAAGTGGGTTTCCACAGGAGCTATCCGCTGCAGTTGATCAGGACAAGGACGAGGCAGTGCAGAACTAGGTCGTTTCTCTCGGCCCTTTTCTCCTCTTTGCTAATTCCTAATGATCATAGATGTTAGCATACATGATAAAAATTGCAATTAGCGGACCCAATACACAAAAATTGTAGAAATTGTTGTAAAAACAGGCGAAATCCGCATAAAGTAATAACATCTCCATTGGCCGGGTATCTCAGTGTTCGTGAATTTATCCAACCGAGGACGGATGTGAAATAGAGCAGTATAGTAAAACCCATGTAGGAATAACATTATCACAGCGCGTTGCAACGTCATTTTGTTCCTGTAGCGCGCAGGGCTACGTACTGACCACATCCGGTCCGCAACTTATGAGTATCAGGTTCAGCACTGAAACCTCCGAGCATGCGTAATCCACGGATATCCACATAGATCACAGACAACAAGAACCAAAGGGCCAGGTGCCCATGATGAGTAGAGGGATACACTGGCATGAGAAAAGGCCGATGAAGGGTCGGCAGCTGCCAAGCTCAGCAAGAAGTAGTTGCTGGGTTTGTGGAGACGTCGCTCGATGCGGAAGGCCAGCAGGACGAGGAGTTACACGATGGTGAGACCCTGGCTGAGAGGGCGAAGAAGCAGATGAAGACGAGTGAAGTGGTCCGAGTGAGGCAGCCCGGTCGCCTCCGTGGAATTCACACTGTCCATCTCAGCCGTTGTCCTGTACGGAGAGATAAATAGAAATACACGAATCAGTCCTGGAGATCAACAATCAAACAAGTACGGTACGATCGGTCGACCAAGTGACCATAATGTAAAGTAAAGCAGTCATCAGTGTTATGTACCATTATAACATTATTCAAAGGACAGACCTAAAATATGAAAGACATACATTACATACGGATACAAATAATGACTCCGTTATCACGTTTTATTAATAAGAAGAAAAAAAAATACGATTCCAAATTCAACAATAACGACATTGAAAAAAAAGGAGAAAAGATGGTATGACTTTATTACTTCCCGGATCAATTTACCCAAGAACAGTAAACCAATTTTGCTACGACCTCGCTTATTAAATACAACCATGATCAACTGATCACCAAATACCTCCACACCAAGGCAATTGATCCATGGTAATAATCGATCAACCAGTTAATTCGTATTTGCTTTGGAAGGACAGTAGGTATAAAACACTTTTCGATTATGACTGGGCTTGAGATGGCATACAACTCCACAAATTAGATAAAACAAGCATGCATCCCCGGCAGCTTAAATGTCACGTCGCGCATTATACGTTGTGATGTCATGCCTTCATTAGCCGTGTGTGTGACGTCATCAGGTGGTTGTGACATCATCGTATTGGCTGTACTCTTGATAAAAGGCCCTGAACTCGACAGCATTGCTGACAAATTCCACAAATCGAAATTTGATGAGAATGGCCGCGACTGATTTGACAAACACAACCTGGAGTTATTCTGCCCCAAGCAATATGAAATTATTAATTTGTACTGCTGTATAAATTTTGTTGGTGAAATCCTTCAAGGGCAAAAACGAATGTGGAAGTTGAATCGCTGCCCAAATTGCATCAATTCTAATATCATTTTGAGAAAATGTCACAATAAATCTCTTCTTTCCATACCTATGCATTTGAATGGAATATTATTGAAAAGCTGGAGTTTCATTCTTGTACTATGAATTATAAATGTAGATTGGTTTATGTCGAAAATGAAAAATATCAGTATTACACGATCAACTTCTGTATCCCTATTCTCACTGTTCGGTCTATACAAATATACTTACTATGCAAATATATTATGTATATAATTTTTCGATGACAGACACTTAAAGGAGTTATTTGAAAACATCTTCAGGTTGGTTTGGAAGATATTATCATTGTAATGATTTGTTATGAAATTTCAATACGCAGAATCAAATAATTCGTTGCCAACAAACATTAAGGGGCTGTCCCACTGGAGGCGATCGTTGTTGCGACTACTTCCTATCTTGCTATTGTGAGTGTGGTAGCAAGTTGTTGTTGTAGCCTAGCTTAGATAGAATCGTATGTAGGTTTATAATCGCCTTTTTAAAGCCGAACTCCTTATGATTATGAAATTATCAGGTTGTCACCACAACGATCGCCGCCTGTGGGACAGGCCCTTTAGGCCTACATTTTATCCCCTGGGGTGGGATGGGGCAAACCAATCTCCTTTTTCAAGAAAGTTATGTTGCATCCCACTATCGTTAAAAGAATCTTTCTGACATGATACCATATTCTTTTGTTATGGTAGGACTTATCACTCAACCTCGTTCATTACTCCACTAAGCAATATGACATGTGAATGACCATATCCCATGATCCTGAGTCACATCCGATTCTTCTCATCTTTCTTTGAAAATGTAACCTCTCGAATCTTGCTCTCATTCACTCCATCGTTAGACTAGATCTGGGACGAGATACGGGGCAAATGTCATGTTCTATTTCTGTGCCTGGTAACAGGAGTAGTGTACAGTGTACAGAAGGCATCCAGTCATACATTGACAATGTCGAGAAAACATTAGAGTTATTAAGTCCATTGAGTGTTAAATCTCAATACTGTCACATACTCTTTAATATTTTTTTGATAATAGCTATCAGACTCTAATGTCAATCGATATTGAAGAGGAAGAATAAATAGCATGCTATCTGCCTTCAAAGAAACTTTTCAAACAAGTAAGAACCAGGAACAGAGGAAAGAAAAAGGCCGGGATAATTTTACCCTTTTTTCATTAAAAAAAATATTGATTTTAGCCTAACATGGTCCACATGGGTGCTGGCTGCCCTGTCCTAAGAAATTAGTTAAATTTTTATCATGTTCACAATGTGGTTCATTATTTGATTTTATACATAGACACACAACAACAAAACATATGCAAAATATTAAAACAAAAAATGTGTGCAGGGAAATAATTTTTTTTTTTTTTTTTTTTTAAATGGGTAAAATGGCAAGATATTCAGAGCGTTCAAATTTCCCTCCATGGCATACCACATTAACACTGCCAAAGCGACACTAACCGAAGTACTGACTGTCATGACTGTCATGTGCTTTTGCAATTTCAGATGCGGTGTCGATCCAATCGTTGTGACTGAGGTCTCATTATATACCAGGGAGATATAATAACTCCCAAACCACATGGTGTCTCCCGCATCCCTTGGTCTATCAACATCCTATCACTCTCAACTATCGTCTCGTTTTCAAGTCCCTCTATGACCCTGGCCACATCGTAACTCTGATTCTTAACTGTCAAATTCTTTGCCATTAAGGGTGATGGCATCTTCTGTTCCGTTTAATGTCTGTCTAGCGTCTGTATTGTACAGGTGTGACTAGTTTATAATTGAACCCTAATTGATGACTGTCGGCGTGGCTGGATCATTAGCTCCCTAAACGGGGGTAACGGTGTTCTTTAAATAGTAAAATTAGACGTATGTCAACAATGGAAACCATGTCAAACATGCAGATACAGTCATGGAAGGTATATGCCACCAGGAATAAGACGAGTAACTTCCCGTGGGTGACGGGCATGTGTGGATACAGCCCCCAATCAAAATTTCCAGCTGGAATTCGGTGCAAATCAGTGACAAAATGGGAGAATTTTTGTAGGACGCCGATCACGAATTTAGGTCAATACTCTGCATTTGAGGCACAATATGTGCTTTCCAGTGCTATACTTTTGGATATGTGATAGATTCCTGAGCTTCAAACCAAGAAGTCAATGCTACAAATTAGTGATGCATATGATTAGTATAGGGATATACAGTGTGTCCAACAAAAAAAAAATGCTAATGGCACTTTAAATGGGTATAATATTAAAATTACAAAATCATATTTTTTATATCTTTACACCCGTAAACTACAACTCGTTTTTTACAACCGGATGAAATTTTTATGTGATATGGTCCAAGAATCACAAAGATATGAGCATTTTGTCATTACACATCAGGAAACCTCTCAATCCAAGTTTGTATTGAGTAGTTCCGGATGTGTCGAATAAAATAAACCCAAGTTTGATCATTAATTATTTGAAAAATATCTCAGTGGTAATTATGAAATTTATATCACTGTAAAGTGCAACTCATTACCATTTTAATGATACCTTTCTCAGCTCACCAATATCATTTATTACCGAACCCCATTGTTTTAAATATGTCTTGCAAAATTGTGAGTGGTTCACTTTTACTCTCATTGATGATCAAAGTTGGGTTTCCTTTTAGGCACCTTTGACAGGCCCGTAACTAGGATTTTTACGGGGGGGGGGGGGCTTCGACATCTGAAAAAGTGGACCTTTTTCGAGGTTTTCTTTTCGACCGCGAAGCGCGAGCCGAAAATTTTGAGGTAAACTTGGAGTGAACTATGCATTATCATGACTATAGACTCTATTTACTATCCGCGAACACGAAGCTCAAAAAATGGGCTTAATTGTGCATTATAGACCCTACTTATAGTATCCGCGAGCGCGAAGTGCGAGCTGAAAATTTTAGGAATCTTAATGGCTTTCATTTTTTATTGTTCATTTAGTAATGAATATAAAAGAATGCGAGCGCAAAGCTCGAGCCCAAAGTTTTGAGATCAAAATTGGAGTTAATTGTGCAATATAGAGCCTATTTAGTATCCGCGAGCTGAAAGGTTTGAGCTAAAAATTGGGCGTGCCTTATAGACTCTCTTTAGGATCCATGTTGAAGATACATAATAATCTTGGCTTATTGATAATCTTTGCTATGCATATTTTGTGGGCTGCACGCCCCTAGCCCAAACACAATTACACCATTCTTTTGACAAGGTTTGTCTCCAGCAGAGGGCACTGGGTTCAACCCTTTTTTATACTTATTGTTAGTTAATTCTACAGTGCGAGGTCGCATAGCGACCGAGCAGGAAAATTTGGGGTTTTAAAAGACATATGAAGCAAAGAAAGGGGCACTTTTAGTATTGTAAGTGACATTTTAAAAGAAATTGTCCATGGGACTTTCAAAGAGTATGAAAGGCTTCTTTTTAGTATAAAAAGGGCATTTTTAGGCTAAGAAAATGGGCACGTCTAGAGTGCATGAAAAAGTGGGGGCACTGTGCCCCCTGCCCCCTGGTTCCATCGCCTCTGTTAGACCCCAATATCCTCAAGCGCGAAGCGCGAGTAGAAAACTGTGAGCTCAAAATTGTAGTTTATTGTGCATTATGGAGTCTATTTAGTATCCGCGAGCGCGAAGTGTGAGCCGAAAATTAGGGGTTTTAAGAGACATATGGGTACCAAGGGGCCCTTTTTAGTATTAAAAATGCCCCTTTTGTTAAACAGAAATTGTTAACGGGACTTTTCATAACTCTGAAAGGCTTCTTTTTATTATAAAGATCACACTTTTTTTAGTTTAGAAAAGGGACACTTTTTGGTCATGAATAGGGGCACTTTTAGTGTACAAATGCAAACGAAAACATTCCTGCGAAATGGTTTAAGTTTAATTCCTGCGTAATTTGTTCTGAAAATAAAAAGTTGCGAGCGCGAAGTTGCAAGCGGACCCTGCTCGCCTGCGGGGGGGGGGGGGGGTTCGTTCGAACCCCCCGAACCCCCCCCCCCCTAGTTATGGGCCTGTTTGAATAACGCATGTCAAGGAGCGTGAAAGTGAACACTCACAATTTTGCTAGACTTTTCAGAACAATGGGGTTCAGCGATGCGCGATATTGTTGAGCTGAGGGTGCTATCTCACTTCGTGGAGACGTCTCCGCGACATAATAGAAATTTCGTCTCCGCGACAGATAAATAGTATTAGAGACGTCTCCGAGACGTCTCGGAGACTTTTCCTGAATTTCGGAGACGGATTTTTTTTTCATAAATTGTCGCGGAGACGTCTCTAATACTATTTATCCGTCTCGGAGACGAAATTTCTATTCTGTCGCGGAGACGTCTCCGCGAAGTGAGATAGCACCCTGAGGGACATAGCATTAGAATGGTAATGGGTTGCAATTTACAGTGATATAAATTTCATAATCAATATACTGATATATGTTTCAAATTATTAATGATCAAACTTGGGTTTCTTTTATTCGATATACCCGGTACTACTTAATGCAAATTTGGATGGAGAGGTTTCCTGATGTGTGATGAAAAAATGCTCATATCTTTGTGATTATTGGCCCATATCACATAAAATTTCATCCAGTTGTAAAAAACGAATTGTAGTTTTACGGGCGTAAAGATAGAATTAATATAATACTATACCCATCTAAAGTGCCATTAGCATTTTTTGTGGGACACACTGTAGATGTGAATGTAGTGCTATAACATTGTTTAATGGACTCGAAACTCACATAAAGGGTTTCGGTGTCGGTATACTGATGAACCTTTCATGTTATATTTTCACTTGGAAGAAATGTCATGCTGTTGGTATCCACTTACCTTACCTGGATCACGTATGGCAACTAAAGATTACTTAATGTCATGCCAAATGATGTCGGCGCTGTTACGGATTTGAACCTCATACCTCGTAATCAAAAGTTCAGCGAATGATCCACTAGACCAAAACAGTCTCTACGCTCACTCTGTTCAGTTTGATCATTCGTTTAGCAAGCAAAAATCACTTTGACAATATTAATAATGTACCGCATAAATAGATTTAGATTATATCCACGGATGCATTGCAAGTTACACAACTGTTACATCAAACAACCTCAAGCAGATTGAGTATCCGTTACAAAAGAACAAACATCGTCGTTTCAGCCCTTTTCGATGGGTTTGACATTCTAATTGGGAATTAACGCAAAGTGGCTATCTTTATTGCTTTGTTTTTGGCGCAGGTTGTATAAGAAGGGAAATATAAAACGCCCCCATCTACGTCGTTACATTGCAATAGAGTAGGCCCTTTTTTAATTCACATATTGGTGTGAGGTTGTTTAAGAGCGACTAAGTGAGGATACATGATGGATCAGGTTCGGCGGCGCCGCTCGTAAAATACATAAATACAAGGATCAATCTTCACAATATATTCTATAAATCTGGGACTCAATTATGTCAAGAGGTGTTGCAAGGTTGTATATCGCAGTTACGAAAGATACCACCCTTCCCCCCCCCCCCAACAAAAAAAAAAAAAAAAAAAAAAAAAAAAAAAAAAAACGAGACTAGTCTACGTGGTAATATCATATTTCATCTATTAACGTTATTTATGCTGCAGTCACACAGACACTTACGTTGAGTTACGTCCGGTTGCGTCCAAAAATTATTTTCTTTTCTGCGGATCCCCACGGATGCCTTCCCGACATAGTCAGCAGTGGAAATAATGATAATTTCGTTCGTCCAATAAAACAAAGAAATATATAAGAAATGATTGAATAGAAGATGAAATAAGGATAAAACAACAAAAACGTAACTAAACGTAAGTGTCTGTGTGACTGCAGCATAAGAAGAAGAAAAGAAAAAAATGCCGAAAACTGACATTGCCTTATTTTATTGGACATATTAACATTGAAACTTTCTAAAGGAAAAGAGTGTCTTTCCCTCTTCAAAATAAAAAGGGATTAGTTGAAACATCGACTTGAACCAAAACATTTTAACTTATAAGTTAATCCTAATGTAAAGCCGCTCTAAATATTCTAACCCATGTGAGTAGTCGCTTGTAAAGGACGCATCACTGGGTAATTATTTATGATTCTTCAAAAGAAGCTATAACTATAACAATCACATACATTACAGTGGAAAACACTACCGACATAATGTGCTTATTTCCATAGTAACGACTATCTAAAATGCTAAATGCCAAACACTTTTTTTAAACACAGAAAAAGACGAAGAAACAGAGATAAAGAAGAAGAAGAAGAAGAAAAAAGCATTGAACGCAATGATGAGCATATCAGAAATCGAAGTGTGGTTCATACAGTCTGTTGCCAATATTAGTTGTAGGTCTAACTTTTACTTTGTCTGGACTATCAGTAGGGATGGCCACACAAAAGCAAAAAGCCACTAGAACGGTTTCCAATTCACTGTATGGATGTAGTCACCCATGCATTTTCAATGCAAACATTAAGCCATGCACTGCCTACTCAATAGTACACAGGCAGAGAAATAGCAAAATTTTCAATAAAAAACAGCTTTCGAAATTGTCTTTTGGCCAGTGGTAAATATCAACCATTTTTATTCCTAATTGGTCAGTTTCTTCCTTAGAAAATACCTCAGCAGGTGATCAACTTCTGCTGTTGAAAAAATTTACATGAAAAAAACTACAGCGTGTTCAAAGTGCTGCTTCTGTGTGATGTGTGTTATGACTAGAATTTCTCATGATTGGAATAGATTCAGATAAGGAGAAGTAGATATCTATAAAATTTAATTATTTTTGAACAAAAAATGTATTGGGGTGAAAAACAAAGAACAATGTTTACCACTGGCCATTTAAGTTTTAAAAGTACTCTACCCTCTCCAACACTCAGCTCTGAGCCACATCACAATGAAATAGCCTATTGTCTAGGGTGTTCCTATTGAAACATGCCCTATGGAGTATTTTTCCACGGTATTGGATCACATACGGTAACATACATATCAAACCATCAGTTTTGCACTGCCATAACTTTTTGTAAAATCTACTCATACGCCTCAATTGTGTTACTATAATCTCATTTCATGTTGATACACACATGGAAAATGTTTGGTATGATTTGGTTTAATAAATCAAAGACAAAAGGTCCATAAACTTGAGCTTTTATTGCATTTTCTGGCTTTGTCTGAAACTTGTAAAAGTGTTCTAGCAGCTCATTGGTAATCTGAGACATTCTTTGGGTCATATCTTTGAAATGGCACATCCAATTGTGATAATTCAAGTACCAAAATGTTTCTTTTAGAATGCTCTATCCAATAAGCCTAGCAAAAAAAAAAAATAAAATAAAAATAACTTAAAATTTTAGTGGGCATCCCTACTATCAGCCCTGTTTTGGTATCAGACAAACACCAGGGAGAACGACTAAAAAACCTCATAAGGCCATAGTCATACTTAAGCAGTTCTACGTCCTTGTCCGTTCTTTAAAAAGAATATTGCCAAACGGCTTTTGGTGTTCATGATTGTGTTCGTAGTACGTCCTCCTCGTTTATCGTAAGTCCTTCTCGTTTAGAGTACGTTGTCACTAGCACTCCGTATAAGTTGGAAAACAGGAAGACACCCCGATTGTTTTAACATGTTAAAAAAAAAAAAAAAAAAAAAAAAAAAATCGGACTGTCTTCCCATTTTTCCCGTCCGAGTCCGTCCTGTACGTTCGTAAACAGATCGTAACAAGTCTATACGACGTCCACCCTGTATGTAAGCAGATTAAGCCAGTTTGCGATATTTTCAAGCACGTGGTGAGAGCAAGTTCGGTGTCAGACAGAAGTGGCTTGCCGTCCAAGCTAGTGAGTTCGGAAACAGATCGTAACAGCTTTTTACTACTACTACTACGTGTTTACGTATATGGAGGCCTTTATGCAATATTTTCAAGAACGTAGTAAGAACTCGCTCAGTTTGAAGGTGGTAGGCATACAAATGGAAATAAACCTAGTATGTAGTATAAAAGGACAATATGCATACATAGGCTAAGACTGAACATTCCATCAATTACGGCGGAGAAGTTCATGGATTTTATTTCTCAAAATATTTTCTTATAACATGAACTGTGATCAATCCTCACTGAATAAACAACAAAGAAAAAGGGAGATAAGACAAACAAATACGTGCACAATATCAGATAGTTATACATCTTTAAAAATACAAATGTCGAATGCGCTATTGGATTCCTCTCGTTTTTTTATAAGATATATAAATGACGTAATACCCAACATAAGAGTATAGCTTTTGTTAAAGTGAGAATCAATATTATTTAGAAGAAAGAAACCCGATTATCCTGAAATCGTTTAAACCCAAGTGACAAAGAGTAGAGGAAGACTCCTGCGTCTTTAGGCGTCAATGTGATAGATTGGTTTTCCCCTCCACATTTATCACATTTTCTAAGTTGAAGGAGAAAACAGGATCAAATGTGTGAATTACCTTCAAAAGTTCCAAGGACAAAAAAAAACAAACAAACAAGCCAACAAACATAATGTGGAAAACGGTCTAGAAACCTACAAGAATGTGTAACAGTAGGATCAGAACAGAGGGTGATCAAAATTGAAAATCATGAAAAACCTATAATTCATTGAGAAGCGATTAACGGGAAAATGGTCAAGAAATACATAAATAGACAATATGAGAGGAAATTCATACATGAGAAAGGAAGAGAGAGAGAGGGAGCGAAAAGGAGAGAAAGAATGACAATGAAAGATAGGGGAAGATAGAAGATCAAAATAGAATGTGTGTGTGTGTGTGCGTAGGTGTGTGTATGTTTGAAAGCGATTGTGTATGTATGTGTGTGTGTGTGTGTGCATGTGAGGTGTGTGTGGGTGTGTTTGTAAGTGTGACACAGAGAAAAGAGAGAGAGAAAGAGGGAGCGAAAGAGATATTTAATGGTATACTTTAGGGAATCATCGCTTTTATCGACACCTAAAGACTTAGAAAGATGTATAGGAATCACGCCTTGCATCTTGAAGATTGAGTTTGAGAATAACACAAGGAGATAACGATTCATTTGAAAAGCAAGAAAGAAAGTGATATGCAGAAGACAGCTACTTCCTGTCATCTTAAAGGGGATCACGTCTTCAGATCATGAAAATCTTTCAACTTCTTCTCCTTAACTCACGTATTGAATACAATGTTTTATCCTATTGTCCATCTATCCCTGCTTTTTCCCCGATCTGCTGTCTTTGGCTTCAAAAATAGTTATAAAATAAAAAACAGACGACTTTGGTTGGTTTATATGATTTCATCTTACCCTATAGCCAATGAAAAAGGTACATGACAAGATGAACGCAACTTCATGACTACACGGTTGTAATACAAAAATATAGAGCAGGAGTAACAACATGCAATTTGATATTTCTAGTCAACTTTCAACTAACTTTTACATTTTTAATAATTGATTTTAACAAATTATACATTGAACTTATCTAATCATAAAAACAAACATAATGGTACAAAACGAACTGCGTTTTAACTGTTAGATGCTTTCCCCAACATCAATATTGTATTACAAAAATATTCGAGGCTAACCGAACAACGAATAATATTCTCATTTCCGAAGTTGGCATTTTGACAATTTTATACTTCAATTTTTCTTAATTCTACCCTCAATTCTAATGCTAACTCTCGAAGTTACACTATCTAAAGTTGGAAGTGTCATGTTGATGCATCCGTTGCTACAACATCACCTTAACTTTAGAATTTGGGTCAATGTTAACCCTCTTTGTAAATTTTCGAATCTTATTATCTCCACCTTATATACGGAGAGAAAAAAAAAGTAGATCATCGATACCACAATTCACCTTGCCTATTATTTATTATAGAATGAACGTTTAAAAAAAGGTTTCCCCCTCAGGGTCACTTTTTTTTTTCATTCGTGTGAATAACTCATAACAGAAAAAATGAAAAAAAATATTCACTTCTGATAAGTGAAACTATATTAAGATATTCCCGACACCGCAGTGTACGATGATGCAGTCGATTTTTGGATGGCAACTTACATTAAAAAAAAAAAAAAAAAAAATCGTTATTTATGCACCTGAAATCCCAGGAGGAGGTTGCCTTTCCAAATTATTATTGGAATAGTTTTTCCACACTATATTCAGTCTATAAATCGACACCTTTTGCATCTAAATCTTCGGAAGTACCACTGTTGATGGTTAAAGCAAGGTTGTATTTGGTATCAAAGACACTTAAGAATCTGGATCAGACAGCTTCGTTTTCACATTTATCCATAACCGTGCACTTATCATCTTATCATTTGTTTCTAGAAAAGAAACCAGAACAGTTTTAAACTTCAATTGCTATTTGAAGTGCTAGGAGATGTTTATGTAAATCATTAGTTCATCACACTGTATTAGTGAAATGACTGATTTTACAATAGCAAAATAATAATTAATCAATTTATATCAGCCAGGAAAAAATATCCTGTCCTACTTTGACGAACGGAACCAATTGTCATGATAAATACATTATTTTGTAAAATTTGGTATTTAAGAAGTCTGTATCCATGCTTTATCCTCAAACAGAAACACAACGCGTTTGCAAAATATATATGTTTATTTCAATTAAACAAATACCCGTATGCTGGTCGTATCACTTTATGGGAATGCCGAGGTCGTGGGATCGGTCCCCGGCACGGCACTAATGTCCTTGAGCAAGGCAATTAATCTATATTTCCTTCTCTTAATAAAGGTACAAACAAAAATCACCTGTCCCCTTACTGATTGCATCTCTTCAAAAAGATTTTGTATTTTATCTTACGTCCTAAACTTTCATAACGTCCTAAATTTTTCATTCTTCTGTATTTCGATTCATATCCTGTCGTCCTCTTTTTCTTTTTCTCTCTCTGACAAACGTTAAAGGTTCTCCAGACTGCATTTCTACCATTTGCTGAAGATACAAGAGCCTCCTTATACGATTTATCGAACACTCCTTTTCTGCTTCACACCTTCTAAAAGAGCTGCTCCTAGATATGATTGATGGAGCTTCAGAAAATGAAGAATGGAGAACATTGAATTTACCTTCTTGTAAAGTCGGCCAAGGCTAACATCCACCTCGAGTGTGATGTGCGCTTCACGGTATCTATGCAACCATCCAGGTGTTTTGGAGTCCTTATCAAGCTCTCATCTAGGATGATGATGGCTATACCTATCCTATCCTACCCTATCCAACACGTGCTTTCCGAAGAGCCAAAGCGGAGAAGAACATGTTTCAAAAAGCCTCAGCCACACACATGAAGCCCACATACATCTGACAATAGACTGAACATAAAATTGCACTTCTCCATATTAGCCAATATTTTTTGTCCCTCATCGTTCTGCTTGGAGGCTGTTTAACTATATGTGACTGGGACATTACATCAAGCAAGACGTGGTCGTTTGGATGCTGACACCATAGGCTGAGATATATGCAATTAGGTGCGAAACGCCGTACCTGTTGCTTGGCAGCGAAGTCATAAAGAACCAACGGCCGATTTAGACAATTTCGATCTGAGTTTAGCCATTGGGCATAAAATTCAAAGACGGATTTCTTTTTTAATGAACCGGAAACATACTCTTTTTTTATAATGATGAGGTTCGAAACACTAGAAAGCTTAACTTTACAAACCATGGTACACATCCTCACAAAATTATTTTATAAAAAAATAATTGAATAACACAAATCCATGATTGATCCCGACCAGGAAATGAATTTCTTTCATTTCGAAAATGTCAATTGTCCATGAACAGTTATCAAGTCTATTCAACTTCAATCACAAATTATTATGGTAAGAAATTATTACATACCGACGGTTAATTATAACGGAACTAGTACATCGAAAATACTTAAAAAAAAAAAAAAAAAAAAAATCGCCTTTAAATTAAGCACCGGGAATTTAAAGAATGGAATGATTGAAGGTCTGTAAACATCCCCCGCATGAGTTTTTAAAACCAGGCGTGATCTGGTCACTTCCAAATTTAAAAATCACACACCCTTAAGGCTTTACGCATATTCTGAAAATAAAATCTTTTCAATTTTGCTTTGAAGTCAGTGTTTCAAAAGCTCAGTCAGGCAACGTTGTCAATTCAAACTATAATCCTTAATTACACTCAGAGACAATAGGACGTGATTAAAAGTGTCCAGCTCAAACCTACTAATAATGGCTCTATTTACTATTAAAGAATTTTCATCAACAATACATTGGTGCATGTGTGCTACTGACTCTTAATTTCTAAGGGCTTGTTTAATCAAAACTCTGAATGAATGTAAAGGCTGGCCAAATTCTTATTGGAAGAAATCAATCCAGGAACGTGCTAATCCCTTGGTGGTGATGAATACTCGTATTCAGTGATAACATCAGGCATATAGGTAAACATTCAATTCACACATTGACAGTCATCATCTGCCATATTCCTGCACTCTCTCTTTTTCTCATGAAATCTTTTATATCTGATTGCTCTCTCTCTCTCTCCACAACTCTCAAACTCTCGCCATGCACCCACACCCACCACCCACACACCGAAGAAGCGCCAAACAAAAAAATGTGGCTGTGGCTTTACACCCTTTGACACTTTTTTTTTTTTTTTTTTTTTTAAGGGGGATTTAATTCATATTTTATTTATTGTTCGGTCATTGTTCGGTAATGTCGGTTGCGTCACACTTATTGATTGACAGTGGTTCCTCGGCGCACCATTTGCCACACACCCTTCTAAATAATGAAAAAAACAAAACACAAAACAAACAAAACAAACAAGAACAGAAAAAATGTGAGCTTCTTTCTGTTCCCTTCTAACTGCCTTTTCAATCTTCTTGCTCACTCTTTTCCTTTTCACGTCTCCTTTTACTCTCTGCCTTAATATTCCCCCTGTCTTCTCTCTACTCACACCACACACACACAACACACACACACACATTCACACACCACACTCACACCTCACATACATTCCTCTTCTCTCTCTCACACCACACACACCACACACCACCACACTCACACACTTACAACATTCCTCTCTCCTCTCTCTCTCACACACACACACCACACACACACACACACACACACACACATCCTCTCCTCTATCTACCTCTCTCTCATCCTATATCTTCATCTTAGCTCATCAAATCAACTGCCTGTGGCATTCCAGGATGTAGATGCAACTATCAGTGCTTGTAATGAATGGATCTTTCAAATCGTGTATCCTATTCGAGCGTGAATCACGACACAAATCTGTCATGCCTGCCCAGCATGACTGGGGATTGTCTTTTATTTTGCTCTAATTTGATTCCTGAATATTGTGCTTTCTTATTTTCCTCACCTCACAGAATCGAGCAAATATCTGGGATTATGCATACATTTTGCAGCCTTCATCAAATTTTCTACCTTAAGTTTGCGACGCATGTGCTGATGTTGAGTCTTCGTTCAGTGACCGAGTGTGATGAACGTGATGAACTATGAGCACGGTATGTTCGTAAATTCAAATTGTCGCCCATGGCTGAAATAGAGATCGATTCTTTGCATCATTTTTCGTTATGATTAAATCTTTGCTTTCAACTTATAAAGACATCAGGTATTATGCATTTATTTTCGTAGTGTCTGATACAATCGACGTCGAACCGTGATCCGGGATATAATAGAAGTTTATTGCACTACTCATACTCTAAGCTATCAAAAAGTAACAACTCCTGGCATGTAAACCCCGAATCTATCTTATCTTTAACATCATTCAATCCAGTTTGAATATCTTGATGCAGGGCAGATCTGTCTTCCTTTGATGGAGACGTATGTCATTTCAAATACCATTACTATTGAGGAACGCATCGTTGGGGGTAAACTCACCATTATAATGCTTGATCTCGAAGTAATGCACACACACGGTCATGATGAATGGTGACGTGTCAGACCAGAGAAAAATGGCGGGAAAGTGATGGCGGGTAAAATTATGACGGGAAATTATGGCGGGAAATTATGGCGCCTCGAGATAACTTTGATGTGAGATGAAGAAAGGAGTAAGTGTGATGTCCAATAAACTCAACGATCACACATCCTTAATCATATTAACACGTTTTGTTTTCTTTTTATACAACATGCTGGCGGCAACTTCAAATCATATCACGGGCATTGAGAAAGTGTTATTGCTCAAACTCTGTTCCTGATTTAAAAATAAATGATATAAGATGTTTACAAATGTAACGCTGATTTCATATTAAGATAATTATTCAGTTATTCTATCTATAAAATAATAACTGCTTCGAATCAAACATTTTCCTCATGCAATACTAAAACTGCATAATGTAGATATTTTCAAAAAATATATATAATGCTTCAATGCTAAAATGCATTACCTTATCGTTTAAAGGGGAAAAAAAGCCAAACTCCACATGTCATAAAGTTGCAATAATTCTGTAGATTTACTTTGAATAATGATTGTCTGGGTAGAGGTGTACACTTTATTTTTCTCTCATTGAAAACACGGCCCATCCTGGACACGCATGCCATGACTGTAATCAACGCAACCTTTACACCAACACGGAAAATCAATCAATCCCTAACCAAAGTTTGAAGATTAAAAACCGTAGAAACGTTCAAACCGACAGAGGTCCCACGTATTTGGCTTGATACATGGCAAAAAGAACCAATGTCGTTATGAACTTTAAGCAACCATTTATCATAAAGCCAAAAATACGGTTACCATGTTAAAATCAGTACTGCATGACAGTATTCTTGGTGTAGCATTAGTAATTATGGACACTACACTGCTTTTTTATTAGTGCAAACACCGGACTCACTAGACCAAGTTATAAACAAAGTTACTCATCATTCATCTGTTAGTTTATTTTCTGTTTCACTTATTTATAGCCGGAGCTGCCACTACTGAAAGGTCATCGATTATTAAACTCTTGCTTTTTTTTTAGTCTACGAGATGAACCACCTTTTTCACAAGTTTCACAATTGTTTTTGATCATCAGTCGGTTTAAAGTTTGTTTTGGGGTGTGACACCTGAATGATCCAAGTTATAGTCAAGGGGCCTACATTTAAACCTGTCTCATTGGTCACCTCTTTACGAATTTTGCTTGTCTGTGTAGTGAACACATAGTCTGTTTCTACAGGGCATTATTGTTTTTCTGTTTCTTTGGAGTATGATGATCTTATCTTGGATGAGTTGATATCTACTGTAGATGCCAATGTCATTCAACAGTATTATAGTCGGATGCCTGGAAGTTATGATATACATTTTAACATTTAAAATCATAGGTTTTTATCATTCTCGCAATTTTGTAAGGATTACTGATCAGTGTTGATACAGCTTTTGTTTTTTGAGGTATGACAATAATTGCTCCATTATTTATCCAGGTCAGTATACCTGCTCTAATTTTGTGCTGACGTCACTGATGGGATTCTGAGTCAATCAGGGGTTCTATAATCATCGCGAGTAATGGACCTGT
>CALNVZ010000174.1:9387877-9407096 GCA_940671915.1 Paracentrotus lividus
CCGACCAAAGCCCGTTCAGCATTTTTTTTTTAAACGGGCAAAAACGGGCAAGAACGTTATAGAACGACCTCAGTGTGACGGCCCCCTAACCTATGATCATAGAACTATAAATTTAACAAAGTCAGCATTTTTGTTTGTTTTGAAGATTTTTTTTTTTTTAAACAACCACAATACACAATTAATTATGAAAAACCCTCATGAATTACATTTTCATTCATTTCACAAACCCAATCTAAGCCGTTCTAATAAACATAAACACTGCATAATTGTCTTCGCTGATTTGAAGTAATTTTTTGAATACTTAATGTATTCAATATATTACTAATTTTGGATGCCCGGAATATATATTACATAGAGTTAACATGCTCCTTAAAAAAAAACAGTATTATTGCCAACATTGCCTCGCTAATTTACATCTGTACTTTATGTGGTTAGCATACCCATGCATGTACTTTTTATTGATGCGGTATACTATGCTTAAACAGTCAATCTCGAAACCGCATTGGGAACAATGAAGGACAAAAGCACTAGAACTTTTGTAATAAGCTATTTCACAATGATTCTTTACATCTTTATTTTGTCTGTCTTTTGATACTTTTGACTTACTTCGATGTCTGATTATGGATGTGTTCCCTGTATCTGCCCATTTCTTTCTCCTACCTATGTTGGCCTACAGATCAGTCCCATAAGGCCATCCTTTTGCCAACTTCATAGCACAGCGAGTATTTTTATTCAAAATGTCAAGTGAAAAACGAATTCACATGCGCAGGTGAGAGGGAGAGGTTAGGTGGAAAATTATGCGTCCAGCTGGATTTCCAAATGGGCTCGACTATTATAGATTCACAACAGAATTTCCATGAACGAGTAAAAGTCAAATGATAAATGACAGAGGGCAAACACGAAACACCAATAGAAGAATAGAAGAGAGATTGGGAGAGAAGTGAAAAAAAGACAGATATAGTGAAACAAACGTAGGTTTACTGGATGCAATAAAAACATGTTGGAAACTTTATAGTGATAGTGAACATAGTTAGATTAGTAAGGAGGTAGAGATAGAGAGAGAGAGAGAGAGAGAGAGAGAGGAGGGTGGATTTTATTGCGTTAAAAAAAGCGAAAAGAGGGGAAGTGGTAAATGAATTGCAGATGAAATTGCAATTGAAATGCAGATCCTTTCAGATTGTTTTTATGCGAGCAAGATATACGGTGGCCAATATCAAGCACAATGTTATGTCTGAATGTCTACAATTAATCTGAAGACAAGAATGATATTCTAGACTCTGTTAAGCCCAAAAGGTACCATGCACTCCTATATTTATTTTCCCAGTATCTCTCGTTCCACATTTTCGTCTGTGCAGCAATATCCCTCCAAAACTCCAAACACGACTCGATCGTAGGCTCTCTCCATGGCAATGATGAATGGACGTGCAAACGAAACAAGCCCGTGAGCCCGCTTCCAGTATTGGTACGGCGGTAATGTTACTAGCATTCAATAAACAATCGGCTTAGATCGAAGAACAATTTATTGGAGTTTTCGACAGCAGCCACTTGCAACTGTACTTGCAATGTCACCGATTCTTAATTTGACATTTCAGGTCTGCAATGACTCTCCGTAAATCCTTTCAACAATAAACATTTATAAGAGTTGTGATGTTTTGCACGAACTGCTAAATGTTGTGGGTGAATATTCTCAATGTCTCTCTACATTATTTTGATCAGAATTCTTTTCAAAACAACTACATTGATAAATCACAACATATTTTGTACAATAATGTATGTGACTGAATTACTAGTCAAACAATAACCATACATGTCATCTTATGCCACGTTCTAAAATGAATCATGTCATTTCATTTTTGTATTGCTCGCATGCATGAGAAAAATGTTCAAAACATTTTTTTTGCCAGGTTAATTTTTAATTGAAATCTTGTTCTTTACTCTTCACATATTAATCCTCACTCATGTATGCTATGGATGCGAATGTGACCGTGAAAGTTTTTGCAACATATAAGCCCGGTAAAGTCACTCAAACCTGTTGATTCGTTGAATAAACATTTTGGTCCTACGATATAAATGCTACTAAGCTTTAAACCTCTTCCATTATATCACATGACTTCACGCAACCAGTGATGCATTTCAAGCACTTCAGCAGAGAAGAGCACGAAACATTAAAACACACACACTCACACACACCTCACACTCACGCGCACACGCACCCACACTCAACGCACGTACATACAAAAACGAATAGGGTGAAGTGGGTGAGACTCATATGGCTCGGTAGAAAAGGACTTTTGACCTTTAGAATGACCCCCTTGGAAGACGGTAAATAAGTTAAGTGTTGCCGAAACTGAAACTACGACGTCTTTTCGCCCCTTCTCACACCAAGGCGTCGTTATGTAAGAACAGTACTTCAACATCTACTGATGATAGCACAGTGTCTCCATTAATGCATATAATTTCATAAAGTCATATGCCGAGAAGTAATAATAGAATATTAAAACATTGTCGTGTCCTTGCATAATGATATTGATATAAAAGGAATTACGTAGGGCTCAGGTAAAGAGTCCATTCTTATAGATTATAGTCGGTGTCCTATCCAAACAAAATAACTTGATGTAGGAAGATGTTTTCTCGGATGCTAAAAATATTTAAAATGAAACGATTTTTTTTTTTTTTTTTTTTTTTTTTTGGGGGGGGGGTTAATTCCTCACAAGCGTGAGGAAAAAAAAAAATCAAAATTATTATTATTATTTTTTTTATTTTTATCTTTTTTTAATGAAATGAAAATGAAACAGGATGCAATAATATATATTTTGACTATATTACATGATATAATTTTATATAGTCTGTGGATTCAAATTTTGATTAAGATGGAACTAGTAATTGCTGTTGCTTCTCAACCTTGTATGACAGTCTAACCCTCTCCCCTTTGTCAATTGCATATGAGACAATTTATTTTTGATAATATTTACACTTAATAAATTCTTTATTATACAATCCTTTATATATGCATGATAACTCTCATTGCTCTTCATATTCGCTCTGCACTTCACTTTCTCTCCTCTTTTTTTCTGCTCCGTTTGTTTTCCCTTCTTAATTCAACCTTTTTCTACCTCCTATCTATCACTATACATGTAGCCGTTATCATCCTATGTGTCTGTATTTATATTATGTTAATGTGTAAGTTGTTAAATTTTGAATTTGTAAAAAATATTGTACAAATGAGCCTGCGGGCTTCGATGCATATTTTATTTTCCAATAAAACATACCATTATTATTATTATAAACTTAAAGCTAAAAAATTCTGTAATGGAAACGTATTTAGTAAATTGTTAAGGAGGTAGACATACGATAATACAATAATTGTAATTTATGTAAATATTTCCAGTATAAAATATTTTCCAGTATAAAGGATAACAACCGACATAGAATAATTCGCTGTGAGCTTACACGGAGAAACTAAACAATCCCTGAGCTATGTTGCTATATATTACACAAGGGCGCATGAATTACGACGTTCCCCCTTTTTTGCGCAAAAGCCGTAAACATTCACAATTATTTACATCACTAATGACAGTCGGCGACAAAGATATTTCATGAGAATGGAAGAGTTAGTGAGACTGCAGAAAAAGGCGACCCTTTCGCAAATTGATAGAGGGTGGAATAAAACATGACAGTGGAAACCATAAGTGATGTTAACGCCGCTTTCAATTCTTGGCGCGCTTATTTATTCTGGGGTAATAAGGAGTTTCCTTAGCTCGAGATGGGGACCGTTGCAAGGTCTGACTGTATGCTAGCTGTGGATCCAGAGGTCCATATCATATGGAGGCGAAACATCGAATCTTGGTATTAAAGGTTGTATTCTAAGGGTTATGACCATCTAAATATTCCAACAATTGGTTGGTAAGGATACCCCAAATAAAAGCAACTCATCAAAATAAGGTAATAGTAGAAGTAAAGTTCAATTCAATATGATTTCTTACCCTTTTATTATAGATTATATATTAACCGCTCTTATGACGTATAAGATGGCTATACAATATCAAATGTCTACTTACTTTTTATTCGGCAAAATAAAACAAAAAACAAACAAGTAGGAACTTACATTATTTTTTCACAAGAAGGGGCACAGTTCACATAAGAGTAAAGGCAATGAAAGCGTGGAGGCATTGATGACAAATCATAATGGATATTCGACAACCCACTGAGAATTCAAAGCTTTTTACCCGAACGTAAGTGTATAGCCTCTGATTATATTTCTCTCATTTATGTAAGCGGCGTGAAAAATACTTTTGTTAATTTGTTGCTACGACAAATGATGATGAGTCTGCTTCCTGAATTCCAACAACGGAAGTATATAATGGGTGTGATTTATGACTAATAGGACTTTCGTACCGGAACTTTCATCGCATTATGATTTTACAATAATTTGTTGTCCTCTGTGGTGGTTTATTAGTGGTGACAATGAAGTTGTTCGGATAAAACACATGTGTACACAAGGGATGGAGTTTTCCCCTTTTCACTTCGTGTCTAGTGTAAACTGTTCAAAAATCATATCATAAAGATGAGGATACAAGCTAAGGATGATCATTCACATCATACTAATAATTAGAAGGATGAACAAATAAGCAGGAATTTGGGGACTGACAGCAGCAACTACGTCCTTTTTCAGAATCTCAGGTTATAATGATAAAATATAAATTATACGATAACTGGTTTAGTCAATTTGTTTGATGCCACGCAATACACTTTCCTGATAAGTTCAGGGTATAAAAGAGTATAAAAAAATATAAAAGAGAACTAGATTGAATTTGAAAAGAAGTTGGATCTGACGAGTGACCGCTGCCCCTCCTCATGTACATAAATGTCCACTAATCTGAATCCTGGAGCAGGTCTTTTACTTTGTTGTCATGGTAACATAATACGCGTAATTCTATCCTCCTCCCCGTATATCTTACCATGTCCTTAATCTCGTCCGCCCTGTATCAATCTTATTTGTAGCATGGTTTGACATTGCCGATGTCGTGTTTAGAGATTAAACACAACGGGCAATCGATATGGGACTCATTTATCATCGCGAAGGCGGTACACAAAAGAGTGGAAGAAGAGGGAGAAAAACGGGAATTACGTGTCATGATGTAAAAGTAGTAATTCTCGTTTTGCCCTGATCTGTTATTGCGGGTTAAATAAAAGCGTCACTTGATCAAATTTCATCCTGTTATTGTTTCCTTTCTTTGCTGTACAGGGTTCAGCCATAAAACAGCATACGCCGTGAACCATTGTAAATCTTATGGCAAATAATGTATTTTGAATGATCACGTATATAAAGAGGGCGAAATAACTATTATTGTAACTATTATCAGGTTATAGAATAAATCTGACCTTGGGGTTCCAGGTAATATAAAGTATTTTGTTATTCCATCCTAAATATTTATCATAATATACATTTAGAAAAAACGTAACAAAATATCTTCTACGTTTGGTTAATCATACATTAAGAATATAAAAAAAATCAGAGAATATTGTTTTCTGCATATTTGGATAATCGCCTTACGTCATTGAAACTATTATGAAAAATCAACCAGTTCCTTATTATTCTTAAATTGAATAAAAGGAAATGATGTTAATAGAAGACGAGTGGGACAAGTCTAATCGGCTGAAATATAAAATCCAAAGTGAAGCTATTTATATTCTGTTATACGCATGATGGCACATAATTGAATTTTTATCACAGCCACACCATACTTGGGCTTAAATCCAAATCAGTTCAAAACCTAAAACGCCAATCCTATAAATTATCTACGCGTGATTCAGACCACATGACTATTATTGTGGCAAACTTGGCGGTATTTTCAAACACCACCCGCAAAGCCTTGCAGTGAAGAGTTGCATCCATCAACCTTTATCTGCAACCAAACAAATTATACCATCGTTCCATCTTCCTTACTAGCAGCATAATCATTTATCAACATATTTCGGAAATAAACACTTTCCGCAGAGAAAGAATTGATTGCTTGATATTTCTAGACGAAAAAAAAAAAAAAAAAAAAAAAATGAAAGAAAAATTCCATTGGAATTTTAGCTAAACAAATCGTATATCAGATTATCGTTGGCATTTGAGATTTGTTCATTAACTCGTTCATTTCAGATTAGGCCTATAGCATTTAAACAAAGTATATACAGTAATTAAATCCATTGCATTCTGTATTGCTGAAAAGCAGCTTTTACTTGATTCCCTTCGAATAAATTTGTATCAATAGAAGAATAGATCCTATTGTAAATGAGCAAATATGTGTAGCCATATATATTTACAAAACCATATATATTTCTTAAAGATAACAAATCTTTTTGGAGGCGCGAGCATTACGTAATGCGAGAAAAACGACTTGCTGTTGATGGACCTCATTAAATTCCACTTATCAACATCTCTTATCTTATACTGAAAAAAACAGTGTCGTAAAGGAGCGGACGCTTTGAAAGCATGTCGGCTCTATGCAGTCCCTATAATCTTAGTTAATCAAATTAAGAGGGGACATGTATAAACATCTTGAAAGCAGTAGCAGTTCTAATGCTCCGCCAGGTCTCCTCATGACAGATTGTACAAAGGAGGTATAGCTCTTAAAGTACAGGTTAAATCTGAAATGTCACAATGTTGAGTAAATCATCGAAACTTGTTATCTTAACATCTGATCAATATTAAACCTTCGTAGCCGAGACACAGGCAGAGTAAAAATACAATTTGGAATTGAATGAAAAAAACGACAACATAGCCCTATAGAGAAAGAGAGACAACGACACGGAAAGACGAAGAGGGAGAAAACATTAATACATATAGGCCTACATACAATGAATCACATACAAAGAGGCACATAGGGACTGATTAGAAAATCTTCCTTTAAAATTCAGATAAAGGAAGTATCATTGTAATGAATCCCGTAGGAAATAGATCACAGTCAACATCATCAACTCTCATTATTGCGATAGCTGGCCTCAGGTCGTTTTCATATAATGATCATGCACTGAGGCTGAAGAATTAAGGCGTGCATGTGCAGTGAAAGGAACGTATTTGGGTATGTTATTAAAATGAATTTATCCCATTAGCAAATTTGGACTAGAATCATTAAATGATAAATAGGAGAAAGAATGAGCAAACAATAGCTTACCTGTATGTTTGATCACAAGGCTATATGGGAGAACAAATACTGCCGGTCAGTCTGCCAGATACGTTCGAAAAAGAATTTAGGAAAGGAGAAACAGGTATGTAAGGACAAAGGGGGACAACAAGAGAAAAAGATATATATATATATATATATATATATATATATATATATATATATATATATATATATATATATATATATATATATATATATATATATATATATATATATATATATATATATGGGATTGGATAGAACAGTACCACGTGACCTACCTTCAATTTGTTATATTGTACATATGTGCAATATAACTTTCGGTTTTTGGACGGGAAAGCCCGTGTTAAATGAATGGGGAGTGTATCGATTCTATCGATTGCTAGGTGCGTTTGCCTCTTTGCAAGCGCGTAATAACAGTAAAATGGTGCGCACTGCAGCTTACAACAATGGATACGCGGAGCAACAATCTACGTCATAATAGCTAAATTAGCACCAACATTTTGGCAAAGATAAAACCAGATTAGATTCAGTCAAAGATCTCGGGGTCTATTGACTATAATAAATAGTGAACGCTCCATCTTGCAACATTACTGGACTATATGAACTCCAAATACTAAATTATCCCTCGTGCAAATCTATTTCACCTCGGCCTGCGGCCTCGGAGAAACAAATCTGCTCTCGTGTGTGTGTGTGTGTGTGTGTGCGAGAGAGAGAGAGTGAGAGAGAGAGAGAGAAAGAGAGAGAGAGGCGAGGATATACAGAGAGAACAGGAAAGGAACATATAGTGAGCCAGAAGAAGGAAAAGAGAGGTAGAGCTGGAGAAAGCGGGTATGGGCAAAGGAAGAAAGGATGGAGAGCAAAGCTAAGCATAGAGGATGATCAGGATGATTATGAAGATAATGTAAATTTCCAGTATGTTGAATGATGCCTAGTCTACTGGGAGCCATTTTCAAATTACCCCGTGAATACAGATTGAAAGGGGGTAACATACATACCTCTGGTTTGATTACCGCGACCAGGTTATTAATTCAACCCACTCTCAGCGCACGAAGGTTGACGCATTCTCTTCAAATAAAGGCGCAATCCCTTATTTGCAGAAATCAACCATGTAAAGGTATACCTTCTGTGATTTTATCCATTAAGAGGTAATCACGTTACACCCAACCATCGCTCTTTCCCCAACATTCCAACAGACACCGGAGAGCAAACCTGGACGCCAATTTCAACGTTGGTTCTCAAATTCAAGCATTTGCTTCTTATGTCACGGTATTGATCACTTATTTTCTCTATGTCACTGCATAGCTTTAAGGAATTTACACACATCGTCAACTAAATTGTTTTTCTCCCGATGTTTTATTACCCAGGAGGCCATCGATAGGACAACAATTGTATATTATGACACGGATTATTGGTGAAAATTCGATTCTTTTCTTAACATTAATGATATTTTGCTCGGTACTCTAGGCAAGCTATTGATCGCATATCCTAAGACCCTAAGAAGTGAATGAATTGGTAACGAGTGAAATGTTATTACACTACATTGTGTAGATTCGCCGAAGGGAACATCGTCTTATGGATTGAAAATCTATCATTTATGATCTCAAGTGTGCTCTTGGTAAACGAAAGAAAAGTGTTAGCCAGACTGTAATTCTGTCAAGAAAATAACGTATTATGTTTGTTAAACTTTACTGCAGTTTTGAACAAAAAAGGCATACAACGTCAATAGATTCTCTTTCCACTCTGACTTACGACCAGCAGTTCAACTTTATCATGTTTATTGCCTACAAATATGTTCTTTCCTATTTTTCGTGTTCTTCACTAATTCATTTCTTACCCCCATTTGTATATAGCAAATTGGTGATACCACACTCACTAATAAATGACATTAAAAAATAATATAAGCAAGTGAATAAAACATAATCGAATAAGAAAGGAAGGAAAGTATTCTTCAAATGTATTATTCTCTTAACGCAGATTAGCATGTTCTCTTCTTAATTTCTTTCTTAAAATTTCATCATAGGTTTACTTACCTACTTATTTCGTATTCTGCAGTTCGATACTTTTGTTTACTAGCGATGTATTTTCAACCAAATCTCCCAAACACAATATGATTTGTTTTCATCCCTTGCTCCTTCTCTTTGTAAATCCCCTTGAGCACTATTGACCGATCTGCGTTTATTGCAAGTCACATTGATCGATTCTCACCAACCAATGTTGCATTTTAACAAGTGAAAAGAGGCAAAATAAATATGGATTTTGGTTGGAGTGAAAATCCGCGATGATTTCAATATGACGAGGAGTTACACAACTCTGAGATGTAGCTAAAGTTTGACGATCGATTTCACGTGATTGCATTTTGAGTCGGGGTGCGAGAAAATAATATTTATATTCGAGATTGAAAGTGCGCTAAGGTAGGTCTGTTATACATGCTCCCGGCTATAATCCCTTCTCCAAAATCATCAACGTGATTATTATCAGTATCACAAAATGAACGGATGAAGGTCTTCCAAATATTAGTGTTTCCTCTTCTTAAAGCTTCTATATTAAACCTTTTGTTATACAGATTGTCCCATAAAAAGGGTACCCGGATGGTTGGTCAATTTTCGTCGATTTCAAGTTCATTTTGACTTTTCTCTTTTGACACCCAACACATTCCGAAAGAGCAATGCATGGATGAGCAAGAAGAGTTTGAAATATAAATATAAAATTCAAACTGCGCAGATTAGAGCACAGAGAACCACACAGGAAGCTTACAGCAAGTGATTCACGATGATTGATATAATTTGATGAAAGAAACCTTACAAAAAAAAAAAAAAAAAATACATTCTTATAAAGCATCCTTTTCTTCGGCAAGGCCGTTGCATCTTGTCAACGTATTTTGCGAATATATAGATAAGAAAGGTAGTCAAATAGGTAATAAACTTTATGAAAGTAGGAAATAGGCAAGTTTTTTTTGTGTGTCGTTGTTTGGCAAGATGCTTAGAACGGGAAATGACTGTTAATTTTCATTAAAGATAAATAGAATATTGTACTCTTACTGAGATAAACAATGACATCACATTTATATAATTATAACCAGCAGATTACACATAATGTACCTTCAGTACCATTTTACCATCCTCTTTAATCACCCTCCCAATAAAACTTGTTAACTATCTTTTCACCAAGTATATTAAAAGTCAAACAGTGCTAAACATGAGGTTCAAATTTGAAATCACTGGATAGGAACCATATTGCAGATGTACAAGTACAAACAAAATTTCTATGAAAGTAATCCATATTCAACTTTATTCTAGTAGTCAATTTGAATCTTTTTCTTTATCGTTTTTGGAGATGACTGAAGTTCAACAGTCACGGCTTATGACTTTCCAAATAGATATTATGAAAATTATGGAAAGTGTTTTAATGTGTACATTCCTGATCGCAGTTAATGAAATAAAGCTAACTTGAGAAAACAGAGTCTCATTGAAGAAATCGTTAGGTAAATCTCTCATAGTGAAATACCCATTTCTTAGGACTTGTTAGTTGTTGTAAATCTCTCTTTTTAAAAAATTCATTTTAAATAAACTTTTCAGAGTTCGCTTAAAAAAAAAAAAACATTGTAAATATCATCAACAAACTTGTCCAAGTTTTCATTATCGGGTTTTGAACATCACTCCACTGAATTGTGCAAATGCCGAGTGTGTGTAAGGGTGCGGGTTGTGTGGGTGGGTATGTTAGTACAAATATTCCGTATATACATTTATGTATTTATATGAATGTTTATTGGACATGTTTCTTTATGCTGATGGAATTGGATGGTTTCTATTTGTTTTCGTTTTAGTGTACAATGTTTGCGTTAGTTGCTGGACAAATAATTCAAAGAGCAGGAGCAATTTAAGTAATACTAACGAAATATAAGATGTAGTTATATGCACATATCAATGGATAGCAGCATAATAAAAGCATGTCAATCAATTACCAATCACAAAACCACTATTTTGTACAGTACGCTTACACATAACAATTAATTGATATGAAAATTTGCAATAATAATTCATCCTGAGTATACTTACCAAGCACTGTCCATTTTAAAGCAATAATTAACTACTATTCAAGTAAATAATGTAGACACATGACGATGTTATTGTTAGGACTCCAAAAACGAATGTATGCCCCACTTCACACTGTGTTTGTCCACAGATAATACTGCTAAACAGTTCGGACTGTCTGGATGACTGACCTCTCTATTCGGCTGTTGATCGGCCAATTTTGAGAAGCAAAGAGCAGCGTATTCCTCCTTATAACCGAGACAAGAAAGCGTGAAGACAGTTTAAATGGTAGTAATCAAACTGTCAGGTGATGAGCTGGTGCACCTAGCTACCAACTACTCTCACTTAATCCCCGTGAGCAGCCTCTCTCTGACTTGCTGCTCCTTCCTCCCCGGTGAAAAAGCGTTGTGATTTCAACGGGTTCGCATCACAGCAGAAAAGTGTTCATAAATTCGCACGGATCCACCGTTAAGACTGCGCAGGCGCAGTGCGAAAACTTCTGGCGTTTCCACAGCATACTAGCTAGAGTACTACATTCTAATGCTGCAGTCACACAGACACTTACGTTTAGTCATGGAGATATCTCCATGGTTTAGTTACGTATTTGTTGTTTTAGCCTTATTTTATGATATCTACTATTCTCTCATATCTTATGCATTTCTTTGATTTATTAGATGAACGAAATTATCGCTATTCCCACTGCTGACTCTGACGGGAAGGCATCCGTATGGATCCGCAGAAAAGAAAATGATTTTTGGACGCAACCGGACGTAACTCAAGTCAACGTAATGCTACAGTCACACAGACACTTACGTTGAGTTACGTCCGGTTGCGTCCAAAAATTATTTTCTTTTCTTCGGATCCCCACGGATGCTTACCCGTCATAGTTAGCAGTAGAAATATTGATAATTTCGTTCATCCAGTAAAACTACGAAATACATAAGAAATGATAGAATAGAAGATGAAATAAGATTACAACAACACAGACGTATCTATACGTAAGTGTCTGTGTGACTGTAGCATAAGTGTCTGTGTGACTGCATCATTAACTATTTTACGTCTCAATGATAAGATGGTAAAATATGAGGATTGTTTGATGTACCCTATCCCATACCTAAACTGGTGTTTCGCATATATTTTCTCAGTTGATAAAGATGTCATTTTACATTTAGATGTGATGCAAACATGTTTTCTCCACAAATGAGTTGGAGCGTTCCACATTTTTTTCCCCCCAAACTACCCATTAATTTCCTTTCATAGTGTAGATGTCTAATAATATACATTCGTGTCCAGTCCAGTCCAGTAATCCTAATTAATGTGGATAAGGCCGATGTGGAGGAGGAAAAGCGTTTTGTTTGTGAATAATTATGGTGAGACCACATGACGTTCATGCTCTCAACTATGACTTGTATAGACTTATTGATATTTCTTTTTAGCTGATTAACAGTGAAAACAAGTACAGTACATAATTCGTGCTTCTGTATGTTGGGTTGTCTATTTGTTATTCATTTATCCCTCTCCATTATACCTCGATTTACCCTTTTTTTTAGTTGAGTTGTAGAAGCTCAATATCTGAACAAAACTTTTTTAAATTTCAATTTCACTTTCATTTGTCCGTGGATTTTGTCCCTTTTTAACAACAACAACAAAATTATAAATTTGAACTATCGTGAATGCATTTTCCCAATTAACCCTAAACAATGTTTGATAATACCTATTGATGTTTAAGTATGTTTATTTCAGAAAAAGGACGTTCTGAAAATTATCTGTTTGTTGAAATGTTTTGACAACACTGTTTCTATTACGATTCAATACATTACCATTTTAATCATCTCTTTTCTATCGTTTTTTAGAAGAGAGTTCTTGTTTTTGTTCATATTCTTTGTACTTGTTCTCGTGGATATTAATTTGCATACCTCACTGACAAATCTTTATGCATCCATTCATCATATCTGCATGATTATCCGCCTACCAATACAATATATCAATGCATTTCTCTCATGTATTTTTTTATTACCATAAATACGTAATAACGATAATTATGAAACTAAAAGGGTGAGGTAAAACAAGAATCCTACCCAACGGAAATTGGGTTAGCCCTCATCATGACAATGCTCAGTCGCGCGGAAAGTTGTCATCCCTGTATAATGACCGAGATACCAATTAATTAGTACTGTCTGAATATTTCATCACAACGGCATACTCATTCGTAGAATCTGCTAAAATCCCAACTAAGACATTTGTATGACGTCACACGTTGCCATGGAAATCAACAATATACAGAGATTAACATACCATGGATCGTCTATGTTCATCATTATATCATTAGTTAGAAATGTAAACTAAATATATAAATTGTCATACAGCTCAACATTTAGTGGTATATATTTGAAAAGATTGTATAATGGCATGCTTCCTCTACTAAGCTAAGAGCCAGAAGGATTTAAACAAGAGAGGTAACGTCCTTCTGGTTCTCAACGTCCAGGTATTTCGATGAATATGAACCGGACGTATATAAAACACTTCCGAGGAAAGAGAATTAAAATCAGTTGGAAACTCCTCCACAGACATGAGATGACATTTTTTTTTTCTCTCCACGGAAGGTGTACCAACTGGTACAAAACACTGAGTAATAAAAAGCAAATTTTGAAAAAGAAAATGAATGGTACTATTTCATTTTTAGCTGTCACATGGGTACTCATTGTCAGGTGCTGCCCGTCAAAGCCCCCCCCCCCCCTGAAAAAAACAAAAACAAAAAAACGTCGGCCTCATGCCAAAAGGGCCTTAACATTTTTAAAGGCCATTCATATTGTTCACACACTAAAAACGGTAAGGCTCTTTTGGCATAAGGCCGACGAAAATCTCGCCAAAAACAGATGTGATACCCGTCCCTTGTCCGATGGATGTGCGTCTATAACCATTTGTCCTGCGTATCCTATACCGTTTGATCGGTAGTCGTTTTGAATGCGTCCTGTGAATTACGTACAGGAAGCTTTACGGACGAAAATATGTGAAAAATGACCTAGCACAGTACACAGTGCAGATAAAACGCACAAGCATCGACCAAAGACCGGATCTCACGACCCGTTTTTCATCCGTTTACCTCAGTTATTGTGCCATGTGTGACAGCGTCATTAGGAGGCCAATTGGGTTAATGGAATGGAGGGAGTGGGACTTGCGGACTATCGCTCGATTGAAATTGTATTGACCACTGAAATAGGACGAGCAAACAATTTGGATTTCGTTTTTTTTTACTGTGTTTGAAGACCGTAAATGTGGACTTTCGCTTGAAGGAGGAAAGTGCCATCAAAAAATCAAAATTACCTAGTTTGTAGATTTCCAAGTTCCTTCGAAATTTTGGAATAAACTTCTGTACCATGACCTTTGATGGGAAGTTCAAATACCCTTATGAATTTAAAGCTATTAATAATAAAAACTCAAGCAGCATTGAACTAGCCTACATCATTTTATGTCTAAAGGCACCATTCATGCCAATACTACAATAATAGTAAAAATATGTTTTGCTTTTTTCGTTCTGTGTTATGTCCTTAAAACTGGTAATAAAAGCGTATAAAAGCAATACTTATAAAACATTGCCAAAAAGTAATATAATGGCAAAATAAGGACATATCAGAACTAAAATTTAAAATATCAAATTACAAATACCAGTTCAAGTACAATACCTATACCATGTATTCCAGTACCTATCTAAATTCCGAGACTAATACCATTTTTTTTTTTTTTTTTTTTTTTGTCGAGAAGAATGGTGCATTTGATAAATGGTAACCTAAACGATGCGGATGGGATGGTAGAAATTTTGATGAAGGGGATGTAATTGACTAGGTCCGATCAAAACAAAGGATTACCTGAGGCACGGAGATTCATGATAAAGACAGCCAGCCAAAATAAAGATATCATATAGCATGTAAAAATCAATACTTTAATCATACAAGTTTGTAATAACACAAGCATAATATGCCCATGTGGACATGGTGGATGTTCTTCGAATACGGGGCACCCAAGAACATGTTCCAGTCGTTCTTGAACTTACGAACGGCTTTACGAACGACTAGAACATGTTTTTGCGTGCTATACTAATCACATGCTTCATACTATAGCGCAAGAACTGATCACCAGTCGTTCGTAAAGTCATTCTTAACTTATAAAGGACTTGGTGAAAGACAGCCCAGGTAGTGCATGCAAAAGAAGGACCTCCAAAAAATTTGATTTGACAAAGAAATGAAACGTCTAAACAGATCACCCAAAATCCGATGTTCCATTGCAAAACGAAACAAAATGGATAAACAATGGTTCAATATTTAATCTGATTTTAAAATATTTTTGAATATCTAAGGAAAGCGTGACTAACAATGTATATAATTTTACGCATTTTTATCTGCCGAATATCTCGTTTAGTTGACGAAATGCCATAAAACACCGTCGGTGGATTGTATGAAATATAATGCATCATAAGAAAGAGAAGAAAATTAGAATAAAAGAGGTTCGCGGTACGACCATTAACATGTTCCAACTTATTTTCGTGGTCATACTGAATTTCTTTATTTTGCAACAGTCTTACAGCCCCAAGATCTCCGTGGCCATATTCTCAACAGTATCCAAGTGTGCAAAGCCTTTACTGTACACGTACTAAGACCCAGGATTTTTCTCGGCTGGATTCTAAGGGGATCTTCTGCATTGCAACCGAAAAGAAATTGATATACATATATACATTGTGTGTCCTTTGAAATTTATTTTCACAAGAGATGGGAACGTTCTTCTTTCCCAACATGCATCGTCACGTTGCCACTCATTGCCATAATTGCTTCCCGTATTCGGACAGCCTGTCTAGCCGGTTTTGTTTGCACTGTCCTCCTTTCATAGTACGACTTGACAAGCCTCACACAAAGCTGTTCAATTCAGTGTCATGATTTCCACGGAACACCAAAAACCTGAGGATGATCACGTATACGTGCAAGTCCTTATCTGAAGTATTTCTCGAAGAGCTACCATTGCTACGCTGGCAACAAAAGAACAGTCAATACCCTGTACCCACACCATTTTCAAATCAAATAACACTCAGGTATATTAGTACTAATCGACAAACACATATTCCCTGGAGTTCACGTGACCTTTATTCTGAATGAAATTTCACCTCGGACGTCTTTTCAATTCCTGAAGTCAATAAGCAGAACATCATCTATTGAAGCGAGATGATTATGATCCGCGTCACCATGTTTATAAAGTCATGAGACGCGAGTCAGGACCTAATTCCACACACATATGACCCGAATTAAGGTGTCTCTGCTTCGGCCGTGATGACTCTCCATTTCTGATTTAATGTGAGTGTAAACAAAATATAGCTGCCTTTAATGTCATACATATCAGACATGACAAAAACACGCCGCCAATATGAGTTCCCGATCACGTATTCTCTCCTAACTTCTGTTTGCATCATCTCAAACGCACGTGTAGCAGTCTAAGGACGTCGTCTTAATGGAAAAAAACAAACTAAACAAACATGCACATATTGTGGGCGAAAGGGGTGTGTTTTATTCAATGTAGAAACCCAAATCCAAATCACATTAGCCTTGATTAGTTAAGGGTTTATCCTAATTTTCTTTCAATGATGACTTGTGATCACTTTAAGTTATTTGTTGATCACTTTAAGTAATTGTTGGGAGAATGAGACTAGCAAAGTAAAACAAGGGTTGTGTGTGGATGTGTGTGTTTGTTTGTGTGTGAGAGAGAGGTAAGGCGTGCGTAAATAATGACCCAAATGTGCCTGTCGAGTGAATGAAATATTGAGAAGAAGACACCACTACGCCAAAGAAGCGCCGGGAAAGAGAAGTCGATTATTCTATTTACTAGAAAAGAAGATGATGAATGCCATATGCATTACATAGCTACACATTAAAATGCATGAATAATGTAGCTCTGTAACTGTGAGTAGATAACCGTACCTCGGAAGAGAGAGAAAGAAAGAAAGAAAAAGAAAGAAACAGGCAGACCTATGTCCGAAGTGGTGCCATAATTTCCACAAAATATTCCTCGTCTTCTCGCCACTTGAATGAACGTAAAGATGTGAATATACTCTTATGCATGTTCTTCAATAATATACAATGATCCACGAACTACCGGTATATACGTTTGAATTAGCAAAGAAATTGGATTCCATTGGGATGCAAACGGAATCCAATTGTGTTGCTCATTTGTTATATTATACATTTCTGGTCAGTTTTCATCTTTATTCAAGTTATCTCATAATTATGTACATGAACTTTCAGCGTTTGTGTCCGATCTTTCTAATATTAATTATTTTAACATTGTTAGTGGTGATTGGTTTACATGATGGACATTTGTTGAAAACTGTACTTAAATATGTTGTCATGGTAAAAGAATAAAATTATTTCATATATTTACAATTAACAATGCCGTACCATAGAATAGTACAACGCAAAGCAGGTCAATTAGAACAACTCAGTTCATGTCATACCCGTACAACAGACAAACGTAGAGCACCCAAAACCAAATAGCAAAACGCCCACAAATCAATGAACATGTAACCTAATACTCTCTGTCCAATATTTTTCAAATTAAGGGCAATTTAAATGGACACCGTTTTTCAGCTCTAAACAAAAATACCGTGTTTTGCCATTGTAGTCATAAGGGTGGCTTTCACGTATGGCTCATCATACATTTTACTATGTACTAACATGCATTTTAGTGTATGATTCATAAATTGCCTTTATCATCACAGAACTGGGATTAAGAATTCTTAAATAGAAATCAGATTCATGATTAGTGGAAAAAAGAATACCGCATGCAGAATGTAAGTTTTACTTGATTGACCTTTTGACGATAAGAGCGGTTATCTAGTTCTTGTTAAGTAAAGTGTCATTTTACTACAAATAAAGGGTTCAGACAAAAACTGCTTACATCAGAGTATACAGTAAAATATATGATGAAACAAATATTCATGGTTCAAATAGTATAAAAGGGGAAAAAATAAATTAAATGCCCTCACTCCCTTGTTTTGTTAAAATGTATATTCCATAATCAAAATAAACGTAATAATATTGAAGATAATCGTTTAAATTCCTTTCAAAACAGCACGGTACACATCAACACTAGAAATAGCCTGATGACAAGGAAACAATGCTATAATCATGCTAAGGTAATATCACGTCTTTGGCCAATATAAACTTGAAAGAGGAAGGTTTCTATTCAAGATATCCACGTATCAGATGATGGCCGCTGAAAAGCCTTTTGGACTATTGCGAAACCACCTGTTCATGTTGAGTAGGCGATGGGGAGCGGACGGGGGGGAGAGGCAGGTGGCAAGCAAAGGTATCTCACAATTTCAAGATAACTGGTTTAATCCCAGGGCATTTCTTCTAGGAGACCTAAACGTTTAAATAATTTTGAATAAAATTATATGAAAGATACATTTCGAAGGAGAGTAACCGTTTATATATGTCATATGCATGGTATTGCTGTATGGTTTTTTGGCACAAATACCATATGTATGGTATTGCTGTATGTTTTTTTTTTTTGGCACAAATACCATATGTATGGTATTGCTGTATGTTTTTTTGGGCACAAAATCATAATTAGTATGGTATTGCTGTATGTTTTTTGGCACAAATACCATATGTATGGTATTGCTGTATGTTTTGGGGGCACAAATACCATATGGATGGATTCTGTATGTTTTTTTTTTTTTTACATAAATACCATATGTATGGTATTGCTGCATGGTTTTTGGCACAAATACATAGTGTACTGTATATGCTGTATGTTTTTTTTTTTAAACACAAATACCATATGTATGGTGTTGCTGTATGGTTTTTGGCACAAAAAAAACCACATGTATGGTATTGCTGTGATTAATGCCAAAATACCATACATGTGGTATGTGTGCCGAAGTACCGTACAGCAGTACCAGACAGTTGTACCAAACAGCAGTACCATACAGCAGTACCACACTGAAGTACCATACATCAGTACCACACATCAGTACCACACAGCAGT
>CALNVZ010000174.1:9407571-9518841 GCA_940671915.1 Paracentrotus lividus
CATGTCAAATCATACTTACCAATCACACCAACACACTATTTTGTAACAGTACGCTTACACATAACAATAATTGATATTGAAAATTTGCAATACATAATTCATCCCCTCGATAGTTTACTTTCCAACCGCACTGTCCATTTTAAAAGCAATAATAACTACATTTCAGTAAATAATGTAGACACATGACGATGTTATTGCTAGGACTCCAAAAACGAAGTATGTCCCCACTTCAACTGTGTTTGTCCACGATAATACTGCTAAAGCAGTTCGGCTGTCTGGAGTTACTGACCTCTCTATTCGTTTGATCGCCAATTTTGGAGAAGCAAAACAGCGTATCCTTCCTTATAACCGAAACAAGAAAGCTCGAAGACATTTTAAATGAGTGTAATCAAACTGTCAGGTGATGAGCTGGTTGCACCTAGCTACCATACTCTCACTTAATCCGCCGGAGCAGCCTCTCTCTGACTTCTGCTCTTCCTTCCCGGTTGCAAAAGCGTGTTGAGTTTCAACGGTTCGCATTCACAGCAGACAAAGGTCAAATTCGCACGACCACGTTTAAGAAACGCGGCAGCGCAGTGCTGAAAACTTCTGGGTTTCCCA
This sequence comes from Paracentrotus lividus, assembly GCA_940671915.1. Lineage (NCBI taxonomy): Eukaryota > Metazoa > Echinodermata > Echinoidea > Camarodonta > Echinidae > Paracentrotus > Paracentrotus lividus. The sequence goes on from CALNVZ010000174.1 coordinate 9,408,172, forward strand.
AAGCATACTAGCTAGAGTACCATTCTAAGCTGCAAGTCCACAACAGAACATTACTTTCAGGTCATGGGACGATATCTCCATGGTTTAGTACGGTATTGTTGCTTGTTAGGCCTTATTTATGATACTACTTATTCCTCATATTCTACATCTTGTATTAGATAGAAATATCGCTATATCCCACTAGCTGACTCGACGGAGCATCCGTATGGAATCCGCAGAAAAGAAAATGATCTGGACCAACCGGCCGTAAACTCAAGTCACGTAATGCTACATCACACAGACATTAGCTGAGTTACGTCGGTTTGCGTCCAAAAATTATTCTTTTCTTCGGATCCCCACGGAGCTACCGTTCATAAGTTAGCATAGAAATATTATAATTGTCGTTCATACCAGTAAAACATACGAAATACATAGAAATGATGAATAGAGATGAAATAGATGCATTATCACACAACACAGACGTATCTATACGTAAGTTGTCGTTGATGCTAGCTAATGTCTGTGTGACTGCATTCATATACTATTTACGTCTCAATGATAGACTGTAAATAGAGGATTGTTTGATGTTACCCTATCCCATACTAAACTGGTGTTCTGGCATATATTTTCTCAGTTATAAAGAATGTCATTTTACATTTAATTGATGCAACATGTTTTCTCCACAATGAGTTGGAGCGTTCCACATTTTTTTCCCACCCCAACTTACCCATTAATTCCTTATAGTGTGATGTCTAAATATATCATTCGTGTCCAGTCCAGTCCAAGTATCCAATTATGTGGATAAGGCCGATTGGAGGAGGAAAAGCCGTTTTGTTTGTGAATAATTATGGTGAGACCACATGACGTTCATGCTCTCCAACTATGACTTGTATAGACTTATTGATATTTCTTTTTAGCTGATTAACAGTGAAAACAAGTACAGTACATAATTCGTGCTTCTGTATGTTTGGGTTGTTCTATTGTTATTCATTTATCCCTCTCCATTATACCTCGATTACCCTTTTTTTTAGTTGATTGTAGAAGCTCAATATCTGAACAAACTTTTTTAAATTTCAATTTCACTTCATTGTCCGTGGATTTTGTCCTTTTTAACAACAACAACAAAATTATAAATTTGAACTATCGTGAATGCATTTTCCCAATTAACCCTTAAACAATTTGATAATACCTATGATGTTTAAGTATGTTTATTCAAAAAAGGACGTTCTGAAAATTATCTGTTTGTTGAAATGTTTGACAACACTGTTTCTATTACGATCAATACATTACCATTTTAATCATCTTCTTTTCTATCGTTTTTTAGAAGAGAGTTCTTGTTTTTGTTCATATTCTTTGTACTGTTCTCTGGATATTAATTTGCATCCTCACTGACAAATCTTATGCATCCATTCATCATATCTGCATGATATCCGCCTACCAATACAATATATCAATGCATTTCTCTCATGTATTTTTTGTATACCATAAATACGTAATAACGATAATTATGAAACTAAAAGGGTGAGGTAAAACAAGAATCCTACCCAAGGAAATATGGTTAGCCCTCATCATGACAATGCTCAGTCGCGCGGAAAGTTTCATCCCTGTTATATGACCGAGATACCAATTAATTAGTACTTCTGAATATTCATCACAACGGCATACTCATTCGTAGAATCTGCTAAATATCCCAACTAAGACATTTGTATGACGTCACACGTCCATGGAAATCAACAATATACAGAGATTAACATACCATGATCGTCTATGTTCATCATTTATCATCTTAGTTAGAAATGTAAACTAAATATATAAATTGTCATACAGCTCAACATTTAGTGTATATATTGAGAAGATTGTATAATGGCATGCTTCCTCTACTAAGCTAAGAGCCAGAAGGATTAAACAAGAGAGTAACGTCCTTCTGGTCTCAAACGTCCAGGTATTTCGATGAATATCGAACCGGACGTATATAAAACACTCCGAGGAAAGAGAATTAAAATCAGTTGGAAATCCTCCACAGACATGAGATGACATTTTTTTTTTCTCTCCACGCGAAGGCTGTACCAACTGTACAAAACACTGAGTAATAAAAAGCAATTTTGAAAAGAAATGAATGGCTACTATTTCATTTTTAGCTGTCACATGGTGTACTCATTGTCAGGTCTGCCCGTCAAAGGCCCCCCCCCTGAAAAAAACAAAACAAAAAAAACGTCGGCCATCATGCAAAAGGGCCTTAACATTTTTAAAGGCCATTCATATTGTTCACACACTAAAAACGGTAAGGCTCTTTGGCATAAGGCCGACGAAAATCTCGCCAAAAACAGATGTTGATACCGTACCTTGTCCGATGGATGTGCGTCTATAACCATTGTCCTGCGTATCCTATACCGTTTGATCGGTAGTCGTTTTGAATGCGTCCTGTGAATTACGTACAGGAAGCTTTACGGACGAAAATATGTGAAAAATAACCTAGCACGTACAACAGTGCAGATAAAAACGCACAAGCATCGACCAAAGACCGGATCTCCACGACCCGTTTCATCGTTTTACCTCAGTTATTGTTGCCATGTGTGACAGCGTCATTAGGAGCCAATTGGTAATGGAATGGAGGGAGGGGATTGCGGACTATCGCTCGATTGAAATTTATGACCACTGAAATAGGACGAGCAAACAATTTGGATTTCGTTTTTTTTACGTGTTTGAAGACCGTAATGTGGACTTCGCTTGAAGGAGGAAAGTGCCATCAAAAAATCAAAATTACCTAGTTTGTAGATTTCCAAGTTCCTTCGAAATTTTGGGAATAACTTCTGTACCATGACCTTTGATGGGAAGTTCAATACCCTTATGAATTTAAAGCTATAATAATAAAAACTCAAGCAGCATTGAACTAGCCTACATCATTTTATGTCTAAAGGCACCATTCATGCAATACTACAATAATAGTAAAAAATTATGTTTGCTTTTTCGTTTGTGTTATGTCCTTAAAACTGGTAATAAAAGCGTATAAAAGCAATACTTATAAAACATTCCAAAAAGTAATATAATGGCAAAATAAGGACATTTCAGAACTAAAATTTAAAATATCAATTACAAATACCAGTTCAAGTACAAACATATACCATATTCCTAAAGTACCTATCAATTCCGAGAACTAATACCATTTTTTTTTTTTTTTTTTGTCGAGAGGAAGAATGGGCATTGATAATGGTAACCTAAACGATGCGGATGGGATGGTAGAAATTTGATGAAGGGGATGTATGACTAGGTCCGATCAAAACAAAGGATTACCTGAGGCACGAGATTCATGATAAAGACAGCAGCCAAAATAAAGATATCATATAGCATGTAAAAATCAATACTTAATCATACAAATTGTAATAACACAAGCATTATATTGCCCATGTGGACATGGTGGATGTTCTTCGATACGGGCACCCAAGAACATGTTCCAGTCGTTCTTGAACTTACGAACGCTTTACGAACGACAAGAACATGTTTTTGCGTGCTATACTAATCACATGTTCATTACTAATAGCGCAAGAACTGATCACCAGTCGTTCGTAAAGTCATTCTTAATATAAAAGGACTTGGTGAAAGACAGCCCAGGTAGTGCATGCAAAAGAAGGACCTCCAAAAAATTGATTTGACAAAGAAATGAAACGTTAAAACAGATCACCCACAAATCCATTGTTCCATTTTGCAAAACGAAACAAAATGGATAAACAATGGTTCAAGTATTTAATCTGATTTTAAAATATTTTGAATATCTAAGGAAAGCGTGACTAACAATGTATATAATTTTACGGCATTTTTATCTGCCGAATATCTCGTTTAGTTGACGAAATGCCATAAAACACCGTCGGTGGATTGTATGAAATATAATGCATCATAAGAAAGAGAAGAAATTAGAATAAAAGAGGTTCGCCGTACGACCATTAACATGTTCCAACTTATTTCTGGTCATACTGAATTTCTTTATTTGCAACAGTCTTACAGCCCCAAGATCTCCGTGGCCATATTCTCAACAGTATCCAAGTGTGCAAAGCCTTTACTGTACACGTACTAAGACCAGGATTTTTCTCGGCTGGATTCTAAGGATCTTCTGCATGCAACCGAAAAGAAATTGATATACATATTACATTGTGTGTCCTTGAAATTTATTTCACAAGAGATGGAACGTCTTTCTTTCCAACATGCATCGTCACGTTGCCACTCATTGCCATAATTGCTTCCCGTATTCGGACAGCCTGTCTAGCCGGTTTTGTTTGCACTGTCCTCCTTTCATAGTACGACTTGACAAGCCTCACAACAAAGCTGTTCAATTCAGTGTTATTTTACACGGAACACCAAAAACCTGAGGATGATCACGTATACGTGCAAGTCCTTATCTGAATATTATCTTCGGAAGACTACCATTGCTACGCTGGCACAAAGAACAGTCAAATACCCTGTACCCACCACCATTTTCAATCAATAACACGTCAGGATATATAGTACTAATCGACAAACACATATTCCCTGGAGTTCACGTGACCTTATTCTGAATGAAATTTCACCTCGGACGTCTTTTCAATTCCTGAAGTCAATAGCAGAGACATCATCTATGAAGCGAGATGATTATGATCCGCGTCACCATGTTTATAAAGTCATGAGACGCGAGTCAGGACCTAATTCCACCACATATGACCGAATTAAGGTGTCTCTGCTTCGCCGTGATGACTCTCCATTTCTGATTTAATGTGAGTGTAAACAAAATATAGCTGCCTTTAATGTCATACATATCAGACATGACAAAAAACACGCCGCCAAATGAGTTCCCGATCACGTATTCTCTCCTAATTCTGTTGCATCATCTCAAACGCACGTGTAGCAGTCTAAGGACGTCGTCTTAATGAAAAAACAAACTAAACAAACATGCACATAATGTGGCGAAAGGGTGTGTTTTATTCAATGTAGAAACCCAAATCCAAACACATTAGCCTTGATTAGTTAAGGGTTTATCCTAATTTTCTTCAATGATGACTTGTTGATCACTTTAAGTTATTGTTGATCACTAAGTAATTTGGAGAATGAGACTAGCAAAGTAAAACAAGGGTTGTGTGTGGATGTGTGTGGTTGTTGTGTGTGAGAGAGAGGTAAGCGTGCGTAAATAATGCCCAAATGTGGCCTGTCGAGTGAATGAAAATATGAGAAGAAGACACCACTACGCCAAAGAAGCGCCGGGAAAGAAAGATCGATTATTCTATTTACTAGAAAAGAAGATGATGAATGCCATATGCATTACATAGCTACACATTAAAAATGCATGAATAATGTAGCTCTGTAACTGTGAGTAGATACGTCCTCGAAGAGAGAGAAGAAGAAAGAAAAGAAAGAAACAGGCAGACCTATGTCCGAAGTGGTGCCATAATTTCCACAAATATTCCTCGTCTTCTCGCCACTTGAATGAACGTAAAGATGTGAATATATCTCTTATGCATGTTCTTCAATTATATACAATGATCCACGAAAACTACCGGTATATACGTTTGAATTAAGCAAAGAAATTGGATTCCATGGGTGCAAACGAATCCAATTGTGTTGCTCATTTGTTATATTATACATTTCTGGTCAGTTTTCATTTTATTCAATTATCTCATAATTATGTACATGAACTTTCAGGTTTGTGTCCGATCTTTCTAATATTAATTATTTTAACATTGTTAGTGGTGAATGGTTACATGATGGACATTTGTGAAAACTGTACTTAAATATGTTGGTCATTGGTAAAAGAATAAAATTATTCATTATATTACAATTAACAATGCCGTACCATAGAATAGTACAACGCAAAGCAGGTCAATTAGAACAACTCAGTTCATGTCATACCCTACAACAGACAAACGTAGAGCACCCAAAAACAAATAGCAAAACGACCCACAAATATCAATGAACATGTAACCTAATACTCTCTGTCCAATATTTTTCAAATTAAGGCAATTTAAATGGACACGTTTTTCAGCTCTAAACAAAAATACCTGTTTTGCCATTGTAGTCATAAGGGTGGCTTTCACGTATGGCTCATCATACATTTATATGTACTAACATGCATTTTAGTGTATGATTCATAAATGCCTTATCATCACAGAACTGGATAGAATTCTTAAATAGAATCAGATTCATGATTTAGTGGAAAAAAGAATACGCATGCAGAATGTAAGTTTTACTTGATTGACCTTTTGACGATAAGAGCGGTTATCTAGTCTTGTAATTAAAGTGTCATTTTACTTACAAATAAAGGGTTCAGACAAAACTGCTTACATCAGAGTATACATAAAATATGATGAGAACAAAATATTCATGGTTCAATAGTATAAAAGGGGAAAAAATAAATTAAATGCCCTCACTCCCTTGTTTTCGTTAAAATGTATATTCCATAATCAAAATAACGTAATAATATTGAAGATAATCGTTTAAATCCTTTCAAAACAGCACGGTACAACATCAACACTAGAAATAGCCTGATGACAAGAAACAATGCTATATCATGCTAAGTAATATCACGTTTGGCCAATATAAACTTGAAAGAGGAAGGTTCTATTCAAGATATCCGTATCAGATGATTGCCGCTGAAAAGCCTTTGGACTTGCGAAACCACTTCATTTGAGTGGGAGGGGGGGGGGGAGAGGCAGGTGGGCAAGCAAGGTATCTCACAAATTTCAAGATAACTGGTTTAATCCCAGGCATTTCTTCTAGGAGACCTACGTTTAAATAATTTTGAATAAAATTATATGAAAGATAACATTCGAAGGAGTAGTAACCGTTTATATATGTCATATGCATGGTATTGCTGATGGTTTTTGGCACAAATACCATATGTATGGTATGCTGTATGTTTTTTTTTTTTGGCACAAATACCATATGTTATGGTATTGCTGTAATGTTTTTTTGGGCACAAATATCATAATTATGTATGGTATTGCTGTATGTTTTTGGCACAAATACCATGTATGGTATTGCTGTATGTTTTGGGGGCACAAATACCATATGGATGTATTGCTGTATGTTTTTTTTTTTTTTTACATAAATACCATATGTATGGTATTGCTGCATGGTTTTTGGCACAAATACATATGTATGTTATTGCTGTATGTTTTTTTTTAACACAAATACCATATGTATGTGTTGCTGTATGGTTTTTGGCACAAAAAAAACCACATGTATGGTATTTCTGTGATTAATGCCAAATACCATACATGTGGTATATGTGTGCCGAATACCGTACAGGCAGTACCAGACAGTTGTTACCAAACAGCAGTACCATACAGCAGTACCACACTGAAGTACCATACATCAGTACCACACATCATACCACACAGCAGTACCATTCAGCATACCGTACAGCAGTACCATACAGCAGCACATATCAGCCGTACCACAGCAGTACCATACAGCAAGTATCATACAGCATTACCATACAGTAGTACCATACAGCAGTACCATACAGCAGTACCATACAGCAGTACCATACAGTAGTACCATACAGCAGTACATACAGCAGTACCATACAGTAGTACCATACAGTAGCTACCATACAGCAGTTCATACAGTAATAAGTAGCTTTAGGTATTCATCATTGAAATTAGCAAAATACAGGCCTAATTTCTCATAAATGAAAATGACGCCATGTCAGATATTATTTTCCTGTTAGTGTCACACCAGTTACTACCACACAGCAGTACTATTCAGCAGTACCGTACAAGCAGTACCATACAGCAGCACCATACAGCAGTACCATAGAGCAGTACCATACAGCAGTACCACACAGCAGTACCACACAGTACCATACAACAAGTACCATACAACATACCATAACAGTGTACCATACAGTCAGTACCATACAGTCAGTACTCATACAGCAGTACCATACAGTAGTACCATACAGCAGTACCATACATCGTACCATACAGAAGTACCATACAGCAGTACCATACAGCAGTACCATACAGTAGTACCATACAGCAGTACCATACAGCAGTACCATCCAGCAGTACCGTTCCAGAGAACGGAAACCCGGAATGGAATTATTATAGACTCGACGAATAAGTGTCCTAAATATTGTATACCCAAAATCGAAATAGAATGATCTATACCCAACAAAAAAAAGTAAGTCCCCCCTAATCAAAATAACGTAACTTTTGAACGGCTTGTTTGAGCACAATTATTGGAGGAGGTTTCTACACTTATTGAGTACCTTCTGTGAAAAAATTACATTGATCCTTGAGACATGCATGAGTGATCAACGTTTAAAGCACAATGGACATTTTCAAAAGTCACAAGGGTCATTTTGAGGTTGTAAAATAACAATTTTGTAAAATTTCCTTTTTACCTTGTGTTTAATTGATTTGGTGGGATTATCATCCAAATTGGTCATCCAACACCATCTGGATACATTCATTATTTTCATGGATGAGTGAGCACAATTTAAGAATTATTCGTCCTCCAAAAATTGTAAAATCCAACAATTATTTAAAAATTGAAATCAGATATTATCATCAACATTATCGACAAATTTGTGAAAAAATGAGCACTATCTCATCGTGTCATGGACGAGTGACACACTTTAAAAGGGCTTATTTCGTCACTTTTGTAATGACAATTTTGCCTTTAACGTATTTATTCATGCATGACGCAAAGGTTTTATCCCATTATCGCACATGAATTAGTCATGAGTGTATAAACATAACTGCCAAACGATATTACTCAACACCTTTTTGTTAAAAAGTTGCCAGCATGTGATTTAAGGTTTGTTTTTGCCTTGCAGATCTGACATCAATGTCAATTAAGAGGAAATCAAATTTTAACAAAAATTGACATTGGCTTAATTTCATTGATGATTTGTTAATTCTACTGAGAGTTTTTTCATAAAACTTGGCACACAACTCTAGGTGGTACTAACTAACAGGAACAAACGCTTAAATTGACAATCTGATAAGGGCAACGCAGTGGGGCCAAGCTCTGAAATTTCTTCTTATTTGCATGTTTTTTCTAAAAAAAAATAACTTCTTTGCTTCAAACTTTGGGAAAAGCCGTTTAAAAAAACCCTGGGGAATTTTTTTTCGTTTGGAAAACCTCAAAATCAAATGAATATCAAGAAGGTCTGTACAGTTATTCAAAATGTAAGCTATTTAATTTTAGTCCACAAGCGAAAAAAAAAACGGCTTTTCAACCTATCACTATCTTAGCTGGAATTTTTTAAATAAAAATTGCCATTAACATTATTTGAAAAAAATAATTTGACATACAGTAACAAAAAATGTGATAAATGATTTTATACATAAAATGGAACAATACTTATCTTAGAATATTAAAAATTCTTTTTTGTTTTTTATTAAGATGTGCAGTCCAAACCGTGAATTGATGGGTATTGTTTAAAACACACTTCCAGATTGCAAATTCCGTCATAATCAATCATTTTTTAAAGTAAAAATGTGTAAAAAATGCAGTTTTTGCAAATTCTACCTCATGTTCATCCAACCGTGAAATTTAATGCAAAAGCCGTTTGATGCGTTAGAAATTAAGTGCACCAACCCTTCTGAACATATCCTTTGTTGAAAAGCCTGAATTTGTTCAAATAATATTAAATTAAAGTTATGAAATTAACCTTGTGACTTTCGAAAAGTGACATTTTTGCCTTTTGACTTTACTCATTGAAGCATGACAAAACGAATTTCAGTAAAATTCACTCAAATGGAAGCTGATAAAATTATCTACAAGCACATGTAATAAAATTCGTGAAACTCCTATTTGTTAAAAAGTTACATCAATTTGATTAGGGGGGGGGGACTTACTTTTTTGTTGGGTATATTTCACATATTATGCAGAAGGGCAAGTCCAAGCTATTTGTTACAGAGGTGGTGATTTTTCAACTTTTCGAGGATTTTTGTATCACTTGTGTCAGTGAGGTTTTAAAGGTACATATAGTTTATCATATATCACCACAAAGTGTATGACATAAACTTAATGCAAAGGAGGTCAAAAAGTCATTTCAAGGTCATATGACGTCACAAGACTAATTAATATTAATGAAAAAATGATAAAATGCGTCAAAAATGCTATTTTCAACCAATATTTCTAAGGTTTTTTTTTTTTATAGGAATACAACCAAAAAGTACATATTTTCTGTTTCAATGTCATCTTGGCTTCCTCTGGTGAACATATTACAAACCTAGCACATAACTTTCCATATTTTTATTCATAAAGTATTCATGTCTCAGAAGTAGTCTCACAAAAGATTCTGAGCTGATGTAAAATAATGCAATTTTATTACTCTCCCTCCCACCTTAATTAATGAAACAAACTATGTGTTGTATCATGTTTATTTTGTTTAATCAGCAGGATTTTTTACACAATGTATTGGTACGCCTTGGCTACACCAAATGTTTAATGGAAAATATTTCATGGAATAATTTTGCTTTATATTAACATTAATCATTGTATTGAATACCTGATAATCACTACCTTTAAAGAAAATACAATTCCGAAGCGCTAGTGAAAACCTAATTAATCAACGTTTTACAAAATATATTTGTTTGTAATCCCTTTCTGAATATGGTCACTTTTTATAACGATACGGACCTGAAAACAAAGAATTTAAAGAAGTTTAAAAGTTTATTTCCATCACATTTGGACAAGTGGGCAAATACAAAATCTATCCAAAATACTTAGAAAATAAAAACAAAATGTGAACCTTTAAAAAAAAGGGGACACGTCCCACTGATTGCCGCCAAATTTGGAGAGGATTTATTTATACACTAGATCGGATATAGGCTAATATCCAAAATTCACAATAGAATGACCTACCTCATACATTATGCCAAGTTACAAATAAAGTGTTGTTACAAATAAAAGAATAAATGAATATGGGAACCTGAAGAAAGATTATTAGTTTAATTATTGTCTGGTGTTTTTGTTTGCAAGCAAAGCGCGAGCCGAAAATTTTGCTTTTTAATGACCTGAACTTGGTACATTTTACGCACACTGTGCTTCTTCGTTTATTATATGTAGGGGAGACCGGGTATGGAAGTTACACGGGTCAGTTGTTACAGTTCTCAGTGTGCTAAGTTGGAACAAGAGAGTTCGTGCTAACTGGCATCTATATACAGCCTACACATAGCTGTGATGAACTGCCGGTCGTGAGGTTTCTCCGTTGTTTTATGAAAAAGTAAATCAACAAAAACCATTTTTTACAGTTCCAAGTGAATTTTTGAAAAAAAAATTAAAATTTGTAATAGATCTTACAACTGAAGGCACATGATGATAGTCTGGTATTGTGAATATAGTACATGTATGTCACTAATATACCCCTGAGCCATGCCCTGTAATTCTGCCTAATGGCTTTACTACAGTTGATTTTATGTGTAAAATCACCAATGGGGTAGGTTGTTACCACAACCTACTCCATGTCGATGTAACAACCTACCCCAATTACATTACACATGTAAAGTAATTTTGTTTTAATTTTCAGGCGTTAATATTTTGATATTTCTATTATTACTTTCGTCTACTCTAGAGCTCTACTTGATCTACTGTTAACGATACCAACAAACTGGAAAGTTGAAACAAAAGTATGGTATAAGAGATTTACACATTAAAACAAATTACCCCGTATGTTTATATACAGTGCGTCCCAAAAAGAACTATACACTTTTGAAATGGCTGCCAAATAAAAAAAATATGATTTTAGGTAATGAAATTTACATGTATGGAAAGCTCATTATCCCAAATTTCATATGACATCAAAAAGTCTGAAAATAAGTCATGCATGATAAGCAGGCTCACTTTGTAATGGTTATGTGTAATAGGCGTGCGCAGGGATTGCCGTTCTACGAATATTGTATGATGAAGTCAATGGTTTGGAGCGTGGAATGAGGATGATAAGCAGAATTACTGATCAATTTAGAGATGTTGGGTTTGCTAAGTGAAATTTGTGGAATTTGGGGGATACATTTTCATGCATGACGTGAACGGAATATGTTTTTCCTATTGTGCATTGTTAACTGTTCCAAGGTATATTTAATGAGGTCCTTCAGTGGTGTGTTTAAATCTCTCTTCTTCCTTTTCTCTCCCTCCCTCTTTCTCTGTCTTCCTCCATGTCTCCTCCTCTTCTTGCTTTCTCTCCTGTCTCCCTCCTCTTTCTCTATCTATCTCTCTCTTTTTGCATGGTGTTTGTGGGACCATTCATATTATTCAGTTTTCTACTCCAAATATCTGACTACTCTCGCATCATCGGTTCTTTTCAATTACGCAATATTGGATGGTTGATACATCATATCTATAATCAATAGTCACATAATTGACCAATTACACCGGCAGCTAGAATCATTTAATCAGCAGTGTACCAGTCTCCAAGTGTTCAACTAATCATCAGCATTACATATCTCATACAGTTATTTCATGCACATGTCTTACTGTATGAAATCCATTAAATAATCAATCTAATTGTCAACCAATACTATGCAGTCATTTTAGCAATGGACTTTTGTAAAGGAATATGAATGGTGTAACACAAATTTGTGAATTAAGCATGTAGCCTTTACATAATTTCTCTCTAATTGATTTGGTATGTCTAATTCGTGCTTACAGTGCTGGTTATTCTGTTTCTTTAATTTTCTCTCCTTTTTTTTTTTTTTTTTTTGTTTTGGGGGGGGGTTAACTCAATGACTTGAATATCTTAGTGGATAGTAAAGAATCATAGATATGCCTGCCCGAATTTAACTGTAGCTGTAAGATTTCTAACTTCTCATTGAATTATTATATCCAGCGTGGGTTATCGTCGATTGAATACTCTAAAAATGTTTTGTTGAAAAAAAAGAACGTACTGATGTTAGACATTCAGACAATCCAAAAGATCAGAAATGATCATCAAACTGTTTAAAAATCTCCTGCGTCTCATCGGCTTGCACGCCATCCTGATACTGCACTAACAACCACTGAATAAACTTGGAAAGTTACAATGGTATAATAGGAAATCATATTCCTGTTTCATTGCATGAAAATGTAATCCCATTTCAACAATTTCACTTAGAAACCAACTCATCATAATTGATCAGTAATTCCATAAGCTCCAAATGACTTTCCCGGCCTCATACAATTGGTAGGGCATTCCTGCGAACCTAATTTCCATACCTTTACAAAATGACGCTGCTAATTCATGCATGAATTATTTTCGGATTTTGATGTCATATGAAATTTTGGGATAATGAGCTTTCCATACATGTAATTTCATTACCTAAAATAATATACTTTTTATTTGGCTGCCATTTCAAAAGTGTAAGTACTTTTGGGACGCACTGTAGTAACAATTTCCCCCGTATACGGGGTAGGTTGTTAAAAAAATGTCTTCATTATTTAATTGCGTAGTTAATTAGTGTTTACATGTTTTCAAGTTTTATGTGCTCAGGTTTTAGCAACATATAGGCTAACTACAGCCCAAAATGGAGTGTGTGTGGTACTTTCATTAGAATTATCGGCCCAAATGTGAATTTTGTAAGTCCATACCCGGAACTGATTGAGACAAAACCCCAAAGGGTATGAACCACGGGATTAGTCAAGTGGATTATGGTGAGTTCTGGCTCGAAGTTTTGGTAGTCGCATGGTATTCCTGTTTTACTTCATGTGGTACTATGGTAATTAGCTCATTTGCATACAATGTTTTTGTATGCACAAATTAGTATTTTTGTGAAGCTTTACCTCATTAACTAGTAATTCACTGCATATTAATATTTTTTTCTTTTAGGGAAATATATTTCCTAAACACAAAGTAACATCAAGAGCGATAGTTTTGACATTTGCATTATTATCAAGAAATATAGAAAATAACTAACTGTGACCCAAAATATTTTTGCTAGATAGTTGTATATATACCAGTGTATGGTATCCTTGGGTGTCTGCGGCAGTCCTGTGGTAACGGCGTGTGGTATCCCTGAATTAACGGCGTGTGGTGTTCCGGTAGAGGTATTTTTGCTGTATGGTATTTTTTGTGGTATTTGTGCCAAAACACCATAGGAAATCCTGTGATATTTGTGCCAAAATACCATAGGAAATTCTGTGGTATTTAGGCTGTATGGTACTGCTGTATGGTATTTTGTGTGGTATTTGTGCCAAAAATACCATAGGATATCCTGTGGTATTTGTGCCAAAATACCATAGGAAACCCTATGGTATTTTGGCTGTATAGTACTGCTGTATGGTATTTTGTGTCGTATTTGTGCCAAAATACCATAGGAAATCCTGTGGTATTTGTGCCAAAATACCACAGGGTTTCCTATGTATGGTTCCTGTATGGTACCACAGGATATTTTTTGTAAGGGCGGCGCTATTACCATTGACTTCGTACAGCAATAGAGCCCTTCTGGTTCTCAACGGAATATCTTTAAGATGCAATAACGCCTTTTTGGTTCTCAACAGACGAAAGTATTATTGCAAATATTCTGATTATGCTTTTGTGTTACATATTAAATGCAATATCAGGACCTTTCAACCTTATTTGAGTAATTTGCAGAAACGATCAAACATAGCAGAAATTAAAACAAAATGATTTTTGGAATCACTACCGGTACAAGGCTATTGGAGTAGGACGCAGATCTTCTTTTTTTTCCTGTGTGATAAACGATTCCAAACAAGAATTTAGGGAATGGTAGAATTGCTTCAAGTTTCAACACCAATTCATGGCGTAAAATCTTCGCAAATTACACACCTTGTCAAATAGCAATTTTGGTAAAATTTCCAAGGATTCCGGAGGTTTCATCAGGTTTTGACCTATATCACCCTTTACATAAATTCCCATGTGACCTTCTGGCGGTATAGAATTCTGGATACTTGCTGATACGGAGAGCAAAACGTGATGAATTTCCAGTGTTATGTATCGGGTAGCAACAAATTATCACTGTTTCGCGAGATGTCCATTAAATCACTTTGGCATCCTGGCACCATGGAGCGTCAGAAAGATTAATTTTCCTCTCTTTCTTTTCAAAATACGTTCGACAAATCACGTGACTGAAAATGAAAATCAGGTTACATTCAATATTGGAAATATTTGAGTTTGCATTGGGGATCAGAAAAGGAATGCAAATTATATTTTGGAAATGGCAGGAAGTACGATTTTATATTATTTTAGATTTAGAACGAAGTAAGGTTCCAGAGAACAAAAAAAAAAAAAAAAGTTAATCGCGATTTTTTTTTTCTTTCCGGGTGAAGTAAAGGGAGGGATATATTTTTGCCCTTTGTAATCACTCGGGAAATCAGAGGTATTAGGAATAGTATCGTGCACGAAATTGATATTGATACAGCAAATGCATTCAAAAATCTTAAAAAGATGCTGTCAAACTTAAGTAGCTTGCGCATTTATTTCCAATATTTTGTTAATATACGCAATGTGTGTGCGATGCCATTGATATTTCTAACAATTTAACATTTCGGGAATGATTAATCAACCAGGAACATGCGATGTGACGTATCTCTTCTTATTTCAAACTCCAATAGCTGCCAGATCTTCCTTAGGCTTGCATTAAACAGGCATCCTTTGGCAACACGACGCCACGCTCTCAGGATAAGAACCTCCCGAGAGGAACCTGCTCATGCTTATGCGATCATTCTTGAATTATGACCGTCGTAAACTTCACTCAGAAGGTACATCATTGCCGATTTAAGATAAACATTGTGTCGGATTACGAGGGAGTTTGATTAAAACATCGCTAACACGGGTCTCCCCTGGTAATATGCCTCTGATTCTGTCCCAAATCGTAAATCAAAATTGTCCTGTTTCAATGTTCGTCCGCCACCAGTTCTGCCGAATCTTGGCTGATAATGAACACTTTAAAATGTGGAATGGTTTGGGGCAATGATAAGCATATCTTTTTTCACTTGTTCGGTCATATGTCTCTATTTTTCCTGTTTGTTCTACTTAATTGCTTCAAACGTTACCTTATTGGGTTTATTTTACGTTTTAACTCCTCACATTCTTTACAGGGAATTAGGTATCAAACATATTCTCATGCTACAAACAAAAAATAAACTATATTCATATAAAAAGATGGAACATAATATTTCAATTATCTAAGATTTTTTCCTTAAAATTGTTTTTTATTAACATTGATGTATATAATTATATTGACAATATCTCTATATATAATTTTGAAATTATGTGTGTGTGTGTGTGTGTGTGTGCGTGCGTGTTTGTGTATGTGTGGAAGTAACACACACATTGTGTAGACTCAGATAAACAGCTCAACAATGTGGAAAAACATCGACTGCTACACGAGTAATGCGATATCAAACATAGAATGACCAGTTATTGAGTTACCAACTACAATAGTTTTTATTTATTTATCTTTTTGGAGGGCCGGTACATTCAAAAGGTAAAACAGTACGGCAATACATCAGACGATGGCCTGTACTTTTAAGAAGAAGAAGAAGAAGAATCAACCAATTGTGTTTTACTGAAATTTGCACACACAATATATTTTCCTATGCTAATTTGTTTTGTTTTGTTCAAACTAATGTATATTTCTGTAATTCACAATAAAGTGAAATTGGTTATAACACACACTGCAAACAATTGTTATATAATTCGAGAAAATTAATTTAATGGCATTTGTTCGATTTGAAGAGATAAATTGTTTATTGTTATATATATATATATATTTATTTATACATTGTAAGAATTTTATTCGTGGTTGTCATGAGCCTATGGTGACCTAGATGCCATAAAGTGAATTAATGAAAATGTATTTTGCACTTTCTAAAAGGGTCATTTTAACTTTGTCCCGAAGATTAAATCTTTATAGACTAAGTGGGAAAGTACTGCAGAGAGTTAATTGATGTCTAAAGGCGAATATCGTTAACAGTTTTGAGTATGTATAGTCATGAGAAATCGGTGACAAAATGCGACTCCATGGTACGTTTAAGGGACCGTCTTTTTTCCCTTATTGTTATGCTCTTTATCTCCACCATCAATCCCTCACATGACGCTATACATTGAAAGCTCTCTAGGCCTTTTAGTCTTCAATTTCTCATTTACGGTATCTTGGGGTACAGATAGAAGAGGCAAACGTAAAATATTGCCAAAGTTAATGGAATCTACCCTTTGTATTAAAGTGAGCCCTTAAAAAATGCAAAGTTGAATGGGCCAGATTTCAACGAAATGATTAAACGTCCAATTAAATAGTGCGATTTAATTGGATTATTGCAAATAAACAGAAATATCTACCATGCAGCACTGCAGGAAAATGTATGTGTTACAGAATCGTAAGAAAGAGGAGACTTAAAAGAGAATTTGTATTTTGTGCCTTCTGTTTTTATTCCTCAGGCAGTCATCTTTTAACCAGTTTGAAAATCTCGCAAATAAATCTTACAAATGAATCGAATAAATCGATTAAAATGCGAATACTGTTACGCTTCACTTATCTTGCTTTTGAATTACTGAAAAATCGACTAAAACAAACATGATAAAGAATGCATAATGCATTCAGCATTGTGCTTATTAAATAGATACATCATCAATCCCCTCTACGAGAGGCCTCATCGCACATGAGTACGATAAAAACTTTTCCAAAAAAAGTTCCAGATATGATAAATCTACATCTTTGCCATGCCCGAGGTAAGATAACTTCCCACCATTACTGACAAATCGCTAGATCGTTACGTTAATCTAGTTAAAATATTCACCGGTAATCGAGTATCACGCAAATGTCGGTCTTCGTTTAGTTGCTAATATCATTCGGATAAGTCGTTATCTGGGACCGAGACTTCTTTGAGAAGTATCATTATACAACAGCATCTAATTCATATATCTAATGATGGATGCCTGCTCCCAGATCGAAATCCTTTGAAACACTCTCGCTAATCCAGACTGTCACTTGCTGGTGATCATGGCGCCATAAATGCCACTTCATACTTTGGCTTGTTTATGACTCGCATAAGTTACCTTGAGGCAAGAAGAGAACCACCTGCAGAGAGACTTTCAGTGTGGAAAAAAATCAATTATGTTCCCATCCCCAGGTAGAGAGAGGTAAAAGAAAAAAAAAAAAAAAAAAAAAAAAAAACAGAGACCGAGAGAATATATCCTGGAAAGAGTAAAGTAAGGTAATTAAGAATTTGGAATTCTAAGTATTTTACGTATTTCGGTGTATATATCGCATAAGAGTGGATTGATGTTACAGAAAAGAAAAATATGTTCCTCCGAATTAAAAACATGTACACAACATTTAAAATGCAACATAGGACCCTATAATGAAAGTTTAAAAAGTCAATAACGATTTAGAAGGTTATTGTTCAGGTTTTGGCTGTACCACATCAAAAAAAAAATTCTTGATATATTAAATAAAACAATATTTCAATAAGAAGATATGTAATGCTCATGAAGATGAAATATGCTACACCGACAATAACGTCTATTAAGCTTAATTGATGGACGCTATGAACAGTGGCCCGGTTCAAAATTATGTACAACCGTGTGCAATGAAAGCATTTTCATAGAAATGGAAATAGTACTATTGCCGATGTTAAATGTTGCTTTGTCACATTTCCACTGAAAGCCCTTTCAATGAGTGTTTTCATGGCCTTTCAATGAACAGTATTTTTTTTTCTTCCTAATGTATTTTCGCAATCGGTGTGTATCGTCACATCCTAGTGACATATCCTCTCCCCGAGGAAATGTTCGTTCTTTCTTCCTAAACAAATGGAATCTCCTTCTTTGTAAAAGACGACACTTCCTTTTGATCACGTAATTGTTATTGCTTTGGGTGGTGTTACTGAGCACTATTGAACGCTTCATTCTGAGAATTGTAATTGGATCATTGTTAGAGTTACTGCGGGAAAAAAATGATGTCATCTACAGCAAAAAATGTACAAACAATAATACCTGAATGTCCTAAATTCAAAATAGTTCAACTGGAGTTGTTGCTGAAAAAATATTGAATGCACAAATATCACTGAAGTACATTAGCCTATGCCACGAAAATTCTTATATCAGATATATACCGGAAAGAGTAGAGAGAACGAATGTGGTGATGTTAAAGATTAATTTATTTAAATACCTTTAGATTTCTTTCATTCTGATTCATTTTCTTTCATGAGTGGACATTCAACTGGGTTCAATAGATGAATCGCCATGAGCATTCTCCCTCCCCGTCAAAAGAAAATATCAAAGCACATAAAAACAACTATTTTATTGCAGTGTTGACAGACCATGGTCTCCTCAATACCGAGAAATATCACAACATCGCACAATATACCTCTTATAGTTTGCGTAATCCATACTTTAAGATCGGATTCATCAAGCAAGTGTTGTTCTAGTTGCATATTTAACTGATATGACCGTTTCGTGGTATTATTCCTTATCTAGCCCAACTGACAAGAAATCACGATGGTGATGAGGAATAACATTGCATAAACCAGTTTCTTTGTAAATGATCCGTAAACCGTAGTCACACCAATGAGCGCGTAACCACAACTTAAACCAAATAGAATAGTTACACTGAATTTTTAATCCATTAACCCCAATGGCCAAGTTAGAACGTTTAACAAAAGTACAATATATATGATAGGAATGTTAAAAAGTCACACAACTTACCCCACTCTGCCGTAAGTGGAATTGGCAGGGGTGGGCCAAATTCCCAGTCCCCTACCATCGTTAACCTCAGGAATATTCATTGCTGGACGTTGCTCCCTGTTTTGAACAAACAAATAAAAGAATATGAAGAAACAAAAGGGTTGGTTTTCTTATGTTCATTCACAGAACATCAGAAATAATCTTTGTTCATCAAAGAGAAAGCGATAAAACGAGGTGAATTTACTGATATGACGAATCTGATCACCTATACAGCCAAACTATAAATCATATTAAACACCAACATGAACTATCTCTAAAATATGTTACTGGTAATGCGACGCCAAAAATGTAGACATACATGAAGTATCGAATAAGTCACAGGTGTTTTATTTGAAGTTCATGAAAAGATGCGATTAAATTGACACTCGGAAGAAAAGTATATACACATGCAATTATGTCTTTCACGAAGTAGGGCAAATACCTCGAATACGATTTCAGGTGAAGATGAGTACAATCGCCCTGTAGAATCGTTCTACATCAACTGCTTTTCGTTCATTAAAGCTCAAGAAAGATAATCCTAATGATATTTATGCAATAATATCAAAATCATGTTAAACTAATCGATGATTAAAAAACAGCAAAACGACACATGCACTTCTCAGAGTTTTAAGAGTGGTCAAAATTAACAACTTCTCTTATCTCTTCCCGTCTATGCAATGTATGATACAGAAAACAGTCTTGTCCCGTAGCGATTTTTTTTCTCGTAAAGTCCTCCCCTTAGTTTACCATGATACCTAACGAGACAAACGAGCCTGACCTTATCTATATTAAACCAAAATGATTATAAATCAAATGTCAAGATCTCGACATTGCTGTTTCTTTTATGACATTGCAGTGTCCATCTACTATAACCTTTTTTTTTTCTCTGTTGTCCAAATTGAACTTGAATTAACTTTCTATGACGTAATTTGGAGCACGCGATGAGCGCAGGACGAAACCAGGCTAACCACATATGGAGTGCTAAACCCCTGCTAAGGACGGCGGCTCTTGGATACTAATGGCATTTATTCTGCCTTTACCATCAATATTTGCGTCCAATGATTAGAATATCCCGTGTTACTGCTGATCATGGTCTTCATAAATGTCAGAGTCACTTTGACAATTACCTTGGTTACATTATGTATCCTTTCGCATTCATTATCCGTAATTCTGTCAAAGGTTATGTGCACACAAAAGAATATAGAGAGCCAAGCTTCGTTGAGTTGACGTCGTAAATTTGTAATTGCAGAAGCAATTTATGGAAATACTGGAACCCTTCAACTTGTAAATAAAAAAAAAACTGACAGTAAAAGTGTTAAAATATTATCAAATAGAATTCCAAGATTGCTTAAGATTGATGTCAAAAGACACATAGGAACGAACGAAATTTGCACAATTGAATACAAGCCTTTTGATTTTTGGTTTACGATACAGCTATGAAATTTTTTTTTTTTCATAGCTGTCTGGTTCCAATATTTATCACACAGCAGTTGCGTGTGTTTCTACCAATTTGCATGGTTTCTACCGTTGGAGACAAATGAATAAATTAATTGTCTATAAATAATGATATGTTACTAAAAACTAAAAATGTAAAATGAAAACCAACATAATCATGAAAAAGGATTCGACTGCCAGACAAATGCCAAAAAGGACATCGAAAATGCAATGTCTAACTTGTACCTCGTTGGGTAGACGAGACTACACCTTAGGACTTTTACTCAATATATATATTTTTTAAGATGAATGTATCTATATTATTGGCTCTATCATCTATCTATTTGTATATCCACTTTTACCAAAAATTCAGATAATTCTAGCTGCTAATCTTTTGTCGAAGATTAAAAAAATAAAAAAAAATAAAAAAAGTCAACCTTTTTTAAAATGTGGATACAAAATCTTTTCTTGTTACGACCTCCTTTTTTTTTTTTTACTTTTTTTAAATTTTTTATGTTTATATTTTTTCCCATTAATTAATAATAATCTGAACATCTCATGATTGTGTTTCTGAATCAATAGAATATACAAATACAAAAAATTATTTAAAAAAAATAATCAAATGCATACCTCCTCCCACCCCACCCCCTCCCCCCAAAAATATATATATATAGGCCTATACAAAAAATGAGAATAAGACCGACAAGTCGAAACACACATTAAGAAACTAGAATAGTTAACACGAAATAATCGGTGGAATTGAAAGGTGCTCGGGAATCTTGTATAGTATATCAAAAATATTGAGTTGCGATCTTGCAAATCCTGTAAGCTACCGGAGATCATTTTGAAAGCTTCCAAAGGGGAAACATTTTGACCCGGTTATCGCGGTAAAGCTGGCACCAAAGATGAAGTGGTCTAAAGCCTCATGGAGTTGTAACATTAAGCGCCATGCGCGTCCATTGGCCTCGATAGTTACGAAAATGTGATATGTGTGCAGAATTAATGGACCTGTAATGGAATATTTTATGTGAATATGATCGTTATCTTTTCCTAGTGGGGGCTTTGGATATAAATTCCTGCCACTTATATTTCCTTTTTCTCTCTTCTAAAATGAAGTAAACGTGACCGGGACGGCCAAATATTGTTTCAGAAGGTGATTAAGTTGTTGCAAAGCTTGAAGGGCGCTGCGATCAGTGAACAACTTGCCACCAAGGCATGCACTTGATGCCGAGGCTGAACCAGGACGATTTCTCAGTTGGCGCTCTTGAATTGCTGAATCGATTTTTGGCGCGTTCTCAAGCTCTCGGGGTAGGGTTCGTGAGTAGGCATGTGAAGAAGGCTCTGTAGGGAGAAAGGACTGGATTTAAACGTGATACTAAAAAAAGAATGAGGATTCCTACACGTCATGGCACTCGGTTATTACTTCGGGCGACTGAGGTTGGAAAATTGAGGTTAAGGACGAAGGAAAGTTTTGTCAAAATCATCTGAGGACATGCGTTATATATATTATATATATAATATATATATAATATATATATTATATATATATATATATATTATATATATATATATATATTAGGGTACATGCAGGTAATATGGGCCAGCAGGTAATATGGGCCCCTGAAGCAAATCATGTCGTGACCGTCGACCGGCGACCGGTGTGAGCACCATAATGTTGTTCATATGAACTGTATAGGGGAGACCGGGTATGGAAGTTACACGGGTCAGTTGTTACAGTTCTCAGTGTGCTAAGTTGGAACAAGAGAGTTCGTGCTAACTGGCATCTATATACAGCCTACACATAGCTGTGATGAACTGCGGTCGTGAGGTTTCTCCGTTGTTTTATTAAAAGTAAAATCAACAAAAACCATTTTTTACAGTTCCAAGTGAATTTTGACAAAAATTAAAATTTGTAGTAGTTCTTACAACTGAAGGCACATGATGATAGTTTGGTATTGTGAATATAGTACATGTATGTCACTAATATACCCTGAAGCCATGCCCTGTAATTCTGCCTAATGCTTTGCCTACAGTTGATTTTATGTGTAAAATCACCCATGGGGTAGGTTGTTACAACAACCTACCCCATGTCGATGTAACAACCTACCCCAGTTACCTTACACATGTAAAGTAATTTTGTTTCAATTTTCTGGTGTTAATATTTTGATATTTCTATTATTACTTTATAGTCTATTCTAGAGCTCTACTTGATCTACTGTTAACGATGCCAAGAAACTGGAAAGTTGAAACAAAAGTATGGTATAAGAGATTTACACATTTTCAACTTACCCCGTATGTTTACATACTGTAACAATCTACCCCGTATGGTGTAACAAGTTACCCCGTATACGGGGCAGGTTGTTACAAAAAAATGTCTTCATTAATTAAGCTGTAGTTAATTAGTGTTTACATGTTTTCAGGTTTTATGTGCCTCAGGTTTTAGCCAACATAATAGGCTAACTACAGACCCAAAATGGAGTGTGTGACTACTTTCATTAGAATTATCTGGCCCAAAATGTGAATTTTGTAACGTCCATACCCGGTCTCCCCTACGAAAATATATCGTCGTGAGAGCATCTGATGCCGAAATTTCTCTGAGAAAATTGCTGAAAACCAACAAGGCAGGTAAAACTTACGGCATTTTTTTACACTGATGTAAAATTTGATATTTTACAGTATGTGATGGTAGTAGAGTGTTTGAGGGGGTAACCTCAATTGTTTTGTATATTTAGTAAGCTTATAGTTTCATTTTGATAATACTAGCGTGTACAGATCAATTTGTTGTAGTGAGGGGGTGCAATGTTATTGAATGCTTGTCTGACACAGCAACATTAGTGCAGGTAATATGGGCCATCCAAAATGGCGGAAATGATTCTGGTACATAGTATTGCGATGAGGCATAAATCTCTTTGCTACGATTTTTTTGGGTATATTCACAGTACATAATTAATATAAATAACTTATTGTAGGCCTATTGACTTGTATAATGAAAATAATATTTAAATAATATTAAAAAAAGAAATTATATACAAAATACAAAACAATGAAATATATAGTCAAATTATTTACTGAAGGGTCTTATAATTTCAAATGATATCTTAAAGCTAATGATTTTCAACATTTTAAGCAAATTCCAGACATGGTAGAGTCATTGTAGTTTTTAAAACATACATTAAATACATGTGCCCATATTACCTGCACATGCAGGTAATATGGGCACTTTGGTAATGACGTAAACATTTGAATAATGCAGACAGGGGGGTTGGTGATAATTGTTTTTCTTCACAATAAAAGTTAGAGCAGTAGTTATTGATTCATATAAACAAAGATTAGACTGTGTTTCATTTTGTAATTTTATGCAAATTAGGCAAATGAGCTTAGGGGGCCCATATTACATGTATTTACCCTATATATATATATATATACAGCCCTTGAAGAAGGTTTTACATAGCCGAAAGCTTCGCAAAAAGAGTGGTTTCCAGCAACGCCAATGTCCTCTTGTTTTTATTTCGACTACATTTTGCAACAAGAAGCAGTAGCCATCTTAACCCTATTCTGACTGGGGGGGGGGGTCAATTTGACCACCCCCCCCCCTGTACAAAATCCGCGACTGCCGCGCAACCGCTGCAAATCGCGACCCGGCGCTCTACGACTTTTTTCTTTCAAGTGTCCCGCAACTTTTGACACCAAGTTTGAAAATATCGGACACTCCGTAGTTGCGTTACGGAACATTATGTAATCGCATGTCAGGCCAAAATTGAACGAAAATCGTCATTTTGCATGCGTTTGTGTACAAAATACTGCTTCTCCTAAATTGCTTTATAACACTGATAATTGTGCCTTCTGAGTCTTTTGATTGATTAGATTTATCTTTATATTGATCAAGAAACATTTCTCAAGCATAAAAAATTACAAAAACAAAGAAATACATAAGAAATGAAAACAGTAGAATACATAAGAAATTCAAAAAACAATAGAATACAAAAGAATTAATTTGAAATATCTGAATTTGTCAATCCAATACTGTTGACTTTGCTACTCAGCAACTGTAAGAAAAAAATTGAGCTTCATAACTATGTTTATTAATTAATTATTAATCTAATTTGCATACATGAGTATGCATAAATAAGCATAAATTAAATATGTGATTTTTTTTTTGAAAAAAAATATATCAGCGATACCCTTTACATGTGCAGCGATGTTCGTGCAAAATTTCGCGACCGAGATTTTTTTTTTTTTTGGGGGGGGGGGGTCAAATTGACCCCCCCCAGTCAAAATCTCTTCTTGAAAAGCCCAGTCAGAATAGGGTTAAAGAGTAGTTCCCTTCTCACACACACACACACACACACACATATATATATATATATATATAACTGGGCAGCATAAACCGATATTTCTAACACGAACATCGGACATTTTTCATAATGAATATTAATAATGATAGAGCTAAAATAAAAAGAAGAAAAATAAAATCACTCATTTGTTGAGTTATCATTTTACACTTGAATGTATGGTAGTGCAATAAACACTGACGAATATCAATGAATTAATGGTACTAATGGGAATACTCAATAAAAATAATTGTGATAAATCCATAAAATACTTAGAGTATGAATGCATGAATATTTAAATATTCATTTGTACTGGTACTATGTTGAAGAATAAATGTTTTAAATTAAAATATAAATTAATATATTTTACAATAATCACATGCGCGTATTCAGACAAAATCTTAGAGTATGTCATAGAAATGAAATTGCCTCTAGCTGAGAATAGAGCAGTACCTAAGCTTAACAGGATTTATTTCAAAATACCGAAATCCTTTCCAATATTCACGTCTGATCCCGGGTCACATCTTGAGCCACATGAAGCAATTTAGTAGAGAACCGACTTCTGTATGTCTCTAACAGATAAACAAAACTCCCTCTCACCTGACCAATGGAGATATAAATCTTCAAACCGTGATAGGGAAATTGAAGCATAATTCATGTGACATTACTTACGCTGAAATATTTCTGCTCTATTTGGGCTAAAAAAATCCACCACCGTTTACCACTACCGGGGCCTCTACTGTCCCCGGCTCTGCCAAGCATCTATAATAGGCCGGACAATCGTGACAAACGTCATGTTAACGCATAAAAGAAATCGATCAAAAATCAAATTCCTCGATCCGCGATATTTTCTCATAACGTAGTGCCCCCTTGAGCCCTTGAGGTCAAAAGTCCTCGTTTATTTGTGGTACATTAAGCAGAATCCATCCTTTGCAAACCTATTCAGACGTACAAATAATTTATAAATACCACGTTTGCACTCCCTTGTTCAATAAAAAATATATATACAGTGTGTTCCTAAAAAAAGAGGACCGAAGTTCAAAGGTCAGTCATTCCAAAAGAATAATGTTTATCTGTGATTTGTTACTAAAATATATATAGTAACTCACTCAAGCTTTAATTTGAGACATTGCTGACGTCCAAAGTGTAATGGGTCACAGAGTTAGGGTCTTTGAAGGCATAGGTACAAAACCCGTTTTTTCCAAGTTTCTGGTTTTTCGCGGATTGAAACAAACCTTTCTTAATAATTGGTGTCATTGGATTCTCTTTCAGCAAGTTCAATGAAATGTCATCTTCTTTGCTAAGTGGATTTCTCACTGTATATGAATGCGTTCTTAATTATGAAGTATCTGGAGTCTCGGGAGGTCACTGCGACGGATTCTCTGAGTCTCCAGGAAGTCGCGAGAAACCAAACAAATGTGCAAACATGTTATCATATTTTAGTAGACTTCTTTCGAGACAAGCAAGTCTCTGTGACGTCTCGGTGGGTTGCCGCGACGTCCCCGTAAATATGCACGAAAGTATCCACGACTTCTCAGAAACTTTGTCGGAACTCTGCTAGCGATTAAAAGAAATCGAACAGGATTGACAATTTTTCAGGACTTTGTTCGATTTACCCACGACGCCCTGAAGTCTCCACGGACGTCACCACGCGACGTCACCACGACTCCAAGAGGCCCATAATAGTGAACCCATCTATTGCCAGTGGTCCTTTGGAAAAGATGAGATTGAATTCATTGAACCTTGTGTGTAAAAAATACCCCCAACAACGATGAAAACCAAAAACTAACAAATTTTGTTTCGTACCAAAACCAAAACTTGGAAAAAACGGGTTTGTACCTATTACCTTCAAGGACCCAACTCTGGTACCCATTACAATTCTTTACAGCAACGATACGAAAGCAATGAGTCCTCCCCAAGGTACTTAAAAGCCTGTGTAGCTAGCTTATGAATTCCCACTTAATAACCATTCTCATTACTAACAAATCACAAGAATAAACCATATACTTTTGGAATGACTGACCTTTGAACTTCGGTCCTCTTTTTTTAGGAACACACTGTATATACAATGTACACACATACACCGCAGTGCTATCGTCATTGTAAGATGCTCGTTGGAGCACTTTGTTTATGAGTGCAAACATTAAATAAATTTCTTGGAGTTAAAATTGCACTGAATTGATAATCTATTTCATTTTTTTTTTTCATCAGAGATAGGTTTTATTATAAAAGTGAGAATAATGAGCAAACTAATTTTGTAGCCCAATTGCCACTTTAAAGATATTATTTTTCCTGAACAATCGGATTCACAAATAGTTCATTGATCTTTAACATTTGTATTCATATATAATCCGATGGGCACTACTGGGAACGGTTGCCTCCTTTTCGAAAGTGTGCTTTAGACCTTGAAGTATGCTTCACCAATACATACAAGAACGAGGGCTAGGTAAAACGGTAAGGCTGTATGGACTTGGAGCCAAAGAAAAAAAAAACGGGCAGGACATGGAGAGCAGGTAAATATGAAAGTACTTTGGGAGGGTAAGCAGACAAGGTTATATTACCGATATCGGTATTCAAGAAATCAATTTGAAGATGTAGGTGTATAGGTTTGTCCCTTGCAGGCTGGATGGACAAAATTGTAAAATGTAAAGCCCCCCAGTCATCCCCGTCTTGAACTTCCATGACGGTGTCCGATTACATCCCTTCCAGTGGGGGAAACCATTGGATGTGAATGAGGATCACCTGACTAGGTATATAGCTTCCAGCTTTCGACCGTGACGAAGTTGTGCAAACCCTTCATCCAACCACCACGTTCCATGAGTATGTTTGAAACAAGGTATTATGCTCGTTTTTACCATCATTAATATAGTAAGTGCATTAGCCTGGCTTGTGGGTGTTTGAACTTTGTAGGAGAACGGAGGTAATACTGGTCTCTTGGTCAGGAGAAAACTTTGAAAGGGACGTCTCTCGTGTTTTTACGATTATCACACAAATAAGTGTATGCTCGATATTTTTTGCCTGGTAAAGGATTTATCGGGTGCGGCATTATTTCTATTTTTTTTTTTTTAAATTTAAGATATGAAATTCTGTAGACATTGGAAAATAGTTCAAGTTAACAAACTTTTGAAAAGTAATATTTTTACTAACAAAATGGCAATCGTTTCGGCTCAGTCACCTCTGACATGTTTAAATTTCTGTGTGCTCCTCAAAAAAAGTGTCATGAATATCGATGGAACAATATAGCATATCGTTATTATACACTGCCAAATATTGGAAACGCATTCTAATGAAAGAAATATATTATGACGTCTAAGAAAGTGATAGGACATACATTAATACCGTATGCATTGTTTTGATGGATATTTCTTTTTGTTTGATAATGGTTGGCATAATGGCAAGTGCCGGTCTTACGATTTATGACTGCTATGAACATTATTATTTGAAAGACGCGGCACATTTTATCTACTTGGTAGTAGACTTGAAGCGCGGAAGAGAAAATTCCGATACGCTCATTACTTTATATCTTCTTGTACCTAGGTCTCCATCAGGACCATTAGGACTTCATCGCAGCCAGTCATGCTTACAGATAGAGTAACCCAGAAAGTTTTAATGGATGAACCGATCACTGCATCTTAACCTGATTGATGGTGAGATCATTAGGAAAGACGGGATCAACTACCTCATAACCTCTAGTACTCATGTATGAACATTGATTAGGCTGGCTTAAGAAGCGTGCCAATCGTAAGTAGCTCTGACACACTTTCTCCCCCTTTTTTCCCCAACACTTTCACATCTAATAAAGATTTCCCTGCTATAATTTAATTATTGAATAACGAAATCTATTATCCTTCCCATATCAGTAATTTAAAATCGTCCATACCTATGTAAACTCGGCGAAAATATCAATAGGTAGAACTATGAGCAATTTCTCATATACCGCATTAACTTCTTCTTTCTTTTTTTATTTAATTTTTTTTTATAGATTATTCAATAGAACATTATTTATTTAATAAAAACCACTATGTTCCAAGGCCACATGTGAGTAATGCAATGAAAAATAAAATAAAATGTTGTTCCGACGCCATGCGATACCCTAAATGAAACACAAAGAATGATTCATCTCATGAAGAATAGACCATCACGAGTGTGATATTTCTCGGTTAGCACGTATAATCGTGTTATCTTTGTCCTTATTAAATTATACTGATCAACCGATCACGTGAAATCAGCCTAAGGAGAATAATTAGTGTTATGTGGCTTACATCGATCCATGAATGGGCTTGAAGAAGAAATTTGAAACTTTTCAATCGCTTTTCTTCTTTTGCATTTGTTTACTCGCATAAAACTCTCCCTTTGGCAAACATTGGCTCTCTATAGAAAGCATGTCGGATGTTTTGATCCAAGTTATTTGTTACAACTATGGCGGCTAAAGAGGCGTAAGTTGAAAAGAAATTTTCAATGAACCTTCCAAGTCACTGAAAGAAGTTGGAGTCAACTTCACATTGTAATAATTGATACGCTCATGGCTAGAATAAAGAATAATAGGGCATTATAATGATGTCATTGGCCACAAAGACACATGACCTTGGTACATTTGGAGACTTCCGATCCGAATTGACCCAAAGCTATTCACCTAGTTCCATTCTATAAATCACAAAGCGTGTGGTTTACTATTGTCAGATGTAATGTTTGACGTCACATACCGTGCAAATGTATCGTAATATCATCTTTCAGCAAAAGGATTGTGATGCCATTTTGAAATATCATCGTTCTTCTACGTCCTAAATGTCCCATTTCTTTTGTACTAATTGTCTTAAAGTAAAAGCCAGTGGCAAAACATGCTTTGATCGAAAATGTGAGGATTATTCAATCGACCTGATATCTAAAGGTTGTGTTTTATAACTTGACTTTCAAGAAGAATGTATTGTGTGATTGTTAAAATAAGTTATATATAAGTGGTGTAACTATTATTTTATTTGGAATAAAATACACTGTTCGTCATGAAGGTGGAACATTTTTTCTGGCTCCAGCGACATTATGTTTCTCCGGCTTTAATTACTTGAATGCGTTTGTCACCGTTTTTACTTTCCGTGATCCTTGCTATATCTTGCAAGTTTCCTTAACCCTTCCTGGGGATTTTTCTTCAAAAAAGTTTGTCACCCCAACAAGATGGCCATTTTTGTCATTGTTTCTTATTTTTGGGGCCCCTTTTTATTTACACGACCCACTATGGCCCCCTCAGTCCTACCCTAAGGAAACACGTCTAAGGTGTCGAGTTGCCATTGTTCTGTAAGATGGTTACCGGCTCGACTCTTTTTTTCTAGGGGAGGGGCCAAAATATATTTTGATTGGGGTTCAACATTGATTTTATTCATTTTTATCCCGAGGAAATTTCTATCTTCCGAAAATTGTATTGTAAAATCTCAGCTAAACATAAATAGAAATAAGATATTATCAATAGTTCCCATTTACAACCTTGTCATCAAGGCTAAGAAAGAGATTAGGGGAAAATGATAAAATTAAGGGATAAAGGTTGGTTTTTATTTCTTCTGTTTTCAGCATAAAGGTGGAATAAAATATTCCGAATTTTCACCAATCACACTGTTTACTTCAACCCAACCCCTATACAAAAGGACTAAGCATGTCCCCATAAATCTAGATTTAACTTTAAGAACAATATAAACGATACACCTCAGAAGCATTTCCTGGGGGTAGGACTGTGGAGGGCTTGATCGGCCGGATAAACAAAAAGGGGCCCCAAAATGAGAAGGAAAAAAAATGACGAAAATGGGCATCTTGGGGGTTGACAAAACAATTTTGAAAAAGAAAAATGCCCGTGAAGGGTTGGGAGAATGTTCAAGATAAAACTAGGGTCCTGAAAAATAAAAGCAGGGACAAACATTCAAAAAAATGAAGCCGGAGCAAAATCATGTTGCTAGAGCGGCAATAAAAATATTCCACCTTTATGACGGACAGTGTATGTACATGTACATAAGTTACTAACAACGATTTTGAAAGACTTGAAATATGATTAGCTACAATGCAAGAAAACTGCAAATATTGATTATCATTGTTAATTTATTACTAATTATACACATTTGGAATATCAAAGAAAAGGGACCCCATCATTGTTGTAACTCATATTTGAGTGTATGGCCCATTTCTAAAACAGTACAGATTACTTATAGGGCTTCCACGTAGAAAAAAAAAACCCGATATTAATAATTAAATAATAATAATAATACAAGCTACAATTTAAAACTGACCAATCTCAGGAAAAATTATGAGCATCACATTTGGCTTTTCATACTCCAAGTCATTTTTAAAGTTGTTCACAGTAACCAACGACTTAATAAAACATGCCCTGATGGTGTTTATAATCCTGAGCAAACCTTCTTTCTTTACCAATGTCCGGCATACTTACTTATACATATTTTTTCTAAGGTTTTAAACTTTAGATCTTGTAAATCTAGGATTTAAATGGATGGTTATCTGAATAAGATGCTATACACATGAACGCGGTGCAACGCTTCCAAATTAAGTTAAAACAAGAGCATTAAGATCTAATTCGATATCAAGGAGAGCTGAAGGCCCTTGTTTTACAGGAGCTACCCAAATACTTTTTTTTTTGGGGGGGGGGGAGGAAGGCTCTATGCTTCGTATTAAACAGATTGATTAATGAGTGGTCCATACTGCTGGATACACTGGTTTAGGTGTACCTTGAAAACATTAGATATCACGTGGGTTTAACTTGCACTCATAATTACCAACTTACTTTTGCATATGAACAGTTCACAATCTGCCTAAAATATTGAATGAGGAAAATTGATATCTAGCGTAGATGTAGAACTAGCGAAATTTTTTTTTCTTCAATTTTCAATCTGATCATTAACAACCTTTATTTTTCTTTAGATCCTTATATACACACCATTTTCATGAACAAAACAAGGGTGATAGTGGTCACTTTTTTCTTATTTTGCAGGAATAAGTCTCGAAAACCATGTTTCCTGTTTTTACGAGATTATATTACCTCATCCACGAACAATACAGTAAAACTAAATGTACCACTGACAAAACAAACTACACCTTAGGCGCTTTTTTATCCTTAAGTGATTTTACCAAGAAAACCCTTTATTGTGTTCACTCTAAATGATTGTAATAAATACTGGAGAACTTCGATAAAAGTTTGAAAAGCATTGAAACCTTCAAGACATGCTGTTGCATACTAACAGAACGTCCATTAGCAGGCTCTCACCCAGAACGTTTAATTACAATGTCCTAGCGTGGTACATCTCAATAGGTGGCACATTTTTGAGATGACCAGTGCATTTCATCGTTGAATATATCGTCTAATTTTATTCGCTGGATATAGTATGGCTTACAGGTTCCAAGCTTTGTGTGTGTGTGGGGGGGGGGCGAACAACAATCCATTACAATTATATCACATAATGTGGGTCGTGACTGTGTGAATGACGGTTGGGTAGTAGGGACGTTTAGCAAGCACGATTACTAAACGTAAGGGGCGTCTTAAGAAAAAAAAAACATTTGATCGACATGAACGAAGAAGTGTGACACATATGTCTGTATACTATGAGGTATTTGTTAGAAATAAACATGGCCTTCTTGACATGATTTCCTTACCAAACATGGAAGCAAAATACAATGAAAGAGAAACAGCGCTATTCTATGGGACTTAGAACAATAATGTGGTAGGTTAAAATTTAGGGAGGGGTCTTTGCATCTCTCTCATGGACGCCAATGAAATGCGATGGAACCTGGGACATAATACTACTAGTAGGCGTACGTGATGCGATTAGGTTTGATGAAGAGAGACTGACGCCCTGATATGCGATGGTTTCAACGTGCTCACCAATCACGAAACGGAATAAGAATTGAATGCAAATAATACTAAATGACGAAGGGGCTTTACGGACACCATAGAAGTTTCTCATGCACAACCATGCAATCAAATACCGTCTTTAATTTCAGCGATGACTTGTGAGAAGGAATACATTAATGGACACTGAGGTTACCACTATCTGTAAAGAAAATAGCTTGGTCTGTTCATGCCTTTAAAATCGAATATTGTTACGAACCAGAAACGCTTAAAAGTTCACCACGTGAATACATATTTCAGTCCTTGCTTTACTAAAATATTGTACGTACTATGTTTCAAAGTGAATCTGATAACTGGTATTTCTACTCTGAATATGGCTATGAACCAATCTATGGACAGCGTAAGTGTAGGTGTGTCCAACCTTATTTATTTGACTAATCTTCATGACAAAATCACTATCTTTTCGCCATCTAATGACAGAGCAGACCAAAATAATAACATTCACTTTCATTCTTATCATGCTTATACAACATTTAACAAAACACATTGTGAATATTGGCTAACGCATTATATGGGGCATGCTAATAAGAGACATAAAAGAGACATATAGTGAGATAAGAATCTCTCATCTTGAGAAGACTATCATCGAAATACTAATCCGATTTGAATTATATTTACTAAATATACCTTGGAGATAACGTTCCGCGAGAGAGACTAGCAAAAAAGAAAAAAAAAACCTTGACTGCCAACCGACCAGAATCAATCCTCATCCCCTTGATGCCCTCTGATTGCGGGCAAAGTTTGACTTTAGGACGAGCATCCTCTTAAGAAACGGCGAGTCAAGACCGAAAACAAATAACGTTTTGTTTGAGGATTTCATCGGAGACTCCAAGGCGATCTAGGCACGTATGATTGCTGCCTGACTTCCCCAAGATGTGCGCCAGGCGGACGGACATGCTTGATTGGCGCGAGATCATTGGATGGCCGATTAGTGTACATACGCACACCCACACCACGCACACCCACCCATCCTCTCTGACACACACACAAACACGCACACACGCCCCGGCCTACTCTATCATACACAGCAACACGACACTCTCGCACGCACACAACACACGCTCAAATACTGCCCTCCTACACTCTTACAGAGCCAGTCGCCCTCATTCCCCTTAATGCGATTTGTTTCTTGTCAATGTTAACTGCAACAACTTATAATGACCATTATTTGAACAGCAAACTAAGGTAAAGGGCTGTTACCCTTCCCCAACAGACACCGAAAGTACAAGATTGGTAACTAAAAAAATAATAGAAATAAGAAATGTGGCGTTGCTCTAGGCAGGGTATGATAAAAAAAAAACAGAAAAAACTTAGCCTCTTTGTTCTAATTAATTAATGTTTATGTCCAATTTGTTCAACTACAGCTGGAACAATTCTCTGATTGTCTAATACCTCATGGGCTAAATCTATTTGGTCTACTAACAATTTGGTCAAACTATTCCATGGTCTATTACACACTTGGTCTAATTTTCACTTGGTCTAATTGCTCATTCGTCTACTAGCCAATTGTCTAGTTGCATTTTCGTTTAAATCTTGAAGGAGTATTTGATCTATTACCAGTTTGTTAGAGGAGACATCTAAGAAGTCTTAGATCAAGTAGACATTAGACCAAGTAGAGATTTGACAAAATTGGAATCATAAAATATAATAAATAGGTGAAGTGGCAATTATATCAAAAGGTAATCAGCCGTAATGGTTGTAAGATGAAATGGAATTAGACCATGTGAGGTGCGAGGAAATTGGCATTATTCAAAATGAGCTTTGACCAATTGGCAATTTACCATTAATGATAATATTCATTAATAATAGAAATTTACACCGTGCCATGTCTGTCAGAATTGACACTCCTGGCGCATAGTGTCAAATAATATCCATACATCAATTGCCTAGCATACCATGATGCAATACAATACAATTTCTACATCTTTACACGAAAGAAACCTTTTTGAATGTAAACAGTTTAGTTCTAAGCAAAGTGTTATAAATATTTGTCGGTGTCTGGTGATAAATTCGGGGAAACTAAAATATAGGTTTTCCCGATCAATTTTAATCTCTATGCAATCAAATTCGTTTATGTTCATTCAATTTAAACGATACGTCATGGAGTGGAGCTATCGGTAAATTGAATTAACGATTATATTTTTAATCGCGATCACGTTCCGGACGAAAATGCTTGTAAGAAATGTCAAATCGATCGGAGAAAGCCTATAATAGATACAAAAACATGATTTTTTTTCCCCCCCCCCCTTATTAACGCATTAAGGAAAAAATGGATGAATTTAGTTCTCGCAATTCTCACCATTACAGATGTGGCTATTTTACTCTTTAATGACAAACATACATTGCGGTGATATACACCTGCATGTTGTCCTTTCTCCAAGGAACTAAAAATCGAATTTTGAATTGAGCAGTATGAGTGTGATTGCATTAAAATGCGAGTTTGACTCGCCGTTAAAAAAAAAAAAAATTAAAAGCAGGCTGAGGTATTGGGAACTGTTATTGTTTTCGGTTCCTCAGTTCGTCTCTTTCACGACTTCTTTGTTATATTTCAATCAGTAAATTAGAGTTTTTAGGGATCCCGCAAGACTAGACGGAGTTTCTGCCAAACAATACAAAAGAAATTATACCTCTGATGACCTTTTCCATAAACAAGTAACTTGTCTGGCTTGCATGTACGCTGTCATGGCTATAGGAAGCATAAATATGGCGAATGTATGTGAAGTGAGAAGGCTAAAGCTATTCATTTAACAGGATTGTGACGATTATATATCACTAATTCATTACAGTATGGTTCTACAAAATTTAATATTCCTCATATAATCAAGTTCCAGATTCGATTACCGGAATAACATATGGTGAAGAATTTTCTATATAAGAAAAAAATTTTAAAAAATTTAAAAACACAGACACATTTTGTTTTAAATTTTATCTATCTTTTTTTTTTCTCAAAAGACCTTCCAAACTGTCTAGGCCTAACTCTTTGAAAATACTCTGGCCGTGAACCTGTCCCAATGTTCTTTTTATCTTCAGAAAATATCTTACAAAAGTAACAGCGTAAACTATACTTACAGAGTTTTTCATTACTCTTGATATACCCCTTACCAAAACAGATATTCATCACAAGTATGACAGTGTCACAACACGTCCGTATAGCACGTGTCAATTCAGATGTTGCACGTTGCACTTATACAAACGTTGTTGTGACACATCCCATTTTTTTTTAATACCAAAGGAAATATATGTTTTATCGACACAACCACATCTATATAAATAGTGCATGCTCTACAATGCACAACATACTATATTATGTCACGGACAAATACTAAAAGATTATCCCTGAGGTCCACATTATATTTCACCCGAGGCCGTTAGGCCGAGTTTGAAACAGCATGTCGCACAAGGGATAATTTAGTATTTGGTATAGTTCACATAGTGTTAGATATTGTCCTGCATTAACCAAACCAAAGCCCAAGTATAGTATTTGGAGTAGTAAACTAGTGAATAATGTTTTTTAACCCTCAGATATAGTAAAAACATATGCTCAATGAAATCACTGTTTTCCTCTATCAACGCTCTTATGTGTTCTTAAGAATCAAACAATGTTATGGGCAAAGGTATATAAATTCATGTTCCATGCATAGCTCTTTCCATTGTATATGTAATGTTGCATGATAGCGAGGGGATGTTAGTAAGTTAGAGGCATCTTCCTTCATCTACCCAGAACTCTGGGCATTGCAACAGCGCTGCATTGGTATAGCTGAGTGAATTCTGTAGCAATGTCTCAGTCTGTGTATTGGATGAGCTTATGCTTTGCACACACAAGCCGCTGATTTGCTGCAATTGTGCCTGTGAAGATCTGTCGATTGTGGGACTGTCAATGATATATTTACACAGTTTGTTCGCTAAATTCAGGTGTTAGACGTGGATTTTTATACAAATCCTTTTGTAACACAGAGGTTAATTGAGGTATTCATTCATATTATTCTGCTCTGGAAGCAAAACAAAAAATGTATTCTCCCAACACTATACATGACCTTTAATAGAGCATGCACTATTTATTATAGTAAATAGACCCCTAGATATTTGACCATGCCGAATCTGGTTTTATCTTTGCCAATGTTTGCCAAACTTTTGGTGCTAATTAAGCTATTGTGACGTATATTGTTGCTCCGCCTATCTATTGTTGTGCGCACCATTTTACTGTTATTACGCGCTAGCGCAACAAAGCAATCGATTTCGCCATTCATTTTAACACAGGATAAAACCGTTCAATATAACAAAAAAACCGTTCAATATAACAAAAACCGTTCACTATAACAAAAACGTGAATGACACGTGACATCATTTCAACCAATCACAACTCTTAAAATACTACCACTATTTACTATAAATGGATGGTACTTACGGAGGAAGATTTGCACTATAGGGGGCGCTCTGTAGGGCTTCCATGCGGAATATTACTCCAAACACCACTTGTCATAATCATCTGGAAAAAAAAGTGAAATAAAATTTGACATTTACAAATGATGCACACCTAAAAAACATTTTTTTTTTATTGTACTTATGATTTAAAACAAAATATATTGATTGTTATAAATACCGTAATTTTAGCCCTCCTTGGACCTAAATTAGACAATATATGTATTAATTGTCAAGGTAATATTAAACCAATACTTTGTCATTTGAGACACACGTTTTTATTTTCGACGAAATTGGTTGAAAACGTGGCACTGGCCGAGGGAAAAGAACGGGGCGAAGAAAGAAAAGAAAACCCCTTCTCTCTTTGATTTCCCCTGTGTTTTCTGAATCTCTTTTGCAAATAGACCACAACACAAAATTGCCAGAGAAAATGTTGCTATTCTGAGCAGTGGAAAGCCACAAACTGTAGTAGCGTTTCGTATTCTGACCTTATCAATCTGTAAAAACAAGTATTTACATTTTGAAATGAACCACAGCCTGAGACATCTTTACCCCCAATATCCGTTAAATCTCCAATCAATGGCACAAACAGTCAGTGTTAATTTCGATGCAGTCGCTGTATTGTTCAAATATATAAGATATTAAAAAACATCTTGTGAAAGGGGCAAGTTATTACAGCTAGCCTGCCTTCACAGACTACAATATTGCATGTAAGCGATATCCGCCTCGATGCGTCAAAATATCACCGACTAGCGGGGAAAGTAAATTGCGGTGAAATTCACGCTTTTGAGAAATCTTGTTGTTGTCGTTGGTCGGTCAAGAATTCTTGTTTAACACGGTTTTGTTTTCATTTAGCACGTCTCTTAGGACGATCCATTATTCAACGAAATGAAAAGTAACTCTGCGAACAAGTGCAAGAGATGATCAAATGTATTGTAGAGTACATGTACATCACGTTAGGGAAAAGACACGCGATACAAAATATCAGGAAGGAAAAAAATAGTATTATCTAATTGAAATACTACTGGCATTGAAATAATAAACTTACAATAAGTCAATGACGGTGATCCGAAAAATAAAAAATAATGATGAAAATGATGTGAAAGTAATCAGAACGGTAGTGCAATATAAGTAATAATATACTAATGATGTAATAATGTAATAAGGATTGGGGGGGGGGGATTCTACATTTCGTTAGGATATAGTATTATATTAGAACCATTAATATTTTTAGGATAAGAATATTTGAAATAGCGCAGACATGATAGAACGATTTATTCAATCACAACATATATGATCTTATCGTATATGATTTAATTATCGTTCTGATCTCAGTCATCCAAATCCAAATTCCTGGAAAAGGGGAAGCATATCATTTCTATAATGATTGCTGACTTTCTGCTAGCTGTACCATGCATTTTTCGAGGTATAATATGTAAGGAAATATTTTGTCCTGAAACATATCAATGTTATCAAATGCGTTTTCATAAAGTTAAAAATCACCGCCTCCATTCCCGCCCTTCAACTTTACTATTGATCTTTACACACACGACCAGGCTTTCCTTCATCGAATCTCCGTTTTCCAAAAATAATCACCTCTGCACTCGACGACTGATTTATTGACAGAACTATGACAGGAAGAAAACCTCCTTGAAATAACAGACAATTAGTTAGGGAGTCACGTACTAGCCATGTCACTGGACTGATTTGTACCCTGTCCAAACTATGCGCAAGTAGCCTAGAGCAGGGAAGAGAGAAGTAAGGAGATGTTGCTTCTGGGATGTTTTTACTTCTGTTCTTCCCTTATTTTAATCCCGCCTACAGAGAACGCCAGACTGATTTTCGACACCCCCTGTATCTTGAGCGACATCTGGCAGTATGTGTGTTTAACCACTTATGCGGTACATGTACATGTACTTTTTTATTAATGTATCATAAAGTTAAAAGACAATTGCAAAAAAAAAAAAAAAAAAAAAAGATTGTCGTTATTTTCTTATTAAAACTATAATTAAGATTGGAATAGGCAAAAACGGACTCTAACTGGACAAGACCACAAAATCAAAAGATTCTCTTCCTGAAATTAAAAAAAAATGCAACGCCAATACAAATGTCATTATAATTATATGCTTAAATAAACATCAAAGTATTGACATTTTTTCTGAATAGGCTACACAACAAAATTGTACCAAAATCAATATTTTTATTAGCCAATGAGGGAGGTATATATGGTAAAATTAGATTTAACAGCCGATATTTTTCCCGCAGGGTTTTCATACTTTCTATTTGCAAGTTTCTCCTTTAAATGGGAAACTCCTGCGATTCCCACAGGCAATTTCTACACAGACGTTAAAAATATATGCACCTTATAATAATAGCACCTCTTGAGGTTAAAATGTGTATCTGAAGAGGCACTTTGCACCCTTAACGTGCTTAAAGGTGCAATAAACTATATATTTTGCCCTCTCTAGGGTGTAATCCTGCACCCTTATTTCCACAAATAATTCTGCGCCATTTAAGGTACAAATGTTTTTTTCCCCCAACTTTGTGTGCATAACACCTTGTAAAATGCTATAGGTTGCACAATGTTATTTAGGGTGCAAGATTGTGCCTCAAATCGTGCTATTAATTGTCTGACTGTAGTATTTATATATTGACTCAAACCCCTGATTTGTAATTTCTGTTCTAAAAACCTGAAGGCCTCTCTTCCTTTGCGAGAAGATTAAGGGTGCACACCAACGGTGCACGCATTCTCACTGAATGCAAAATTTTCATTCCCAATATCCCATTAATCGATCAAATGCAAGACATGTATTTCATCCATCTATAAAAGTTATGTTCCATAACCAGAATACAAGAGGGAAAAGAAATGGAATGAAATGAATAGAGGAAATGCAACATCCCTCGAATCAACCTCGATACAAATTACAAACGCCATCAATCGATAGATGGTGTTTAGTTGCGATTAGGAGACCAGTACTTCCAATCTGTATTGCATGAGAAACTGTCGTTCATCTCACTGAATAGTATCTATTGCACGATGCTTGATTGGGTGGAACAGAAGATAGGCTACATTGTTAACTCCAAAACTAGAATGAAACAAATGAAGAAAAAAAAAAAAAAAAACGACTCCCTTCTCTGTTCATGAGTTTTATAACAAAGCTAAAATACGAGCATTTTTTTTACAAGCCTTTCTACATACATAAAATGCACAAATAGTGCGAACCTTTGCGAAAAGGGGCAATCTAAACCAAGACCAGAAAAGTCCTAAGGGTGCACCCTCTTGATGTAATGCCAACACAAAGTTTTAAACAGGTGCAAATTTGACCTTTTTCATTCAGATGCTGTCTTATAAAATGGAGGCTTTGTTGGTGGCATTTGAAGTAAATTACTCAAGCCAGCAATTAGATTCAATATTTGACTGGTTATAGGTCTATTATGATTTAGGTTCATCTGGAACTATTTGTTTGACAAAAGGAGCTGTAATTTTGGTAACAAATTAGAACGCTTTAGCAAGAAGACTACATTAACTGCATTATATTGACCAATGAACGCGCTTAACAAAATATCGACGAAAATGGGCACCAGTTTTATACTTATTTGACATACTTTCAAGTGAGGGTGAATGTGACTACAGATACATTTCAGGACAGAGCCAGAGTTTGACTCTCATAGGCGTCGATAGGGTTTTCTTTTAAAGAAGGTAAATGATGATTAGTGTGCAGTTGAAATAAAATATGAATGATATGGGAGATAAAGGATAATGGAGAGAGGTAAATGGAGAGAGACAGAGCAACACAGATACATTTTCTCCATACATGGTGCACAATTGCAACTTCCTTAAAAGGTACTAGGTGCATTGTAAAAGGTGCTCCAAGTGCTGTATTTATTTGCATCCTTAAATGTGCAAAGCTGCAGTCGTTGTGAATTTTTATTTCTAAGTTAATGTTTTCATCTATGTACAATAGTGTCGATCATTTTCGTATTTGCTGAAAGGATTGAATTTTCCTCTTTTCGTTCCTTAGAGCAGAAGGTGACTGTTTTCAACAACTCCGCTAACTTAAAAAAAAAAAATCGAATTGAAACATTGGCAATATATAGTATTCATTTGTAATTAGAATATAAAGTATTGAGCTAACAAAGCACTTTGAACATGCGGTTCAAAATGCTTATTCTTATCTGCTTACAGGCCTATATCTTCAATCCGATTTTGAGCGAGGGCTCAAAAGCTTATAAACAGTTTTCTATTTTCGCATGATTATGGCTCCCGATAAAACATTATCGGGTACAGTGACTGACATAAAATATTTTTGAAATACCCAGTTTATAGTTTACCTCGGATCGGTTCAATTCTATTTAATCATTCAATTTCAATCATTCAATTGACTTTAGGTTTATTCATTTTTATTCTAAAAACCTTTCCTACCGCGAGAATTGGTACCAGGCTTCACGTTGAAATTTCTATTGAACCAAAAGGGAACCGAAAAGACTGGGGAAAAAAAGAAGAAACGAAACATTTAATAGTACTAATCATGTAGTGAGAAAAAATGATGATAATTATTGTAGTTTGTTAAAAAAAGAAAAGAAAAAGAAACGAAGAAAAGAAGAAAAAAGGAAAGTGAAAAAAAAAGAGACATATCATTGAGGCTCAACATTCTCTATAATCCTATTTCGTGTCATTATGAACATGAAGACAAAGTATGACACTAGAGGACGTGCCGTTCTGTAAGCTTGGCACATAAATTAAAATTGCATTGCTCTATTCTCATCAACGGTGCTCTCGGTGAAAATTTAATTGATTTAATCGCGCGTTTCGCATGACATTTATGAAATATTCACGATCGAAGCGTAATTACGACAGCACCGACATCAAACCATGATCTGATACTGGCACTCATTGTATGACCATAATCTCAACTTATTTCCCATGAATAAATGTGTACTTTCTCTTTGTATCTTGGGTAGAGCAGATCTCGGGTAGAGGTATGGATATGGAGCTATTAATGTGAGGGAAAGATCATTTATGACATCACAGCGTATCGCCCTTGAGGGTTGTTAATGTGTGCAACATGATTGATCGCCATTTAAAGTGTATGTGAAGCAAACAACAAGCGGTGCACTAAAACAATTCATCAATTGGAGGTTGTAAAAAAAAAATGTATGGTATTGTTTGGATCAAAACCTGTCACCCATGGAAACCATTATGTGTGCTATGTTATCAATTTATAGCATTGTTTAAACTGTTTATTAGACGCGTTTCTTCTCCCACTGGATACCCCTGCCAATAGCATTGAAATGGTATTTAATATGCGCCAAAACACCAAAATATTAGTTGCTTTGAAACGAGGGTGGTGGCGGCCCTCTATTGGTGGTAAAAATAAATTTTGTCCATAAAACGGCACCAAAACATAAAAAAAGAGTAAGCAATAACTTTGTGGGATTTTTTATATACTTTAAAAGGGGAATTAAAAAAAGAGAAAAAACAAAAAACAAAAAAACAAAAAACGTCAAAGGCCATCCATTTTGTTTCCTTTTTTTTTATTTGACATCCAGTTAAAACAGCAAAATCATATAAGGTGGTGCTGGCCCGCTTATGCATATGATGAAGAAAAAAAAAACTGATTTATATTTAAGAAAATAAAATGCTAAAAAACAGGAAATTTTACTTTAAAAAGACTTTATTGGGATTTTGAAAATTCCCCAGAAAATATAAGTGATATTTTTTTTTTCGACAAACACCCTTTCCTTTTAGGATATGACTACTGTCCGAGTGGCTTTTGAAAAGTAAATATTGAAACGGTATGTAAATGGAAACACATTATTCAAAAGACATTTCTTGGCTAATAACATTTACATCTTTTATATTATGTGAATGGATTGTTTTCTTTGCCCTTCGAGATCACACTTTTGTCCCCGGAACCTTTGTGCCCATCGTCAACATTATAATCTATAAAATGTCTCGAGAGTCTCAATACTGTACTGTATTCCTTGCACTTTCCGATATGATGAGTTTTATTTCCATCTCATTTCACCTTCAGTCCATTGAGAGTGGGGTTCTTGACGCCAGATAAAACTACCAATTAGGGCATGCATAATGATTCCCCTATTAACTCGTCGTCAGCTTGAGTAATAGGCCCCAGTACTGAATAACGACCATCAAATCACATAGATAATTATGCGATCATAACACACATTTTTTTTCTGGTTTGTAGTAAAATAATAATAGTTTGAACTATGGCTTGTTTTCCCGGATATATAAAACGTTCGAACCGGCGTATAAATAATTGGCACTTTCAAAGTGACGAAACCAATCTCTTGTTTTGATCCAGATCAAAGAGTTTAAATCACCTTTATGGCATCGCTTTTGGTTTGCTCATTAATGAGCATATACACTTGCACTAGTATAAACCGCACTGTTATGCATTATTTTGATATGAACATTATCGTCTCTTCCGTGCTCTTTTAAAGTTGACAGATCGAATTTTGACGTAACTATGCTGTGTAAATGTTGAGTCCTCCACGCCGATGAGTAAGTGCACATCAAGAGCACGGTTGGTTACTGATAATGGCCTCTATTATTGTGTTCAGGGTGATTGGAATCAAGTAATGACGAGGAATACCGACATAAAAAGAACCCATCCCCTCTCATCTAATGAACTCATTTAAGTGTGATATAACCTCGACCAGTGCGTAATTGCCAATCCTGGTGGCATAATGGCATAAGCATAATTCAAGGGGCGTATTATGACGGGTAGCAGGGGTGGGAAGAGGTTACCAAACTCGCAAAATTATGAAAACCAAACTTTTCTGAAACATCTTCAGAGCCATAATACATCTATAATATGGAACTACTGTTACCGTTAAACTATTCACCATTTTCAACAATAATGTGTTAGGAAGTGACTGAAGGACAAAATGAATGAGTTGAAAGCAAACGTAGCATGTATGAAATATCACTCAGAATCGATGCACCATTATAGACTGTCCGCCATAAAGGTGGATTTTTTTTCTTTTTTGGCCGCTCTAGCAACATGATTTTGCTCTGGCTAATTTTTTAATATGTTTGGCCCCGCTTTTATTTAACGGGACCCTGGCTATATCTTAAATATTCTCCCAACCCTTCATGAGGATTTTTTTTTCCAAAAAAGTTTTGTCAAAC
The DNA here is from genome assembly GCA_940671915.1 of Paracentrotus lividus. Taxonomy (NCBI): domain Eukaryota; kingdom Metazoa; phylum Echinodermata; class Echinoidea; order Camarodonta; family Echinidae; genus Paracentrotus; species Paracentrotus lividus. The sequence goes on from CALNVZ010000174.1 coordinate 9,453,021, forward strand.
CCCATGATGCCCATTTTTGTCATTTTTCTCATTTTGGGCCCCTTTTTGTTTACCCGGCCGATCAAGCCCCCCCCCCCAACCCCTCCAGTCCAATCCCCAGAAAACGCGTCGGAGGTGTAAAGTTTACACTATTCTGTAAATATAATCCAGATTTATGGGGACAGGCATAGGTCTCTTATCTAGAAGAGGGGTTGAAGTAAAAAGTGTGATGTGTGGAAAATTCGTTAATTATATCCACCTTTATGCTAATAACAAAAGAAATTAAAAACAACCTTTAACCCTTGATCATTATTATTTTCCCCAATATTTTTTTTTAGCCTTGATGACAAGGTTGTAAATGGTCACTTAAGATAGTAATTTATATTGATTTATATTAGGTTGAGATTTTACAATACAATTTTGGGAATATAGAAATATCCATGGAGTAAAAATGAATAGAATCAATGTTGAACCCCAATCAAAATAAATTTTGACCACTCCCTAGACAAAGAGTCGAGCCTGGTACCATAAAACTAGATTGAATTAAAGAACAATAACAAAGCTACTCCTCAGACGTGTTTCCTTGGGGTAGGACTGAGGGGCCTTGGTGGGTCGCGTAAACAAAAAGGGGCCCCCAAAATAAGAAAAAAAAATGACGAAAATGGCCATCTTTGGTTATGGAGTGACAAATTTTTTGGAAGAAAAATCCTCGGAAGGGTTGAGGGAACGTCCAAGATATAGCTAGGATCCCGGAGAGTGGAAAGTGGTGACAAACACATTCAGAGAATTAAAGCCGGAGCAACATAAAGTCGCTAAAATATTCCACCTTTATGACGAACAGTGTACATGTATATATCATAACACGTGGATTGATCAACTTTCTGAAAACTTTATGATCGTCATACAATATGATATATATTCTAAGCGTTTATCTCATCGTTTATCTAATATTTGTAATCTAATTCTAATTTGAACGTTATGAATATAAGTATTATAAAATGGTGCCGTTGTTTCTATTTATTCTGAGTCTCTGTGTGTGTGTGTGTGTGTGTGTGTATGTGTGTGTGTGTGTGTGTGTGCGTGAGTGTGCGTGTGTATATTTTTACGCAGTAGATTTGGGGGAGGGGCGTTAAATGAAAGGACTTCTCGGACGTTTTATCCGACAAATTTGCTCTCACTGAATCAGATGCAAACATTTCATTAGCTTAGAACATTTGTCAGTGAGAATCAGTGGATATTTTTTTCATGAAATGCTCCCCTGATGTCCTTTTAAACATAAATGACGTAATATTCACAAAAAGGACCTCAATATGATTATTCCCATTACGCACTGTGGACATAAAAAGCTTTTATCACATAATAAATGACAATAGCTCCTGTTCACGAAACGTCTGTCTGCATTTAAATCTAATCAGTTGCACATCAGGAGTGAGTGAGTGGGTGTGTGTGTGTGTGTGTGTGTGTGTGAGAGAGAGAGAGAGAGAGAGAGAGAGAACATCGGGGTATTGATGTACGAATTGTTAATATGCCTTCTTTTTATGCTGTTGTTGTTATTATATTTATTGTTGTTGTTGTTGTTGCTGCTGTTGTTGTTGTTGAATGGGTTGGTGGGGGACTGAAAGCAGAACTATAAGCGTAGCCATTTCCCCTTTCATGTTTGATTTGAAATTTGAAATGGAGATTCCCTGGCAAGCGAGCTTGCTTACGAATGGAACAGGGCTAATAGGATTTCATTTGCCGACAATCTGTTAAATGTGCCGACAATAATATCTACAGGTAACATTGGGACCATGCCATTGAACCCTTCTGAGATACATTCGGGGTATATTGTGTGTTTTTCTCTCACTGATCATATACAAATCTTACCTAAGAAAGCAATTGTTTTTTATTTTGATTTTAGGTAGGCCTACACGAGTGGTCAAAAGTTTGAGTACACCTGCTATCAGCTATGTCCGGATCATTTTAGATCATTTTAAGTGCAAGAATTTCAGTCATAATATATTCAATGAATATCAAATCACGCCTCTTTAAACTTCAGAAATTGATCGAAATATACAAAAAGTGCAAAAATACGATATTGTACTAATTTATTCGATTTCTGAAGAAATGTGATATCTATCTCAATAACAATCCTATCAGCGTGAGATTTTGCAAGGATGTTGAGGCACATGTAAAAAATAGCCTTGGAACGTTTGAAAGTATTTTGAAATGTTTATTTCTAAATTATTGTTATTTATGCAAATTAGGTGTCTTTTTTTTAAATATCTATTAATAATTTATCAAAAAACATTGTTATAAGCCCAATCATTTTTTAAAAGTTGCTTAGTATAGTAATCAACAACATTATTTTAGAAATATTACGATTTCAATTGAATTATTGTGTTGTGTTTTGTTTGTTTTACAAATTTTCTTTTGTCTTCTGTTGTTCTTATTCTTATTTTTTGTTTCAGAAATGCAAGAAAAATTTAATATTTTGTTTTATTAAGGCCTGGCATGAAATAATTCAATGTTGTTTAGCCTAACAATACAATGTGCAGTTATTATTAAAACAATACCTTCACACACTTGAAAGGAAAAAGTCATCAAAATGCAAATGTGGGATTGGAAGTAGTTGTGCAGCAGTCATGGATGGTGTACAGTTGGTTAAACGGGTTCTTAAACGTCACCCAGTCAGAACAAGACTAATTTAGTGCTTATATGAAATGTTACTATTAAGAAACCAATGTTAGGATATGTAATTTGGTAGGCTGCACACTAACAAAATATTTAAATTTTGCTTATTTTTGTACTGAATGAATTTTCTCAATTTTTTTATTGTTCTATACCAGCTTCATTGTGTCTTGGGCTTCAGTCTCATCTTGCTTATCTTTAAAAATATCAAGATACATTTCTGGAACATAAAAAGACTCCAAAAATGTAAGAAATTCATGATAACAACAACAATAAAGGAAAAGAATAAAACAAAATAATACACAATAATTCAATTGAAATTTTAATCTTTCTAACATAATGTTGTTGATTACTATACTAAGCAACTTTTAAAAAGAGATTGGGCTTCATAACAATGTTTTTGAAAAATTATTAATAAATATGTAAATATAGACACCTAATTTGCATAAATAACAATAATTACAAAATTATCATTTCAAAATACTTTCAAAAGTTTTAGGGCTTTATATTTTACATGTTCCTCAACATCCTTGCAAAATATCACATTAATAGGATTGTTATTGACATAGATAACCTATTTCTTCAAAAATCGAATAAATTAGTGCAATATCGTGTTTTTGCATCTTTTTTTAAATATTTTGACCAATTTCTGAATTCTAAGATGCGTGATGTGATATTCATTGAATATATTATTTGCATAATGTGTTTCTTGTACTCTAACAAAGTTTGGACTGAAATTCTTGCACTTAAATCAATTAAAATGATCTGAACATTGCTGACAGCAGGTGTACTCAAACTTTTGACCACTTGTGTATATCGTTTGATCAGAAATTTGGTAGCAGCGACAAATTATCAAAAAAATTATGATGCAGATTATTTCTGTGTCCTTGGTATTTTTCAATATTGAAAAAAAAATTATATTTATTTTTTAAACACAATTGGCTACTTTGCTATAAGATAATTGTCATTATCATCTCCTGTGCAAAAATGTTAGAAAGTTGATAGTAATTCTAATTGCTGTTAATATATTCCCTAATATTACTTGGTTATGTAAATTGAAAAGTAAGATAAAATGTTGCTCTATCCATGTGTATTATCAATCCAAAATTTAATATTTTAATGCTGTCGTTAAAAACAAGTACTCATTAAATAAAGAGAGAGAGATATTAATTACTATTAATGTTAACATCATCTTGAGGTGCACGCTTAATGAGAGAATGCTGAACTTATGAACATAAAAGGAAGCGAGGGGATACGATAGTACATAATATGTATTATCGTATCCCCTCACTTCCTTTTATGTAAACTCTACATATTAGGGTACATGCAGGTAATATGGGCCAGCAGGTAATATGGGCCACCTAAAGCAAATCATGTCGTGACCGTCGACCGGTGACCGGTGACCGGTGTGAGCACCATAATGTTGTTCATATGAACTGTATACGAAAATATATCGTCGTGAGAGCATCTGATGCCGAAATTTCTCTGAGAAAATTGCTGAAAACCAACAAGGTAGGTAAAACTTACGGCATTTTTTTACCCTGATGTAAAATTTGATATTTCACAGAATGTGATGGTGAAAGAGTGTTTGAGGGGGTAACCTCAATTGTTGTATATAGTTTCATTTTGATCATACTAGCGTGTTCAAGTCAATTTGTTTTAGTGAAGGGGTGCAATGTGGCATTGAATGCTTGCGTGACACACCAACATTAGTGCAGGTAATATGGGACATCCAAAATGGCGGAAATGATTCTGATACTTATATTGGGATGAGGCATCGATCTCTTTGCTACGATTTTTTTTTGGGTATATTCACAGTATATTACTAATATAAATAACTTATTTTAGGCCTGTATTGACTTGTATAATGAAAATGATATTTAAATAATATTTAAAAAGAATAATATAACAAATAATAACAATGAAATATATAGTCAAAGGATTTACTTAAGGGTCTTATAATTTCAAATCATATCTTAAAGTTAATGATTTTCAACATTTTAAGCAAATTCCAGACATGGTAGAGTCATTGTAGTTTTTAAAACATGCATTAAAGTCATGTGCCCATACTTTGGTAATGACGTCAACATTTGAATATTGCAGACAGAGGGGTTGGTGATAATTGTTTTTCTTCACAATAAAAGTTAGAGCAGCAGTTATTGATTCATATAAACAAAGATTAGACTGTGTATCATTTCGTAATTTTATGCAAATTAGGCAAATGAGCTTAGGGGGCCCATATTACCTGCACGTACCCTATGTAGAGTTTCTCAAGAGGGAGATTGAGAGTAATACATATTATCAACTATCTTTTCTAACAGAGAAATGGCAGGCCCTCCAGGCTAACTGACATGTATGAAGCAAAACAATGAAAATAATTTCTGTAAATTACACGTGCCTACAAACTGAGTTAGTTTCGGCTTTTTTCAGTCCATCTCAACCCTCTTCTTCTCCTATTGACGGCGAGTAACGGGAAGAGCAGGTATAGACAAAACGCAATAAATATGATCATCACCGCTTGAAAAATACAATACATTGTGACAACTTCTAATCACATTACGTCTGTACAGAGCTATAATCATGTCGCTAGTCTAATTTGCTCGCCACATACAGATGGAAAACTCGACAAATTATCTGGATATCATACATGTCAACACATGTATAATACAAAATGTTCGTACAGCATGAGACAGAGCTATAAGCTTCACTGTTTATGAAATGTGCAAAATCCAGCTAGTTTCACATGTTATTTCCCTGTATTCAATTAATTTGCTTTAGTTGAATTAAATTCACTTGAGGTCGTTTTTCATTTAAAAATTATACAAGACCTTTGTTCAATGCAGCAAAATAATGCAAATTAAAATCACATATTAGGTCCTTGTAATACAATTACTGATTACGATGAAGGAGAGGAACTCGCATGCATTTTGTTGAGCACACCCTGTGAACAATGTAAATAAAGCATATTTTAAATAGTGTAACCTTGCCACACATTAGCTTATTCCGGAGGTAATTGAATCAACAATTTTATCATTATCATAAATTACCCTTCTATACGTTAATGACCTTCGCATTAACGTTGTTAAAATCAAATCAAGATGAAATATGTAGATAGATAGCTTAATATCTACTCAAATACTCTGAAACCATCAAAAATTAAAATACTTCGATCATTTATTCTCGGCAGGATAAATATTAATAAATATCTACCTACAAGTTGAGAGATTCAAACTTGCCTTTTGAATTATAAGTTAATATGTTTACTTTCAAGAAATAACGTATGACTCTTTTTTTATAAAATATAACTACTTTGAAAAGGCCGTTAATCTGGAATTCATTGATAAACATACTATATACTCTCTGAAGAAAGTGATGAGTCACAATTAGACGGTTTCTAATATAATCATAAATATGCAAATAAGAAGGTTTGCAAATTTGGTTACTCCGCTGCAGATTTCCACAAGAATAAACAAGATTGATATGGATGTTTGAGGAAAACAACATAAACTGAGTACTATGGCCACTATTGTGAACATATAATAATAATAATATAATAATAATAATATAATAATAATAATAATAATAATAAATAATAATCAACTTATTTACCCAGGTAGCCAGTTCGGCTCTTAATGTTATTATTACCTCCATTGAACATGTTGAACTTATAAAAATGCATATACGATACAAAAAATTACTGGATATAAAGAGACGCACATATATCTTTTAACTCCCATGGTTGAAAGGTTTAAAATTGAATCTGTGTCGACGGTAAAAGAACCAGATATTTTCATTCGCCCAGAGCTAAGTCACCCATCACCTACTTCAAGTCAATAGTATCCATAAGCTAGACCAATACATAATGGACACTTTCGACCTTCCCATTTTTCACTAAACTAGAAGTTAGAAAATTGCCATATTTCACACAGACGTGAACCGCGTCAATTTAATTTTTCATTTTAAATGGAACCATCGGGGGCACGTACGTGTTTACGAAGATTCAGTTTGCAACCAAAATATTGTGCGTTGTCAATCTAACATCAATTTACTGATATCCTTGGTTCGTCGATGACCATAAGACATTAAATATTTAAGATTCGAAGCAGTAGTGACACACCCCAGCGGACCGGACTCTACCGTAGATCCCAACAAGAAAAGCTAGCGACCTAAAAACCAGACAAGATTGGTGTGAGCGGCTAGATAGCTTTTAAGCGGACAATCGCCGAGAGCTACAAGCAAATTACAATCCTTATCATCTGCATGTCCAACAAACGGTAAGGATGGAATAGATGAAAACAGGAAAGGAGAAGTTTTAAACTGTTTGACCGTGACATACTTTCGGAGGATTTGAAGGTCTCCGGTCTTTTTCAAGTGGCAAGGGCAGCGTACTTTATTCTCAAAGTACATGATATGTTATTAATTTTGCCTCTACAGCGTGTCATAACGCCGAATGTGGTAACATAAACATGTTTGTGTGTCAACTTCTTCGTGAAATGACTTCATTTATATGAGAGTTTCTCTCGCAACGGCACGATAGTTAGATTAGAGAACAAAGAAACACCGATTTGATATTCTCTCGTTGTGGCTTATCTACAAAACTGTGATATCAATTTACCTCTAGATATGAAATGAATAAAATTAAGATAATGCGGTATTGGAATCATTATATCTCCCAAGCATGAAAAAAAGAGTAAGGAATTTGCATTGTAATGCATACATAAGTCATCAATATCAACATTATTTGATTTATACACAGGTTATTTGAGGTGGGTTAACAACTTGCAATTATCAAATTAAAGGAACAATTGTGTAAAGAATAGTAAAATTGCCAAAAAGGAAAATTGTGATTGTATTATCTCAAATTTGATACTAATTATTTGCACTGGTACAGTCACAGGTGACCAGATGGGGTCTAAAATTTATCTTTCGAATGTAAAGTAATATATAGTAATATTGACGTTTTAATGCAGTCAAATAACACAAACTATCGAGGTTAAATATGTACACAAGCATATGGCAAGCGGGAGATGAAGGACAGCGACGTTTATTTTCAGGAAAAAATAAATAAAATTGTTCTCTTTAGTCTTTGACAGCACTGATAAATTTTCAATTAAAAGACTGTACAGAACAGGGAATACTAACTGTGTACAATAATGAATGACTTAGGCCCTCACGAAAGAAAACATTTACAAATCGTTCCATTTGATATTAGTTGCAGGGCCATAGATTCAGCGGCGGTGTTTTCCTGTCATTTGGTAGATAATTGTCTCCCAAATCCTCTTACAGATTATAATACACCTTTACGAATGTATATTTAAAACATAAGTGTTAAGAACAGGTGTTTATAGAATCACGATATATGGTATTCATTGATGCACGTGATATAGGCATCAAGTGGGATGTGGAAGTTATAATACCTCGGACACCTGTACCCTAATGACGTCATACCTATAAAACAAATCGTTAATACGAGCTCAGAAAATCAAATTTGGCAATTAAGTTAGGGAGTTTGATAGTTGATGCGAGGCATAATGTTAATAACCCATGTGCAAATTTGAAGCTTGTGGGATTAATATTGAACCGTGCAATCATATTTGTATGTTATTCTCTTTGTTGGTCTCATCATAAATGAAAGCATTGAATTTAAACCATCGTTTATGTTAGTGGGTAGACCTACTCGAATTCTAATGTAACATTCATATGCAAAGTAATTCAAATTTTTATTTAATTTATTCAAATGACTTGTATACAGTGCATGCCTGAAAAAAGTAGATGAAACTGAAGCAATCAAATGTAAGTCATTTTACATTTCTTTTTATATTGTGTTGATAAATGACACTTTTCATGGGATCTATGTTTTAAATACCTCAAACATGTATAAAAAAACAAACAATAATCACGTTCATATCTGCATGGCTACTCTCAATAAAATGTCGGATAAGCATTCCACATAAACACGCTGTCACACGCATCCACAACGCACATACACACGCCATAACCTCACCCATCCAATTTCACCCACCCATGCACACACTACTACCTATACACACGCTCACATACACACCACACACACAACACACACACACACACACACCAACACACACATCCTGATGGACAAAGGAATAAAACATCTTTAGTAGATATGAATGTACTCTGAATGTACTTTTTTGCTAAACGCTAGGTGTCACGAGATTTTTTTGTATTCACGTGAACAAAGTCTAGATATGAACGTTCCTGCCGTTCATTATACATTATACTGTACATTATAACATAAATTTTTTCTGACTAGCAAGTAGGATATGTTTTAACAACAATTAAAACAACCCAGGGCAATATTGTTTCTATTATTTGAAATGGGATTCGCAACATGAAACCAACAATATATATTGAAATAAAATAGAGAGAGACAGAGGGAGGGGAGGGGGAGGGGGAGTTAATTGCAAAATCAAATATTTCTGAAATTAATTGACGGGATGGTATTTATTCTAAATGTGTTATATATGTCTGGAAAGCCCTTACAGACATATAAAACAATTAGAGACGTAATCTAAGCATTATTAGGCGATATACAGTGCGTCCCAGATAAAGGTAAACCCAACTTTGAGAGCCTTGTCTTAAAATTGTAGTACTTACGTGTCACTTATATTTATATCAAGACAAAGAGTAACTCATATTCTATCCAGTGATACCAAAAAACCATACCTGTATTCCCATGGATGACTGAGCACTCGAGTTCTTAAGAACTTTGTCAAAAATAAATTGTACTAAGGATTATCAGAAGCAATCCTAGTTTTCTGATCATTCATTCTTTGTGTGAGGTCAGCCTTCCAATACCATTCACGAGGGACAATGGATTACTTGCACTATTGAAAGCAAGGGCTGCTTTTTCCCAAATTTTCGACATTTAAATTTTTTACGATAGTTTCTTAAAGCCAAGTGCCCAGTCATCCGTCACAACAGAGGTATAAGTTGGTTTTCAATGAATAGAAAATGACTTACTCTTTATTATGAAATGAATATCAAGGTCACTAAAGCTTTGAAATATTAATATTAGGCTTTCAAAGTTGGGTTTACTGTTTTTTCTGAAACGCACTGTATAAAACCAGAATATTATTATTATCATCATCATTGTCGACTAACGGATAATCAAAGTACCGTAACGGATGATGGAACTGAAAAAGAGGTCAATAATAATGTCAAAATTCCACTTATGCATGTAAAAAATATATCCGACTATGAGTACCAATTAGCAGTATGACCTCGTTAGAGACAAAAAGAAAAGCACGAAAATATCCCAAATATTTTCTTGAAGAATTGTCGTCTCCAAAAAAATTCAATGGAGAAATGAAAAATAATAGATTTTAGATGAAAACGAAGATCTTCTCAGAATACTGTCTTGATAAGTTAACGACATATTAATCGCTAACATGATAAATGTTTGCAGCCTTCTAATAAAACGTTAGAGGTGTTTGTTACCATGCGACCATGTACCAAGGTCCCCATATCTATTCAACCGCCTATTATTGCTCATGATTCACCTGCGTGAAGAGGGGGAGGGTTTTTCTTGGAAGCAACAATGTCACTTTCAGTATCCCAAAGTACCAAAGAATACGTGTTTTGTGGGGTTTTTTTTTTGTCGATACCCTGACAGTAAAATATGTCAATATTAAATAGTATTGAAAAGAACCTTCTTATATTGAAAATAATCCTTGACATTCGGTATAAGATGGATTAGCTTTAAAATACCAAAAGAGGATATATTTCATAATAACGGTAACTTTTGGAGCATAATAATACGATTTAAAGCCAGTACGAACAAACAGCCTTGTATGGCACCAACTCAAGTCCTCAACTACTGGATTCTGCCCTGGTTCCTAACCCATAATGCAACGTCATGAATAGTGTAGTCTTATTATTCAAGCCCATCTGAAAGAAAACCACTTTTTTCACTTCTCAATGAATTCACACCATGATAATTATGTTGCAAAGTATCAAAACACATACTTTTCCCCTCAAAACATTTTAGTTTCTCCAATACAAATTGAATTGTAGGTTAATTTATACACTCTTTTTTTTTATAGTTATCTCGCAAGGTATACTTAAAGACTAGCTATTTATAACACACAGTCAATGAGAGTGTTGCTCAGTTCGCTCCCGCTTTAACACTACGAATCATTGTTTTCATTTTAGGACACGGAACAATGATATCGCTATGCATACTTTGATAATTACACATACACTGGAATAATTCTTTGTATTCATTTACAAGTCGAGGGTGGAACATAATGGAATTGATAATTTTTGAACCAATGTAACGTGTACCCTAGAGCTCTCATTTTTCAGTAGCTCTCCTGTATCTAGGCACACCAGTTCCGTTTACTAGGCATGGAACTCAGATCCATGACGTAAGCAGGAGAAAATCAAATTTGGGCTGTCGAGTTTAGCGGAGTAATTTGACATTAACCGTTTCGCACTTGACTACCCATTTTTGTTTTCTTTATCAAATGCCTCCAAATTTTTAAAAAGCGAATCGAGCACTTCGGAGGAAAACAAGTTTTGGTGTGATTCGGGACACAGTTAATTGAATCCAGAGTGTTTAATGAATCTGTTCTCGGGGTGACATGATTGGAAAAGGAAGGAATTGCTTCAGATGGGTGATAGCCCTTCTGATCAAAATAATATGAAGTATATCTTGACTCGTGTAGCTATGCATAAACCTCAAGCACTGCGATAAATTTTTTTTAAATAATCGTCACTCTCCTTTTCCTTCTATAAAAAACCTTCTCCTTCCGCATCATATTTAAAAGTTTGCATTATCGCCTGACCCAAATGAATAAATAATGACATGAGCTACACTTTCCATTGAAAAAAACTTTAATTGGGCTAAGGTATTATGGAAATAGGTTGTCTTTAATGAGCAAGGGATCAAGTGTCTTAGGGAAGTCGTTCAATATTCAGTTTGCATGATTGACTCCATATGATTTCATGGACCAAAAGGGGTCATCATCAGGAGAGGAATAGGGGAGCATTGACTTTTATATTGAAGCTCCATCACATGAGCTGATTATTCTAATTTTGATCTTTTTAGTAAAGGTCCTAAACAGGAGGCCAATCAGGGCAGCTAATGAGACCAATTAAACATAATACCACCTCTGTAATTGAAATTGCGGGAGCCTTTAATGTTGCTGCCTCTCGACGAAAGAAAGAAGACTTTAAGGTAGACCGTGACATTTCTGGTCTATTTAGACGTTGCAGTTTGATCATGGTGTATGTTATGAATTTCAATATTTCTAATCCCAGAAAAACCTACGGGAGCATTTAAAAGCAGACTTAAAATCACAGGTTACATTTTCATTCTTTTTTTTTTTTTTTTTTTTTGGGGGGGGGGGTTAAGTAATGGTTTGAAATGCTTTAAGCTCTTTACATTTACACACATAGGCCTACAATTTGTTCAGAGTTTGTGCGTTAGAAAAGGTATCATAATTTCTAAAGTAAATATATTATATATAATAAAAATATATAATATGTATATATATATATATATATATATTATATACGACTTCTTGATATATATTATAAGTTGAATAAAGTACTGCTTCTTTGTAATTTGTACAGCAGAGTAGAGAAGTTTAATAATTCGTACTTCGTCCCTCTAGAATGGTATATATATATATATAGTATATATATATATATATATATAATATATATATATATATTATATATCTATTTATATATTATATATAAACATTCCTTTTTTTTTCTGTGGGCCAATTTCCCTTCCAGACTGACTCAATGTTACCTTTCCTCATAATCATAATTACCGCAAAGGCTCATTTGCGTTCAAAAATAAGAAATCAATTGCATTATATACATATTTAGAGAAGCATTTGAAGTATCTAAATCTAAACCAATTAACAAAACGGGAACCACTCCTTAATGCTTTGTATTTCGACATTTTCTATATCGGTTAGCATGCAGTCAATGTTCAAACTACCCAAATGAAAGTTTCCACGATTAATCTGGCCTTTCATCACAATAAGTCGTCCAAGGTGATAGCAAATTGGCATATAAACATACCTAGAATTGATGTGCGTAACGGTATGGGGTTCGTTAAGGGGTGGTCACGATATCCCTGCCATCCGAGTCCAACCACGACTTACACACATTCATGGAATAATCATTTCCATCCAAAGAGTATTTTCAAATCAAGAAGATTAATTCATGTTCATCACAAACAGATAATGCAATATTCGTTAGTCTATTAGGCTTATATTTCCCTTGTGGTATCAATAACGTGAACTTCAAATAAAAGACAATGAATATAATTTTTTAATATAATCATACGTTCATTTGACGCAATTTTGACAAAATTGCTAAAATAATCATCTTTTTTTTTTCTTTCTCGTTTTATTTTTTAATCCAGAATGATCTCGTCAAGCTTCAATTTATCCACTTTCTTTAGGAATCTCATATTCGTGTATCTTCGGAGTAAAATTTAACATGTTACATAGTAATGCAAAATAACTACATGTATATAAACTCATTGCAAATATAAAATTAGCTGTTCATTGAAGGTAGAGTCTTGCATTAGGGGCTTGGTTAGTCCTGAAAATGACTATTTGAGAGAATAGAAGAGGAGATGGAGAGTTACAGAATGTATAAAATTAATAGGCAAGATAGAGAGTATAGAGAATAGAATATAAAATCATTTTAAATACAATTTAGATGGTAATGAGCGATGCATTAAATATAAATTTGCTTGGTGTCCCCTGGCATTATTATTTCTACGCTTTTATTAAAATTAAAAACTTAACGCAGACACACACACACACACACACACACACACGCACACAAACACACACATATATATATATATATATAAATATATGTACTTACAATGCTAACATAGAAAACTCACAAATAATTTCCTTTGACCAACATTGTACTGAAATATCTAAATATACGATATTTAATTTATTCCAAAGTAGAGCAAAGTATGGTTTATTTTTTTGATAATTTAAGAAACATAATGAATTCATTACTTTACGTCTTTATTTCACCCCATCCCGTTTGTGCTTTCCAGCTATCCCACAACTTTAACGCTTCTCATCTTCTATACTATCCATGCTATCACTATCCATCATTCCCGAATCCCCGATCTCTCCCTGTTCCTCTTCCAATGAAACAGGTTCCTAATTAAGGTGAACAGTCGTTTGTATTCCTCTCTTTGTTTACTCTAACCGTATTGGCGTCATACTGCAGAGTCAATATACAAAAACCCAACAACCATTCGTACTGTGGTCGATTCTCTCGTATTACCATGGCCGTTTCGCATTCTAATGCCGTTTTAAATCGTCTAGTGTCAACACGTTCGTTTGCATTAGTAATTATTAATGAAATGTGAAATAATTAACTTGTGATTATATGTTTAGGTGAATGGTGAAAAAAAAAATCAGTAGTACAGTGAACAGTAATATTCCATAATTTATTAATACAGATTAATCGGGATAAAAGTACACGAATCAATACAAGCTACAATATTAATTAGAATTCAATTAAGATTAGTATTGGGTTGCCAATTTTTTTATGCATTTGATCATGTGTCACAGTCATGAGCATTAAACTCATGACGTACTGTGTATAAATAAGTAATTTTATGCTGCAAAACAGAAAGTGCTTTTTTTTTCAAGTGAAAAAGAGGTAAAGCTCCTCAAAGTAATTAGTAACACCTCCTTAAGATTTAATATCATTACGAAATTGAAAAAAATAAATAATTACGTCTACAAAATAAAATAAAATTTTACCTAAAACTGGACAAGACATGAATGACATTATATGATACATACAATGCACATTATCAGCGTCGAACTGTCAGTGCACAGGTCAGACCAATCTATACAGGAGTGGTGAAACCAAACCACCCTTCTCCTTGTCAGACTAGGAGGCAAGGTAATACGCCATGGGTGTACATCCCATAGGATACATATCACGCATATTTTATGGAGGAATCCCGACACCTTTTCTGTTAAAAAGCACAGGCGTTGACTAACAAGTGGAATAGTGGACGCCTTCCCGACAGCGTCACATCACACAGGACAGGCATCAATATAGAATGGAAGCTAAAAAGTTATTAACGGTGACGTCATCAAAGATACATGACCCAAAAATTCATTATTCTCGTAATGCTAGAAATCTCCTAGAATTCATTTATAAAATCCGAATCTAATTTTCTTGATGACGACAATAGTAACGGTAGCTAACTATTGTCCTTCGTGTCATTTTCACATTCATATTTCTTCAGTTTGCCCTCTTGTGCTTATTATTTATTGTTTAATGTTTTAAAGAATTGACCGTAAAAGGAATAAACCAAAATATTTTTAAACACGAATCCACGAGGAAAAGTAAATTATAGAAATAATAGAAAAGAAAGGGATAGGGAAGACATGATATAGATGAAGGTGATGACATGTCAACCATGTGTTCATTATCTGTTATATCCAAATTTTCATTTAAAACGTGACACGTCACTTTATGTTGGAACTAATTAAAACATGACCGTTTCCATGTCTTTTTCTTAATTGCATTCGACTGATCTCACAGGCGCGGATCCAAGAAAATCGAGTTTAATGCATTTCGGGGGCCCTTATTGTCCGGGGACAAAAGCGACTCTATTATGGTTACGCATGGGCCCGATAAATTCATTGTCTGAAATCTGGCTGCGTCCGCTACTGTCTCATAATATGTAAAGAGTTCAAATGTTGTCATTATAGTGACATTTACCACATTTACCAGGTCTTGAAGATACCTACACATAACCTGTCCTATGCTTAGTGATGAGTCCACATCTACCCATGATCGCGAGCCATAAATTCGATGAAAATAGGCTAACTTTTACTTGCTTAGTATTTATCTTCAAGTCCACGCTTAATAGCAAATAAAAATAGTCGACATCTCATATAAAGGTAGGTTCAGTAAACTGTTGCAGGATTTATCAAAAACCGTTCAACAAATTGATAGCAGTGCCGTGTTAAGGTGCCCATTCAAGAAAGTATTCCTGGTATTGTTTATTTCAGAGAGGTATTCTCTAACGACTTTAGAGGACACCTCAAAGAATTGACCTACATTGCCATCAAATCCAAATGCAGAGCTGCGAGCGAGGAAAAGCCCATCCAATTCACAGCTTCTAAATTCATCTCATATAAAGACCAAACCTCGAAGGTTTAAGAGCCTTAACCATGTAAGCCGATACAAATCCCAACTTTAAGAAGTGTCTCCAGGGGAATAGTTTGCTTGCTACGGTTGGCGATCTTGGAACGTGGATAGACTTACTTTGTCGTTTTTCCGTGCGAAAATCTGATCAAGTTATATTTATTTGATGTCTAGAAATGTCTACTTAATCATTTTTATGCTTCCCGAAACCATTTTCATTGTGCATACCCATTTAAAATGCATTAAGGATGTTCTACAAAACAATAATAGAAAATGAATTTGACAGCATTTAATCAGAATCGTCGACATAGTGTCTTTACACCATACCATTGTTTTATAATGGTAACACCGCTTGAACATTACACACATACTACTCCATTCAGTGCCATTTATAAAAGGAACTCACGTGGACAGCGGTCGGGAATGAACAGTGATCCTATTTGCATCATTTTTTAATAAATCTTGAAGGGCAAACCCAGGAGGCAAACTCATTATTTCAAACAGGACATAGCCTAAGCTGGTCCTTGCATATTGATATATTAATTCAATTTACTTCGCTGACTTGAAGTGGACCAATCCTTAGACCAAGATAAAACTTCTTTTCAGATTCCAAATGAACTATACCGTAACGGACATCACAAAAAGTTCAGTAAATTGAAATAAAGCATCGACCACGATTTAATTCGGAGAGGAAGAAGACAACAACCTTAGCAACTATTAAAAAAAAAAAAAATGATATACAGTGAAATGAATTAGAAAGAACAACATGGACGTCGGTCCACTCAACGAAATCCATTTCAAATTAAAGGTTGAAAAAATGCATTTTCATTTGCCATTAAATCATCGGCTCCAAACAAAAGAATTAATGAATTTTGTAAAAACTTGTCTATCGGTTAATCAAATTCGGTCACTCATGACTGCTTGCCCGCCTCCATGGTCTTGTGGTTAAGGCATTGAATTTTTAATCCAGTGACTTGGGTTCGATTCCCGGCGTAACAGCTCGGGGAGGGGGGGGTATTGATTTAAGCTACGTCACTATTTCGTCACCGTACAGCTATGATTTACTATGGAACGATTCAAAAAATATTCGTATTCGTAAAAAATATCGCATCCTTCTTGTGCGGTATTCCATTTTAATCTTGTACGCATTCAAAAAACACACCTGCGTGCGAAACAGGTCAAAGGCATATCTAGTTCAGCTTTCTACAAGTTAAGGTGCAGTTACTGGAATAGGTGTACATGTCAGAAGGAGTTCGTGTCTTGTTTGATGTGGGTGTACCAAGACGAATAATTATTATGTTGCCTTGTTTGCCGACGTGAGGTGGCCAAAGTTAAATATTTAAATTCATGAAATGTTTGGATTTGCGGGTAATTATCATGCCCCTATATCAATCCTTGTGTCGCCAAATTTGCCGACGTGAGGGTAGCCAAAGTTGAGCCTTTTGTTTTACAGCATGTCTCCTAATACAAGCAATAATGGTGTCGCCATATTTGTGGACGTGCTGGTGGTCGAGTGCCTGAATCGAGAGGTTTGTTATGACTATGAGCCCAATCTATATAAGGGTTACCCTCTCTTTTCTCACACGCCCACAACTCTAACCATCCTAGCTAGCATCAACATTTTGCAACAGCATAACTCGCACTCCAAAAGGTCACGTACAGAAATCCGCCTCCATTTACTGTCATAGGCAGGTAGCTCTGAAATCAAACGGGGTATTTTTATACTCGTCAAACTTAATTTTGAAAGTCTGTTTCTAAAATTTAGGTGCATGAAATGGTTAGAGTATCCAATAGAGTTCTTTAAATTAATAGATACAGGCGGAATGAAATCAAATTTTTTAAAAAAGAGATATCTCCCAATTAAAATGCGCATAATCATCTAAAGAGTAGTTAATATTTCCATTATTCCTACTCGTCACAAATGACAATATTATATGTAAGCACATGCGTATTGACATAATGAAGTTGTCTAATTTCGTGCGCCATGCATGGTGGGAGGTAGTATATGGACTAGTGGGCACCTTATTAATACAACAGCAGGAAGATGATACCATAAACGGATGGATGGTTAAACACAAATGTGTATTTATATTAATATTTTTATTATGTTACATATAATTAACTTTAACTGTATCTTGCATATCGAACAAAATAAACATCTCCTCCCTGTGATAACATAAATTATTGTTAGAAAACGACTAGGTATACAATAATTAAATTCAAGTTCAAGTAAAATTTATTTCCTTTTCAAAATAATTTTTTTTAATTTTAATATTATAATATAAACCATGTCAAAGGAGGCGAGAATCTTTATATGCACGAGGCATATAGAGTGATCATATCGTCCTGTAGTAAAGTGAAAAATTAATATAATCAGTGGGATATGTTGTGCTTTCGTGCCAAATGGTAATGGTTAGAGGCTGAATGGCATAGATGGTTTCTTTTTTCCCTACCTTTTAAATGTTTCGCCAACTTCTGTAAAAAAAGACATTTAAAAGTGGGCGGAGTACACAGAGTAGCTATAATCCAATACGCATGTCAATAAAACGTGCAAATCACCAAGAATCAAATGAAACAAGGCACGCTATGCCAGTTTAAAGATTTAACATTGATTATAACTTGTAAAATACCACAGGAAAGGTTTTAATCAGCTTTTCTATAGCAACAACATCCATACTCACTGACGTGCTCTCGAAACATCAAGCTAACAAAGTCCTGCCACTAATTACTGCCTGGGTAAGAACAGTCTTTCGCTCCTCCCTACAGCAGTAGACGAACTACCACCCCTACAATCAATGATGAATTTCTACTCCCGCCCTATCCCCAGGCTCATGTCTTAGGCGCCTTTAATTCGATCAGTTTTCTCTCAAATCGGCAGCTGATGTCAACTCCTAAGACCCACTCTATCCCCCGATGACCATTACTCTGTCCTTCTCAAAAGTCTCTTGTGCATTAAAGGAAATGGGCCGCACTCTTCATCAAGGCTAACAATCCTCCATGACGTTGAACGTATCTCGTTGATGATATCACACAATATAATGCCTAGGTTTACAGGGGAAATAGCTACGCTTGCATTATGTCGCAGTGGATCATCAAAATCACGATAATCATGTTGCCACGCATACCCTTAATTTTCCTTGACGTCTCACCTATAGTTTTGATGCTCCTATACGTTTGATATGTGTATTAATTCGAAATGTTTGTCTTAATCTATTAAATGAGGTATTCGTAGTATTGTCAGAATTCCACTGCAAGGTGTGAAGAAAAATAAGACTCCCATTAAATTACTATCGACCCCCTATCTCTCAACATTAAAAAAAAAAAAATAAATGTTCCTATTGTATTTTATTTTGCACACATATCTTTAACTATGGGTTATCGTCCCGATCTTTTAACAAATGGGAGTATGGCCATATTATGTTTTTTTATTAATCTAATTGGTAGGGCTTATTTCATTGAGCTCTTGAAGACAAAAACTCATTCTTTATGGCCAATGATGCAAAATATTATGTGTCACTAGTATCGGTTTATCTCAGAAAACTTTCTTGAACCGTCTTTAGGTGCTATTTTTGTGTTATCAGGATTATGATGGACCAATCTCTTTACCGTATAGATAAGAGCCAACAAGACTACCTGCCGGGCATAAAGCCAACGTTTTTGAAATCTCATACCGCTTTAAAAAGCTGCAGCATTATAAAGGTGTCAGTTTTTATTTTCTTAGTGCATCGTTTTTCATGCTGTCAAATCACATCACCCTGGGAGGAAGCTATCCCAAGTGTCAACTTGTATTTTGTCCGCATATCATTTTCACACCGGCCGTTTTTTCATATCGAGGCTTCCGTCTTTTCAATGTTATCGCCTTATATTATGGAAGAAAACATTTTGCTATAAGTTTAAGCGACAGAAGCCTACTAGGTCTTACATGTCCATGCAAGTCCTACTCTAACGCAGCACGACATCACTTAGTATATGGCAGAGTGACTTACTCTCAAAGCCAGTTAAAACTCTTTGAGACGCCCCGTATATCAAGCTTCTCTTAAAATGACAAGAAAAACACCTGTAAACAGCGATATCAAAATGGTTGTCCAAAATACAATGTCATCAACAAAACACAAAAAATATCAATTCAACAGGAAACTTCAGTGTAAAATATATAGTTACTAAAAGTAGATGCATATTTTGTTACTGATGCTTTCGAATTTTCAGACTGATGATAATATGAATACAACACTCTTTAAATAACATTTGGCATCGACGACATACCCATCATTCGCTGATAGTACTTTCTATTATATACCTTAACGAATTTTCATTTACAACACAATTTCCTTAAGGGAATTCGATGTGTTAATTTGATAACTCTAAATTATTTTAAAATCGACTCACCGCTTGTGTTTTCCCACGACTTCGAGATTATATTCACGTGTTTCCTATTTATTACCTGTACAGACGCCGTATCGTGAAAAAGAAGAGAATTTGATTCCAATGAGATGATGTCATCAAGATTAGAATGGCGTATATGAGGCTTTCCTATTTCTGACCGCCCTTATTCCTTACTCTCATATTCCCGCATGCCTCGGACATTCAAACCCTATCTTTCTCTATTTCATACATCAATTAGCAAACACAAATACTTCCTTGCCAACCCGTATGGATTTTTTTTTTTTTTTTACTCTTCTCAACGATGTTGACATTGCTGGACGCACGAAGAGAAAAAAGTCGTCATGCCTTCTCTCCCTATGTGTCGCTGTCTCTCTCAACCGTCTCTGTATTCATATTTAAGGTTTGTGTATGGTAAAGGTTCGTATATAAATAGAATGATTATTTTAATGTGATAGGATGTCATGTTTTGATTACAGATAATCAGATAGAGCCTAATCTAGATTTCCTAAGGGATTAGTATTCGATTTTGCTAGCCTGTTTACCTTCTTAGTTGGACGTTAACTGTCAGATCAAATTAGGTCAGTAAGCGTTTTAAAAATGCTAAACCTTTCAAATCACAATTTTCCATAATTCATGAGTGGTCTTTTAACCTCTCCTCGACATCATTTTATTTAAATAATATTTTCAAACATCTATTGTTTTTTTAATTTGGAAAGTTTTATCGGTACAAATGCCTGTCATATATAAATCCGATGTTACACAACGACTCCTGTATTCATTAAAAATAGCAAAGTTTTAACAAATAAATCATAGATTTCAGTGAATGATGAAAATACATCAAATATGTAAAATAATGTGTTTGTGACAAGATTAAATTGTCTTTGTTAAAGAGTTTATCATGTTCAATTGAACTTAATGTAAAACGAATCGACTGTGGTTCCATTTAATGCTTTATTAAGCCTATTTTTTTTTCTTTCACTTTTATATTGGAAGAAACCTAACTATTGCTAAAATTTATCATTTATTGTATATCATCAAAGCATCGGTTTATTTGAATGTAACATTATATTTTCTTTAAACCTCACATCAAGTTCACAAACCTTCCTCTGTCTCCACAGAAGTGCGTCGTTCTTTTGAAATACAATTTTAAATGTCAATAATAAACTAGTTTTGTGGGAAAATGTGAATGTCTTTCAAATTGGACTAGTCTCTTGAGCCGTCCTAATGGCTATTTCTTCCCAGAATATTAAATCTGATAAGGATGTTGACAGCTTATTCGGCTGGCAACAGATTGAAATCGAAAATACCAAATGTCATTTTCTAATAATTGCCCATTTTCTACTCGCAGCCTGTTGACGAGTCTGACCCAGACAATGACCTCTTATCATTGGATGAGATATAAAGGCAACTTCTTCCTGAAGTTGTAATAGATGACTGTTGTATTAATTGGAGTAACGAAAAAATATCACAGACAAGATCGACAGTTAAGTCGATAACTTACTTTGATACCAGCAAATATGCTATTGTGACTGACATGTTTGTTGACGGTCATGATGGAATACAAATAGAAACAATGTTACGTTTACTCTCGGTCGTCAGTACTGAAATAGATCTTCATGTGATCGTAAAGTCAACATAAAGAACGAAAGAAAGAAAATCATTTTTTATCAAACCCAAAGCCATGTACACAGACATTAAATCAGTAAGTAGAAATGAAAGCAATCGAGTTTCAATAGGATAAGCACTACTTAAATTACTAGACGAGTTAAAAAAAAAAAAAAAAAATGGCAAAATACTTAGAAAGAAGAACTCAAGAGAATTCAGAATGAACGATAAAAAACAAAATGGAAGAAAGAATGAGAAACAGAAAAAAGGGGAAAACTGAAATATCTTTCGGAATTCGAGACAATACCGTGGCGGAAAAAAATGCCAAGTTCCTAATCACTGGGGGACAATGTGACGTCAAACAACCCTTCCTTTCTACCCATAATTCAAATGAAGCATGGAAATAAATGCCGTGGTTCCTAAAGGGTTTTTCATGTATATTGCATTTTTTCCAAGAAGTATACCTGGTTCTTTGGAAGGCGTTTAAAGATTTCTTAATATGTCTGTTGTATTTAATGGCTAAGTGACGTGAATGTGTTTTATTTCAATTCAATACATAACCAAAAAAAAAATCTCTTAATAAAAATCATGCTGAAGGAGACGAGGATCAATGTATACGCGAGGATTTAATTAAGGTCGCCATGACAATAAATATTTACATGATACACATATTAATTTCACGAAAATATCAAAGTGTATACAAATTTAAAGAACAGAAAGTTAAGTTAGCACTATCCACAAAATTTTTTTTTTTAAATTCAATCTGGAATCACAGACCGCAGAAAACAGAAAACACTCTAATACAGTGTGGTCACATTGTGCCGTACTTTTTCCAATACCGATACTGGGGGAAATGGGCCAAATCCACACCCGTCACATTCTAAAGGACACTATGTTCTCAGAGCCGACTGTGTGGATTGGCCCATTTACACAGTGTGGGCACACTGCGATTGTGTTTTGTCGGCAGGGCAGACTACGCGGTACACATCGACCTAGGGTTTTTTTTGCCCAGTTCTGCTATCAAACTGACCCCACTGATTGTTGAGATGTGTAATTAAATGGCGCTGGCCTTTAAGTAATGGCCGCTGAAAGCCTTTTCGTGAAGTAGGTCGATATGATAAACGAGGCATGAAAGTTACAACAACGAAAATTAGATCAAGATTTCTTCGTTCCTTTCGTATTATACGAGGGGAATTCCCTCATAAAGAAATAGCAACTAAAAATGATTAATATTAGTTAGGTATTTACCTGACCCGATATATGAAAGGACATGATACTTATTTGATTATGCACATTGAATTGTTATTCGATTGTCTTTTAAATTAAACTTCAACATGTTCAAGTTCATTAAGACACAACACGATACTGTATAAAGCCTAAGGGGATTTAAAATGCCAATTCATTTCCCCTTTTCCCAACTAGAAGATTTTGTGTTTTCGACAAACAACATGAAATATTAATTTTGTTTAAAACTCGTAATTCTGCTGATTCCCTGAGATGCATTTTTAATCCAATAAGCGCCACTTTCTAAAACTCCATTTCGACTAAATCAATGTCTCATCCGGTCAATTTTGGACGTAAACGCGATTATAGGCCCAATAGTGTGGAAGGGGATCCCTTAAAACAGTTTATTCAGAGCTGATCACCGAAGATTGCACGATCCCAGGTACTCATGAAAACCACTAATGGTCTGGAATTGACGATGTTATCTCAGTCATGACCTTTTGCAAAGTAAAGAAGACAAAAGACTGCTATTCGGAAGGCAATGAATATTCCACGGTAACTGCCATGGTCACTGGTACAAAGATAAAGAGATAACTATCCCTAATCCATTGCAGTCAACGTTTTATTAAAGTCGATCATCTGCTCGGTTTGTTTTGTTATTCCAAGCTTGAATTACGATTTTCTATTCTTCAGAATATTGTTATTACATTTAGGCCCCCAAAACGGAAAAAAAAAAAAAAAAAAAAGAAGATAATAATGATTCTGAATAAAATTCACTATTATGATAAACTTGCTTTGAGGATTAAAAGTTTCATAGACAATACCGGAGTTCCTACTTTTGTTTCATCTCAAATTCATCGAACGTACTCTCCATCAACATGGTCAATGCTACCCTCCCTTCTGCGATACGTCTTCTGTATGAAGTCTTTGTTTTAAAAAATCCCTCACAGCAAAATGTAGTTTGTTGCTTAAGTTGATGGAAAAAACACGTCCTACGTAACACACTTTTTATGAAAAAAATCTAATGTAAATTATATTTGTCAACGTCTGAACACATTGAGCATGTGTATACCATGTGTATGAATTTCAAGATTTTGCGTATGGACACGCGATTAAATTTCATATCAGTAGAGATTTTATGCCTTTCAAACCTCATAAAAAGTGTGCTCAAGGTTAATATTCAAAGATATTGGGACATTTTTTTTTTCAAAATGATTTGAACATTATTCATCCCTGGAAATTCGAATATACAGTAATGTGATAAAAAGAGTCCTTGGCAACAGCAAAAGATAAACTTAAAATAAAAATTGGATGAGAATTATTGTATTTTATATTATATGTATTTTAAAAAAAATCGGTTACCTTGTAACGTTTTCAATGTAATTGCTTTCAATGATTTTAGTATTTTTATTTGTCAGATTCACAAGTGACGTCATCATTGTAAGGCTTGGGCAATATGGTAGCAGGGTTTACTTCACACGAACTTGTAATATAGTGACATCTTCTAGAATAGCATCGCCCAGGGAAAAAATATAAGCAGCCGTTAATAAAAAGTTGAAAATCCGATTTATAACATTAATTTACATATTTATAATTTCATCTATGAGTAATGTGTTGCGATCACACTATTCTGCAAGTTTGTGCCTTTTATTTCAGAAGTACGGAAACGTATATTTTATTGATTTGTTTGATGGAATAGAAACACAAAAATAGAAAATATGAGAAAGAGATTTTTGTCTGATATTCAAGCAATAATAAAGAGTGGGTAAGAGATATTGAAATATTTTGTGTATTAATACAAAAGAGTTTTGTATTAGAATATTAAATCTGATTTAAAAAAAAAAAATCTTCAAGAGATAACGGAAAAATCTGGAAATAAAATATTATAGAGCATCATTAAATACATTCCCATGATCCTTCCAAGATTTTTATTTTTTTTTTTAATATTTCTTCCGTTTCGATGATTCTTCCAATAAGGATATTTGCAATATTCCATTTGGCTATGCGATTCAAATCCAAATAAGCTTAATGATAAGATCTCTCGAAATCTATGCACGAGAGGAATCTAACTTACCGGTAGAAATACCATGGTTTCTATATAGTCAGTAGTGTTGCCTTCATCTTAATTGCATATTTATATGGATTTATCAGGATTATAAAATCTGGATCAAACGACTTTATCATGTTTTAATTAGGTCTACTAATATCGTATTTTCATCGTAATTTCAGAGTCCTTCAAACCTTCAGTGGATGGTACAAAATACCAATATTCAATTGATTGAAAAATATCAGATAGAAGGGGGAGATCACTATATAACTTTGATACATTTAAGGGGACATTATAATAATCATATGGAATACTGAATTAGCAAGAGATTTTTTGGGGGGTAAAAACCCTGAAGTAAATATCCAACCAAAAGACCAGTCGAATGTGTAAATTAATTCTGACTTCTCTATTTGAAAATCATAAAAAAGAGATAATAAATCGTTGTCATTTAAAGCTACTCACAAACTCTACTATATAATTTATGTCTTTCTAAAAACAATGTTTATATATCAATTTCAATGATTAATGAAACCGAAATGAAGACGATATGACATTTCTGCTCAGAAAATTTGTTAAAACGTTGAAAGAAAAATTAAAAATTTGACAATAGTGCGGTTGATGTTGATAAGTCTACATAAGAAGTAAAGCCGCAGCAGTCAAGTGAAGCCGTGTTTGATATTGATACTGATATTTGTCCTTATGTTGTTGTTTTTTGTGCGTGTGTTTGTGTTTATTTTTATTCTTTTTTTGTTGGTACTTTTGTTGTTGTTGTTGTGTTTTTTTTTTGTATTTTTTTATAAGAAAAATTATCAATATCACATTATTTGATGATAAACCAGTGGATAGCAATGTGCCTGTCCAGGTGGTATGACATCGTTAATTATTCATGAGACATGAAACACGGCTCTCTCCTACCCTTCTCAGCGGCTAGATTTATAAGAAGCTGTTTCGATCTGATTTTTAGATTTCGTGATGACGTCACACCACTAGAGTAAATTGGAGTTCCCTTAGAGAGTGTCTTGATTACCATTTAATGTGTGTTAATTGGGACAACCTAGTTTTTCACTCTCCCTCAGATTTGGTCCTCTTAAATTTTCTGCTCTCTTTCTAAGTTTCTTTAGATGTTCCACTTTTTCTCTATCGGATAGATTAAGAATGTCTTGCACACCATTCCTCCCACCACACACACACACATCGTTTCAATTTTGATATAACATACAGTCTTTGCGGTGGGTATAATGATTCATCGATTTGGGTAGTAAAACAAGTAATAAGCGAATATTTAACAAATACAACGGGGGAAAATACAAAAATATTACATGAATTTACAACAACAAAACAAATCCATAAATATTTTTCTTTTTAAGTTATCAATTTTGGTCAAAAGCTCACACTGTGTTGCATGATCTGCATATGAATAATGAAAATAAAGCCAGAAAATGATTTAATACAAAAGGTACTCGAAACATAAACATCCTATTTTATCCGACAAGCGACCACACCACCAGGTAATTTCTGCTCATTACAATAGACACGATGTTTTTTTTTTTTTTTTTAATTATTGTATTATCATTGTATTATTATTGTATAGTCTTGCCATAATCAGGCACAGTTCTTTGCATAATCAATAAACATCTCGTGCGCGACATTAAGCAGAGGCATTTGAACATGATATAAGTAGGGTGAAATAGTGCAGGACTAAATGCCTAAAAGAAAAAATCGACAGGGGTACATTAAGTTCAAAACAGTGGTCTTATGGGACCTCTGAAATATACGTGACCAACGGTCTAAGTGTAAAAGTGTGTCCATCTTCTCTACATATTTTGTTCATTTGCAATTCATCGTACATCCACTCCGCCACCTTTTTGTCCCACATGATCAAATTTGGTTCTGAATTGTAAATCACTGAGTATTTGATAGGGTTTCCCAAACCGCTATTAAATAAATAGTTTGCCTGAGGAAAAGACCTACATGGGTTTTCTCTTCTCTATTTTTTTTCTTTTTCATTACATGACTGTATGTGTTTGGTTGTAATATGTGCATTATAACTAGCAACATAAATACATGTGATATAAGCATTTTGTTAAGCCTGACGTAATAATAATAATAAATTAAAAAAAAACAAAAACAAAAACAAAAACAAAAAAACACAATGTATTTGACAAATTCACTTCATTTTTATAAAGGAGGGATTATCTGTCATCTGTCAAAGATAACCTTGCCGACATTCCTATGTGTCTTGCTTGTCTACAATATTCCACAAAAATTTATGGGCGAAGGTATAAAATTGAGATGAAATTAAAATGTCTCTAAGTATTATAACGATGGGATGACATAAATTTAGTATGACGTGTAACATGATCTATCGGGACAATATCTGTTTCTTATCAGGATTCAATATTATATTCAACTGACACGATAGAAGAACAACAACATTCAGGAGTGTTGAATAAATGCATCTCAATCTGTTTTTGCAACTGAATAAAAGGGTACTTAATTATCATACACTTTAGAAGAAGAAAACTTAAGAAAAGGAAACAAGAGAAGAGTGTAAACTATCGTTTACATTAAGTTTTAGTTTCGAACTGCATAGACAAGCATCCGTTTAAATCAATTGTAAAAAACGTTCTGGTTTCAATTTTCATTGCCGTTAGACACTAACGATATTGACAAAATTCCCTTCCTGTTTTCATTTACACTAGAAAAACATTCGTCTTGACTGGTTCAACTACCAAAATATACAATGAAGTGGTAAATATTTTCACATTTACTGAGTGACATCTAACTTTTGTTTTCGTTCATGCTCCTTTTCACAGCGTTCATTTATATTTTTCTTAAGTAATATTTCCTAAGGGTGGTATCTCACTTCGTGGAGACGTCTCCGCGACGGATAAAAAATATTAGAGACGTCTCCGCGACATCTTTAAAAAACTGTGACAAAGAAGTTTCAAAGAACCGTCTCAAATTTGTTTCCGCGACTCATGAAACGTCTCCGTGACATTTTTTTTAGATTTGTCGTGGAGACGTCTCCGGAACGTCTCCGAGACGTCTCTCTAAAAGGTTGAGTAGTGCCAGTTGCAAATGTTTTCTGATAAAATGGCATATTTGTAATTATTAAATGAATGTGCCAGGTTTTCATGGCAAGTAACTTCAAAATTGATTGTGATGGATGAAAATTTCAAATTTGTTCAGCATTTGATTAACAAAAAGATAGATTGCCAGATTTGAAGAATTACATTTAAGTGTTTTAGGTAATACCTGTCGAAATTTCATTGTTTAAAGTACATGTACAATGATTAGACAAATAAAATTGCAAAGGATAATAATGCATGAAATATAATATTATAAACACACACAACAGATAGCATTGTAATGATGATATGAAATAATATTTTATGGTCACCCTTGAATTTATACCATAAAAAGACGGTTGGCCAATTAATTCCTATACACTCACATAGACACACCCTCACACACACACACACACACACACACACACACACACACACACCACCCACAAGTACTTCACTCTCACCCTCACAAAAATACGGTATACATTCAAAACGTTTCACTCAAAATTA
Organism: Paracentrotus lividus; assembly: GCA_940671915.1. NCBI lineage: Eukaryota > Metazoa > Echinodermata > Echinoidea > Camarodonta > Echinidae > Paracentrotus > Paracentrotus lividus. The sequence continues at coordinate 9,481,719 of CALNVZ010000174.1, forward strand.
GATCTCGAGGTTCACACACGAGTACAAAATAAACACCATTAGCATGCAATGTGAAAGTAAAAGTAAATAAAAGTAAAATTTCACTCACGAATTTTATAAGACACATTCAAGATGATATGAGTACGATATTATATAAATGTAGCCACTGGCGCCACAGCTGAAGTATGGGAGTTCAGGTTATACACTTCAGAGTTCTTTTAAATTATTGGAAGCCAATGAATACTCCTGTCTAAAAGGTCTCTTCAAGTTTCAGACTGGATGGATATTTGGAGAAGTTGCATATTGCACAAATACAGTATGCATGCAGAATACCATCTTTGTCCAAATGTCCTTCCATATTTCCGGTTACGTAATATTTCCCTTGTTTCCTTATTTATTTATTTTCTTCAAAAACAATATTTTGAGGTCTTTATCTGTAGCGTCCTATGTTCAAGTATCCGAATATACTTCCTCTCTCCTATCAAGGTATAATAGGGAAGCAAGGTATATCCATTATTTCACACTTTGTGCAAATCATGATGTTTGGTACTGAATAGCAATAAACAACATTTATGGTATTACGCTAATATATGAGAGGGTGATATGAAATTTGTTCTGCCCAAAATTGATTCGGGTTTTATTTCGTCTGAGATGTAGGGTTAGGCTTAGGGTCGACGTCCCGGTTAACTGTTCTAAAAAATAAAATAAAAAATCATCAAAAAAAAAAAAAAAATCATCAAAAAGCACGTGCATAACGTTTAGCCTGAAGAAGGTCCTTTTGCTGGACTGGGGCATGTTTTTAGTGTGATCATGTTGTTACTCTCAAACATTATATACAGCATTGTTTTGAACCAGCAACATGACTGTTGTATGACATGAAACTTCGGTACTCTATAATGGCGTAGGTTCGTATACTGAGTGTGTTTGAAGTCGATGTTTTTGCGATACTTTTATGCGACGTTTTTGGTCTAAGCATCAGACAAAGTTCAAACGAAAAGAACGCATAATTACATATTAAGTAATAAAAAACCCAAGCAAACGAAAGACCCAGCTCAATGTGCGCGTATAGACTAAATCACAATACAAAGTAAAGAATTCCTTGTGACCAGAAGCCACTTTTGTGGTTATTACAGATCTCTTTGAACATTATGATAACATAAATAAGGTAAAATACAGTGATTTAGATGATTTTTTTTTCTTCAAAGAGGTAGTTCGGTTGACGACAAAGAGGAGAATAGGTCTACAGCTGGGGCGGGGGAAATTTGAAATCAAGCGCAGAGCGAGAGATTTTTTTAAATTTTTTAAACTAGCCTTTCAGCGGGAGATCTCCTGCCAAAAGCTGGAGCGTTGAAGTGTACGTGCATTAATCTTGAATCTAACTTATAAACTCGTGAATGAAATTTTGTAATAAAGTATATCACAGAATTAAAAATGACTATTGTTTTATTAGAACAGATTACTTGAGACTTAAAAGTTAAAAAATAATAAGGGATCATTAGACGCGTATACAGGGGGGGGGGGTGCCGGCAGCCCCCTAGAAGGCACCCCCCCCCCCCCTTTCCCGCTCGGCCAGCGTGAGATGGGGAAAAATGATTTACCTTTTGCTCGCCTGGTGTGACGGGAAAAATAAGATGCACCAAAATTTGCCCTCCCCCCCCCCCTCTCATGAAATCCTGGATCCGCCACTGATTATGAAAGGAATGCTCCCATTCCTCTTATCGCTAGCTAAAAGGGGAGGCTGGAAGGGGCCTGTGTCTTTATTGACTGCTTTGCCGGCGTACCAACACTCTGTCTTGATTATTTACAGAGTTTCTTCTCACATGTCAAGAGATATAACCTGAGAGGACTCAATAAAAGATCGTTTCTCGCGCAAAGCTTGTACACCAACGAGAGGGAGCCTGCGGCCGATGACCTACCTGAACAATCTTTCACTGCTTCGTTCATGCGTAAACTTTCTCTAGTATCGATTGCGATTGAAGTGATGCGCATTGATAGTGCTAGCGATTGCATAATTGTGCGCGTCCCACGGATTTTGTAAACGCAAATAATGTAGGTCTGCCTCAAAAGAAGCGCCAACGGATACTAGTAACATTTAGAAGTTGACTTCCAAATCCTAAACAACCATACCGTGATTGTGGAAATATAAGATATGTAGGCGGTTATTAAGCCTTTCAGTGGTGGTATTTTTGTGTGTTATTAACGTTTCTTGATAAATATTGCATTGGTATTCATGGAGAAGACTAGGAATAATATATTTCCCTCGGCGTGACATAACATATTGTGCAAAACAGAGCGTATAACGATATACCTGACGATTCAAGATTGACTTTTTACCAGGCATTACTTTCAAAATTGGTTTTATATCTAAAGTACTTTAAATACTAATGATTTCCTTTCTATATTGTTTATGTACATAAATCTCATGGTTTTCAATTATTCATCAAGGACTATACTGGTAATTACAGGGTTTACAATGATAAAATTCAGTCAAGTAATCCATTTGCAAGTCTCAGAATCACAATCTAAAAAACAATATTGAACATAATTGATGAAACATGATATTTCTTGAGTTTTATCTATTAAACGTCAAAATACAAGGATTCATAACAACTTGGAGATGCTCTTGTAAGTCACAAAGAAAATGATTTTTTTTTTCGACTTCACATTCTTATATGAGGAAAGATGAAAACAATCTGAACGAGTTTTCTCGAATAAGACAAATTGCAAGAGCCGATGGGTAGAGAGGGAAAGGTCGGTATGTGCTTAAGGGGCAACTTGGAACAATTATGAAAACCTCAACGCACAGGTCCATGCCCCGATTGCTAGAACTGATTAAAATAGAGACGAGTCCTCTCTGGCTTGCTACATGTTTAGCACCATACATGTTTATCCGCCACTGCAAATATATATTCTGGGATACATAACCTCACTTGCTTCTGCTTCTGTGAAATACCCTACAAAGAATGTGTTTCAAAGGCGCCATTTAGCCATAGCTAAACAGGTGAGCATGGGTCATCATGCATTAGTGTACCTAGATCACTGGGGAAAGCTCTTTAACCAAGGAACTCACACGCAAAGGCGTCAAACACAATATCATATTTCATAAAGGCCTTGCATGATGAAAGCTTTCTTTGAACGCTTTCACTCTTTCTTTCTCCGGTTATTTTAGTGACGTTATTTTCTATCCTATGTAATAACTTAAACTTAAAGCACACTGTCATTAAAACATTTTTGGCAACGTTTTTAGAACACGGAAATGACAAATAATAACATCTTGCTAGCTATTCCTTCCTAAAATAGATTGCATGTACATACCTCTGAAGTGCCAAATTGTTAGTTATTTATTCAATAAGGTAAGTTAAGTTCAGTTAAGTTAAGCGTAGAATTTATTGTGGAGCTCAGGAACTTTGCCTTTAGAAGTCGAATATCACTGATAATTAATTTTGGTTGTTATCGATCAATTAAACTATTATCCATTTATTTCATACCAGCAATTTCAATATCAATATAGATTAGCTTTGGTATAAAGGGGTCTGCTGAAAAGCTGTGCTCTTAGATTAAGTATAAGGAATCTTTATGACGGTGGTATGAGCAAATCCATCATAGTTGAAATTTTAATGAATCATGTACGGTATGTACTCTTATCTTCGTTATGTTAACTTTCAAAAGTAAAATTATACAATGGCTGGTGTTTGCATTCTTTATTTGCATTTATCTGTATCGTGACTTTATGAATCCAAAGTAGATTTATTCTATTTTTATCCAATAAAGTCTCGCGACATTTTATACACCACTGAAAGACAAGGCCCGGGTTTGATTAAGGACAGATGATTTAATGAATATCTACGCACAAAATCAGAGGAATTGTGGTTGAGCTACATCCAGGCGCCCAAACCAATCTGAGTCAGTCTGCCTGAAGTTCGTACCAATGTGAAACCAGTGAAAGCAGAAATCAGAAAGGTACGCCTATATATATATATATATATATATTATGTATAGTAGGTTTATTTTAAGAGTGTATCATTTTGCTGGGACACTCAGTTTTACAGATATCCGTTTTGACCATGGATACATCTGTTGATTCTGATATAAAATAAGAAGATGACCCGTATTCTGGAGCGAGTATGAGTTGTAAGTTTGTGCGAAGCTATTGTGAGACTCTTTTGTCTGATGTTGACTGGTGCATCAGACAAAAGGATTGTACAACTGGTTTGCACAAACTTGCGACTCATACAAACCAAGTCTTCGGTTCAGAATATGGGCCATTCAGTTTGTTATCATTTCCGCTGTCACGGTTGTCCAGTGACTAATAAATTGCATTTCTAATCAGTTTAAGTTACAATACCATGGTAATTATTTTTTCGAGTACTGAGAGGTTTTTTACATCGTTTCTCTTGTTAAAGAGATGCACCACTATTTATTCAGTAACCGTTCATATCAATGCAATTGGGGCTGCCTCAGGAAAATTCGCAATACACCTTTGAGACATAAAACAAAACAGTTTCTAGTCAAATATCCTAAGGGATTGATCATCAATATTTGATAAATCTGGGCTAATAAAGTCAGATTAGACCAACCAATTTCTTTTCCGCATGTAATCTTGTGAAAATTCAAGCCGAATCTGGATCAATATTTACCAAGTAACAGATCTGTATGCGCACTTATTCATAGAGAACGTGGCGCAAACTCTCGGGTAATAAGGAAGGAAAATGGAGTCGTCTTCAAAATGACTTCCTGTTCTTTTGCCAGCGGCAGTGACAGGTAACTCTAAACCCAAATCGTGCTCCTCTTGAATCTAAAGCAACCGATTGCTTGCTCAGACTCGGATAACTATGGACAAGCAAATAGAGGTTAAAGGCAACAGAGAGGAGAGGTACGATGTAATGAAGATTTTAAAAGCTTTGAAATGAAAATTACCTTTTTCATGTTGATGTGCTTGATGCTGATGTATTATAAACAGTTACGCACCATACTGTGTGATTTGGAGTGCGTTTATGTCCCAGTACGATTTTTGGCCGGAAATTTCTATGAGAGATGCAACTACTACGACTGGATTTGTCCTTTTTATCGATTACTTTCCGCAGAAGGAGATATGAGGATTGGTAGCCTTGTGTACTTCTGGTTAGCAAACCAGTTTTATACCAGGCTCGTGGTTTCTCCCTCTCACCGCTCTTTCCTGTTTATTTTGTTAGCAACCGAGATTGACGAATCAATATCAATTTTGAAGTAACATTAAACGCGGGTGTACATTTCCCACTGCTTGTTTAACATCCAAATTACCTGCATTTCAGGGAACACTCACGAATTTGTCCGACCATCCAAGAGTCTGCATTATTAGATATCTGTCGGAGGAAATGTTTGAAGGTTGCAATGTCTACTATTTGCCCAATCGTCTCTCCACATCTTCTTCAAATTGAAAAGTTCAACTGGCGAGCGGTGTGTTTTCAGCGCGAAAGCTGTGGTTGTTTATAATTCAGTCGACTCGACTCTGGACTCAGCCTTTACTGAACAAACAATCGAGTGGCGGATGTGCAGGCGTCTGTGGATTCATCCTCTCCCCAATAAAGTCTTGCACCCCATCCACAGGCATCGTACACACCTGTGAGATGGTGAATGATGTTCTCCGATTAACTTCGATCACCGCGCGCGATCTTCACCTTCTCGTCTGCTCAGCATTTCACTCGCCTTCTCGTTACGGACCGGTGTGTGCGCGTACAAATTATTGTTATACTATAGCAAACAGACTTAACTTATACCGGAACAGCCAAATTCCCAGGTAAGCATGCATTATTTAGCAGTCAACTGTTACTTAAACGGGCATGTCCTGCGAGACATGAACTGTGCGCTGCCATCATGAGTTATCAAAGTCCAGGGAATAAAAGATCAAGGATTCAGAAGAACCCTCCTCTCTTTCTTTTCAACTGTTACTAGAGAAAAGGTCTGCCGCTGTGATATCAATCCCAACACTAAGTGGAGAGCGATAGAAACGAATTTTCATTGTCAGGCGACATGTCACTGCCGATCAAAATATAATGCACGCCACTTTTGCTCATCTATGTTCGCGCCCAAACCGTTCAATGTATATGACGTCATCACCAATGCAACGTCCCAGTCAATAAATGGAGGGGAACGACCATGTTTATGTAGAGAGGCTTCTCTAGGATCCATTCAAGTACTGTCAGTACACGAAATGTTTTTCCCCACCCCTTCTTTATTCTTTCTAATGTAGGGAAATTTGATATATAATGCTCATTATTGATATTTATATTTCAGAAACTAATATATATAACAGGAAATCTTTTAATAATATACAGGACATAAAAAAAGAGAAATATTGAAATTTATGTGTGTCTATCGTGTGTGTGTGTGTGTGGGGGGGGGGGGTCTCACAAAGAAATTCAAAAAGTTTCTATGAACCATTTTTGGAATATGGGGAGGGCATGGGGTTCTAACCAAAATTGCGGACAATTTAGCTGGCACTATTGTTTCCAGTAACCAAAAAAGTTACCAAAGTCACCAGTCACCATTGCAAATAAGAAATACGAACATGAAGTAAAACATTAATTGTAATAATATCTGAACCAACTACCTCGTAAGTACATGAGACATTAAATATTATCCACAATTTGTGGAGGCTGTAAATGTGTAACTGTGAAATACAGTGCGTCCCAGATAAAAGTATACCCAACTTTGAGAGCCTCATATTAAAATTGTATAACTTATGTGTAATTAATTTTAATTTCATGACAAAGAAGAACTCATATTCTATCTAATGATACCAAAATCATACCAATACTGTCATGGATGACTGAACACTCAAGTGTTTAAAAACATTGGTCAAAAGTGATCTGTACCAAGTTGTCTGAGAAGCAGCCCTGGCTTTCTGATCATTCATTGTTTGTTTGAGGTCAGCCTTCCAGAGTCCATTCATTAGGCACAAAGGATTACTTGATCTATTGAAATACAAGGGCTGTTTTTGCTCAAACTTGGGACAGGGCACTTTTTACGCTTGTTTTTAAAGCCCAACTGCTTAGTCATCCGTCACAACACAGGTATAAGTTTGGTATCATCATGATCATTGAAAAGAATATGAGTTGATCTTTATCATGATATATATTTGAAGGTCACACAAGCTATAATATTTCAATATGAGGCCCTCAAAGTTGGGTATACTTTTTTCTGGGACGCACTGTATATCAGATGGGATGGAAATATGCGGCTTAGCTATGTGCCTTTGATTTGCCATTGTTTTACATGAATGATGGAGTAAAAAAATGACTAATTGATCAAATTGGGTGTTCAATTTCCATCGTCTGATGGTGAGCCTTTCATAAAGCGTACTTCGTGTCTGTGTCAATAATTGACTTTTGCTTTTAATTTACGTTATTGCGTTGAACTTTGAAGGTCATCAACCAATTAGAAATCCCTAAAATACGTGTTAAGAATGATTTCGTTCGTGCAATATATGTTGTCATGGTTATAATTCTTATTTCACGATGCGTCCTGGCGCCTTGATGCCACAAACCATGTGCCTTCTTTGAAGTTCAACCGAAGGCGACATTCGCTGAAATTAAATGAATTAATGCAAAGTGAGCTCATATATCTTAAAAATGATAGTAGCATCAACACATTTCTAACAATGAAACTGCCGTAAAATGATGAAGAGGCACTTTTAGATTTAGCATTATCGAAATAATCAATTAAAAAAAAAGTTCAACTACAGTTCGCAATAAAATATTCATTGTACAGCGTGTCCCACAAGAAAAATGCTAATGACACTCTAAATGAGTATAATTTTGAAAAGTATCTAATCATATTGTATATTATTTTATAGTCGTAAACTAGCATTTATTTTATACAACTGGCTTAAATTTTATGCGATATGGTCCATTGAACACAAAGAAACGAGCCCTCTTTCAGCACTCGTCAGAAAACCTCTCAATCCAAGTTTCGTTATTACGTTGAATAAGGTAAGTAGTCCAATTACGTCTTCATTTACTCTCATCTTATTTTTGTTATTATTTTTTTTTTTATAGATTTTGGACCCACAACTTGTGGATTCATACAAGGTTTAAGAAAATAGGCATGATATCTTTAATCAAACATGATATCTTTAGTCAAACATAAAAATTATACTGGACAATAACTATAACAATAACAAGAATATGAATTAATTTCTTTTTTTTTTAATCCATGATCTTGTGTGGTTTTTTTCTAGTTTGTATTTACATTATTTACATTTATTCTTTTCAAAAGCAAAAATAAATTATGTGCAAAAACAAGAAGATGTATAAAACAAAATCCTGAAATGCTTCATCCATGCACTCTTTGGTTCATTATCATCATAATTGTTGGCTTTTTTATTCATTACTGGGGAAATTTACATGTTGAAAGGTTCTTTTTCTGTATGAATACTTTAGGTCATCCCCAAGTCCTAAACAAAAGAAAATCCTTGCAGATTTACGCCCGTGGCTGAACGTGAATAGATATAATTTGCACCACTTGAACAGATAACGAATTTTGTTAGCTGAACCTCACTAAACTTGGATGGAGAAGTTCCCTGATGTGTAATGAAAAAATGCTCATATCTGTGTGATATTGAACCAAATCACATAAAATAAACAATATAATGTTGCAATGTCAATATTATATCCATCTAAAGTGCCATTAGCATTTTTTGGGGAAATGAGAGTCGCATATACACAAAAATGCATGTTTGGGAGTATACAAAATTTTCCGTTAAACATGTCAGCCATTTTGGGCATAATAAGGTCATAATGACTAGCAGGGCAACTGACGAGAAATTGTTTACAGCAGACATTTTTGCTGTGATATTTTTCCAAAAAAAGCATTAGAATAAAAGGAAAGCTCACGATAGTTTTGTTCATCTGTTCCACTACATTAGATTCTTTACAAGTCGGGTTTCCAATTTTTTTCTAAAAAGATTGAGGAGCGTTATCGTGGAAGTATGGGGCTAATTTTCCGTGTTAATATCGATTTCAGTAATCATTATGTCCTCGATGTGGTCTGGAATTTTCCATTTTATCTACATTGGATTATTATAAAGATAATGAAGATGAACTATCAACAAAAGGCTTACTTAATTAAGTATTTTTATATTTTTGTTTTTTTGTTTTTTGTTTTTTGTTGAAGCTATTGTATTTCTAAGTTGCCTTTAAAATTCCACCGAAGTAGACCTACATGTTATGAAAGCGATCTGACCTTCTCTAACTCTTCTCTTTATTTTGGGTTCAGTGTTGGTGTTTAGCTGAATTCATGTTCGATAATTATTCAATTGTGGAAAATAAATAAATTGAATTGAATTGAATAAATTGACAATTGAATTGAATAATTGGCTTAGCTATATTTCTGCAAATCACATGATAAGGGAATTGTCTGCCCTTGTTTCCAGTAACTACTTGGCACGTACTGCTTTTTGTTGTTGTCATGTACCTTCATGGTTCATCGAAGCCTTGGCTCTTTGCGGATCGGGAAATCACATCTGTGCCCTAAAATGACAATTTTAATACAAAAAAGGTAGAAAACCCAGACAAGCACATTATTATTGATTGAGTAGAGTCCAGCGACTTAACAAGTGACGGTGCATTTATCCCCTAATGTGGCTGATACACTTTGCTTGATTAATGCGTCTATTTTTGGCCTTCACTTTTCAGCCTCAGTAATTATTGCCCTATAACAGAGAATGGGAGAGGAAAGAGTCCAGCCCAAGGCTCCCCATTTATATTGAGAAGGCGTTCAATTAACGATCAACGTTATAAAAGTTCTTTTCCCCCTCTTTTTCCCCCGTCGCCAATACCTGTTTCCCCTCACATAATTCCCTCTAAACCCTCTGACCTGGTTCTTACACCTCAATAGCAAACTTGTCAGGAATTCTTACCAAAAGCTGGTGTGTGGTGGAACTTTAGGTCTTCTCTGACGCAACGTCGATAAATACATTTTCACAGTTGGCAACATTCTTCACAATGGTGTATCAATTTATGGCAGCAGTTTTTAATTAATTTAAATTTCTTTAGCTGGGGGCGAATGGGTAGACGGGTAAAGCGAGGACTGCGTAGCTAATCGAATTTTGCGCTTAACCATGAGCTTAAGTGCAAACGTGTCAAGGCTGAGGCATTTTCCACTAGATTACATGGTCATGGGGGTTGATTGAACTTGGAGACTTTGTAAATATTCAAGAGGTACATACCGATGATGATATTTTAAAAGAAATATTTGTTTGTCGGGAAAACTACAATTCGTTTTAGATACCTATATATATATATATATCTACCTATTTTCGTCCTTAAGGCGAATTTCTTTGTTTCCTCCTTTTATATCGCCCCACCTAACCCTATCCCTAACCCTATAGAATTGGCGTTAAGGGGAATTTTTCGCCTATAGAAAGTCGCTAAGGGGAATGCTGACTGAATAAAGCTATTCTTCTCAGTTCCCCTTAAGGCCCGTTTTAGTAAGATATATGTATATATATATATATATATATATATATATATATATATGTATATATATATATATATATAAATGTGAGAAGGGAACTACTCTTTAACATGGCTACTGCTTTTCGTTGGAAAATGTAGTCGAAATAAAAACAAGAGGAGATTGGCGTTGCTGAAATGTTTTGTTTTGGTTTTTGTTATACAGCCCTTAAAGAAGGCTTTATATAGCCGAAAGCTTGGCAAATAGAGTGGTTTTCAGCAACGCCAATCTCTTGTTTTTATTTCGACTATATATACATATATATACACTGCCCTCCAAATGTTTGGGTACACCTGATGACAGCTATGTTTTGGATCATTTAAAGGCATTTTATGTCCAGTATTTCAGTCGAAATGATGTTAAAGTACAACAAATACATTGTGCAACCAATATACTTCATGATTATCACACCAAGTCTCATTGGAATTCAGAAATTAGTCAAATATATGCAAAACGTGCAAAAACGTTTTGATGTAGATAAACTGAAAGATCCAGTAGTAAGGAACTCCTTCAATCTGGAACTAAGGAACCAGTTCCAGGTCTTAGCTGACCTTGAAGACACAGTGCCAGTTGGTGAAGACATAAATAATAAATGGGAGAACATAAAAACTGCTTACCGTAAAGTCAGCAAAACGAATCTCGGACATAGGAAGAAAGAGAGGAAGGAATGGATTACAGACGAAACTTGGCAAGCCATTGAAAGACGAAAGGAGGCAAAGAGAAAGACCTTAACTGCAAAATCTGAGAGGTTAAAGGAAAGAGCTAGACGTAATTACAGAGAAGCAAACAAGTCAGTTAAAAGAAAGACAAGAGCTGACAAACGAGCCTTCATAGAAAACTTGGCCAAACAAGCAGAAGAAGCTGCTCTCAAAGGAGAACAAGGGCTGCTATATAAACTGACAAAGAGAATTAGTGGCAAATATCAAGGGAAGTGCGATGCTCCAATTGAGGACAAGCAAGGAAAACTCCTAACTACAGATACAGAGATAGATGAAAGATGGGCTGAACATTTTAGTGAGGTGCTAAACAGACCACCACTCACAGTGTTAGCAGACATCCAACCGGCAGATGTTGATCTGGACATAAACATTGAACCACCTACTATTGATGAGATCATTAAAGCGATTACATCATTAAAGAATGGAAAAGCTCCTGGTTCAGATATTTTAAATGCTGAACTTTTCAAGACGGACCCAGGTTTAGCTGCAGAGTTTCTTCTACCTCTCTTCACCAAAGTGTGGGAAGGAAGGCAAGTACCAGATGACTGGACATTAGGGGTCATTGTGAAGATACCAAAGAAAGGTTCTATGAGAAACTGCAATAACTGGCGTGGGATAACGTTACTTTCAATCCCCAGCAAGATTCTAGCCAAAATTGTAATACAAAGAGTGTCTGAAGCTGTGGACCAGCATCTGAGACCAGAACAAGCCGGATTTAGGAAGGGAAAAGGCTGCACAGACCAAATATTTGCTTTGCGAAACATTATTGAGCAATGTACAGAGTGGCGACGACAATTGTACATCAACTTCGTGGATTTTGAAAAAGCATTTCATAGTATCCACAGAGACAGCCTATGATCAATTCTACGTCATTATGGGATACCGCATGCAGGAATTAGTGATCGTCATAAAGAGCTTCCATGACAACTTCTCATGCAAGGTTGGAAACAGTGAATCAACATTCAAAGTAAAAACTGGAGTAAGGCAAGGGTGTGTGATGTCGGCCATCCTGTTCAATCTCACCATCGACTGGATAATGCGACGAACAACTGCAGATCAGAAGAGAGGGATAAGATGGGGACTTTTTACGACACTTGAAGATCTAGACTTTGCTGATGACTTAGCTCTTCTCTTTCATTCACATCGACATATCCAAGAGAAGACCTCAAAGCTCAGCAATTTCGCTCACCAAATCGGTCTAAATATAAGCCTAAGGAAAACAGAAGTATTGACACTAAATGTTGAGAACCCCTTACCTATCAAAATACATAATAAAGATCTCCCCCGAACAGATGAATTTGTGTACCTGGATAGCACAGTTAGAAACGACGGGGGTGCAGGCAAGGATATTACGAATCGTCTAAACAAAGCCAGAGGTTCCTTCAGTATACTAGGTAACGTCTGGAAATCTCAACAGTACAGCAGGAAGACTAAGCTGAAAATATACCAGAGCTGTGTCCTTTCCACATTATTGTATAGTGTTGGAGAATGACCAGACAAGACATTACAAGACTCTCAACCTTTCATACCAAATGTTTGAGGAGAATACTCCGCATCTTCTGGCAGAATACTATATCAAACAGAGAACTATTAACCTGTACCCGTCAGGAGGACATGGAAACAGTCATCATGAGGAGACGTTTCAGATGGCTTGGTCATGTCCTGAGAAATGAACCTGACAGTATAACTCGAACAGCACTACATTGGACCCCAGAAGGGAAAAGAAAGAGAGGAAGACCTCGTAATACCTGGCGGCGGACTGTGGAAATGGAACTGAAGGATCTCGGTCACACCTGGGGGTCTATTCAGCGGCTGGCGCAGTGCAGATCTGACTGGAGAACCTTTGTTGCTGCCCTATATGCCAGGAGGCATGATGGGCAGTAAGTAAGTGCAAAAACATGATTTTGCACTAATTTATTCAATTATTGAAAAAAATAAGATATCTCGGCTAATAATGGTCCGATCAATGTAAAATTTTGCATGGATGTTGAAGCACATCTAAAATATAACCCTGTACTATTTGTTTGTATTTTGAGGCAACAATTTATTAATTATTATTATTTATGCAAATTAAGGGTCTATTTTACACATTTATCAATATTTTGTTTTAAAAATTGCTATGAAGCCCAATTTCTTGTTAAAAGTTGCTGAGCATAATAGCAAACAACATTGTGATTTTAAAAAATTTGAGTTTCTCGTGAATGCCTTTGTATTCTTTTGTTTTAATACTTTCTATTGTCTTCTATTGTTTTTGTTTAATGTATTTGTTAATTTTTTTGCGTCTTTTATGCTTCAGAAATGTACCTTGATTGATTTTAAGATATCCAAGATGATGCTAAAGGCCTTTTAGATGCAATTAAGAGTGTGGTAGCACAATTTAGGGGCGAGGTGCTTTCAGTACACAAAATGGGCAATAATTGAAGTTTTCAATAATTGAAACTTTCCTAATTACATGTCAAAACAATGGTTCCTTACTTAATAACTTTTTATATAAACACTGAATTATGCCTATTCTGACTGGGAGAGGGGTCTCGGCCAATTTAACCACTATAAAACATCCATGACTGCTGCACAACTGCTGCCAACCCCATGTATGCCTTTTAGTGAATTTTTTCCTTTAAAGTGTAGTGCAACTATTGTTCAAAACAAACTGCACACTGTGTTTTTAGGTGATACAACATTGCATTGTTGCATGTCAGACCTAAATAAAATGTAAGATAGCATTTTGCTTTCATTTTCGAAACATTAAAGAGCCAAAAACATTAAGAAATACATAAAAATCAAAATAATAGAAGACAAAAGGAAGTAATAAAACAAAAGAATACATAAGAATTCATTAGAAAATTCAAACTTTTTACCAAAATGTTGTTGACTATTATACTAAGAAACTTTTGAAAGGAGATTGGACTTCATAACACATTTTTAAAAGCCAAATATTGATAAATATGTAAAAACACACCTAATTTGCATAACTAACAATAATTAATAGATTTAGACTTCAAAATACAAAATAACAATGCAATGCTATATTCTACATGTGCCTAAACATGCATGCAAAATTTCACATTGATCGGATCATTATTGACGGAGATATGCTATTTTTTCAATAATCCAATAAAGTAGTGCAAAATCATGTTTTTGCCCTTTTTGCATTTTTTAAGCTAATGTCTGAATTCCAAGGAGAATTTGTTTGATAATTGTGAAATATATTCGTTGAAAAATGTATTCTTAGTACTTCAACAACATTTGGACTGAAGATTGGATATAAAATGCTTTAAAATGATCCAAACATAGCTGGCATCAGGTGTACCCAAACTTTTGGAGGGCAGTGTATATATATATATATATAATTATATATATATATATATATATATATATATATATATATATATATATATATATATATATATATATATATTGAAAGAAATGAGTGAAGAGAATAATAGTTGACGTAGCTCAAATCAAAGTTTTCCAGGGCTATCCTCATCCTCCCTTTTTGGACAATTAAAAAAAAAAGGGAGGATAGCTATGGGGAACTTTGATTTGAGCTACGTCAACTATTATTCTCTTCAGCCATTTCTTTCAAAATTTAAATAAAAACCCATTGGCTGTTGTACGTGTATTCTTTTACACCTATATATATAGATATATAATTATAAATAACTTCAATAATTTTAACCAACCCTGAGCAAAGTGGTTTCCACTACATATTGTTTAGATTTGCCCAACTCTGGGCACTTGAAGTAAATATTATTCAGAATTGTGAAATTTTCAACCAACAATTATCCAACTATAATAGCGACTGAGATTACCCAACATTTTAAGTGTGCACCCAAATGGGGATAATGGGTACCTAAATGGTGCTGTTATTGTGACAAAATAAAGGTGCTTATTGGAACCCCCCCCCCTTTTTTTTTTCAGAGTGTAGGGTGAAAGCCGAATGTTAAATCGCCGGATTCTATCGAATTTGGAGATCGTTTTTTCTCAGAGTAGTGGTCGGGTATTAATAATTGCTAAACGCATGATATATGGGCTTCAAAAATAGGGTGTTTTAAGGTTAGTTGCATAAAGCCTAAACATGAGCCAAATACATTTTTTAAGAAAAGAAATTCCAAACAACTTCCAGTCGTAGAGTTCGACTATTTGGCTGAACCTATATCTCATTCAGTCTAATGCAGTGGTAACAACGCGTCGTAAAACAACATTTCCTTTAGATTGTTGTACGATGTATTTGTAACGTGTAAGCGTTTAAAGCAAAACATCACGAAAAATGGCATCTACGTCAACTTATTATTCTCTTGTTTAACTTAACAGGATGATCTTGTATATGATACTTAGTTAATCTGAATTTGGGGAAAGGGCGGTCACTATAAGGGGATGAAGTAGGAGAAAATAAACAAATTATTACAGCTGTGCGAACAATGGCAACCTACGTCCATCTTATTTCTTTGTAATTAATGTTGATAAGATTAACGAATTCCAATGCACTTCTTTTCTAATTAGGGTGTGATTACGCAAAGGAACGTCAAAAAAAAAAAAAAATAAATAAAAAAAAAAAATCGTCACTCTCGTACGTCACAGCTCGAAATAAGATTTCATCCTCTTTTTTTCAGGGCGGTAATATCTTAATTCTACAATGTCTAAATATGGTAATAGTGGAGTATAGAGAAAATAAAAGTGTGATTTTCATTGCTGTATAAAGTTCTTCATTGATGAATTTTACATTTGATCAAGACTTTCATGTCTATGTACATGTACATATATTTGTCTTTTAAACCAATGAGCCACCTACTCCAAAGTTTTGAACTCAAATGTGTTCTTGTGCCTGTGTGGGAGTGACCTTTACCTTTCTTGAGATCTTCAGGCTCTTGTGAAATAAGATGAAGACGCTTTGTGCAAGCTAAGATTTCGCACTTTTAGCCAATGAAAAGTATCAAATTCGTCATAGTTATTTCGTCTACTTGTTACCAACCAATGTACGATATAAGTTCAGTGAGACGTCGAACATGTAGATGTTCAGGTCATTCGTATCAAAATAATTGATTTAAACACTGGATAAGAATTCTTTTCTGGAGCTTTGCATTATTTTTCCTACCAGCCTACCTTGAATAATGAGAAGTACATTACCCTTGACTCTCCTCTGTCTACAACCAAAAAGCCTTTATTTTTGTAGAACCTTGGCCTCTCGTCTGGTGTCGTCTCTATGACTCTTAACCTTCATATCATCGCCCACTTAAAACCAAAACACTTTCTGGCTCACGCCGAATTTCTCCTTCTCAAATCAAATGATAAAATAAGCAGTCGGCTCTCACGGAAGAGTGCTAACCCGTTCACACCCTGAATCAGCCATGCGTGACTGAAAGATGGCAGTATACGGATGAAAGGTGCGCTGTCTGAAGGGGTTCACTGCATACGGTTGGATAACATTGCAAATGCCTTCATACCGTACAATGGTCTTTTTACCCCTTTTTCTTCTTTAAATTCATTACTTTCTCATGCAGTAAAAATGAGGATAACTTTTTAATCTGTTGTTTTGTCATTGATACAGGGACAATCCTTGAACAGTCATAATGTTTTTTTACAACAAAGATGTACAGAATAATTGTGAAGAGATTCCAAATGATGCGATAACTGCTCAAATGTTAAAGGTTATAGAAATATGTATGATGGTTACCATTCTTATCTCTTCCAATGACTTACCTCTACCATGTTTATGAGGTGAGAACAAAATAAAGATATATCTAAAGGATTACCTTTCAGTTAAAAGTACAACACATAGGTGAAAGATTACACATGAGACATCTTTGTAGTTTGCTCTCCTTGATGTTTAAGAACTTTTACGTGATATTCCAGAATAAAATACGGGAGTCGGTCGAGCGGTAATTAACCTTCACTGTCAACTCTCTGCATTCGCCAAAGAAGTCACACTCATAGGACTCAAATTTGAATCTCAGTAACGTTTTTCGGATAATGACGTAACAGGTGGGTCGTAGACGTAACCAATAATATTTGATCGATTCACATGCATTTTAGCCCTATTATGACCAAGGATTTGATCGTTCACAGGCCCAAGGGTGGTGGGGGTTCACATTGTACCCGTCACCTCCATATATATATATTTTTAAAATTATTTTTTGACCGATTATTTTCATATTTGGCATTATGATAGAGCAACTCAATTTCTACAATTTCGTACCATTAAACATTTTCAAGGTCATAATAATAGACGCTATTTGCATTTAAATAAAGAAATACATAGAAAATGGACAAAATTTGCCTTTAAAAATTTTCAACTATTTATATTCACAGTTTGATGATGGAGACTGTTATAAATAATCTTTATGAGTCATTCATTGTTCATTCATTTATTATAAATGATTAAAAAAAATCACTACAAGAGGGAGTGTTTTGTGCAATATACTAAGATAATTAAAATGTAATTGTTTTGTGCTAATTTGCACTGTTTAGGTATCCAAAGTGACTGTACAGTGCGTCCCAGATAAAAGTATACCCAACTTTGAGAGCCTCATATTAAAATTGTATAACGTATGTGTAATTTATTCTTATTTCATGACAAAGAGTAACTCATATTCTATCTAATGATACCAAAATCATACCGATACTGTCATGGATGACTGACCACTAGAGTGTTTAAAAACATTGGTCAAAAGTGATCTGTACCAAGTTGTCTGAGAAGCAGCCCTGGCTTCCTGATCATTCATTTTTTGTTTGAGGTCAGCCTTCCTGAGTCCATTCATTAGGCACAAAGGATTACTTGATCTATTGAAATACAAGGGTTGGTTTTGCTCAAACTTGGGACAGGGCACTTTTTACGCTTGTTTTTTAAAGCCCAACTGCTTAGTCATCCGTCACAACACAGATATAAGTTTGGTATCATTGAAAAGAATATGAGTTGCTCTTTATCGTGATATATATTTCAAGGTCACACAAGCTATAATATTTTACTATGAGGCTCTCAAAGTTCGGTATACTTTTTTCTGGGACGCACTGTATAATGATCAATAATCAATGTTCTGTGAATTTGAAGTAATGAACGCATTTGAAAAATTGGAAATATGAAGAAAAAAAAACACGACATATTGATACTTTTTTTAAATTATTGCATCCATTATTTTGGTGCCGTTTTTCATGTAAAAAGTGAGAAAATTACAAGGAGAAGAGAGGCGTTGAGTTTGGAATGTTATTTAGATTCAATTTAAAGAAAGAAACCACATTTATAACACTCGAATTCTGTTTAAAACTATGGATATAGAAAATGAAACCGAAATTGGAGTGACGTTGCCAATTTGTGGTTGCAAAAGCAACACGGAGTATCATACCCCCTCAAAATATATATTAAAATGTAATTTCAGGGTATCAGTCATTCGTATCGTGCTGTGAGTATGAATAGTTTTCAATTTGAACTCGACTTTAGTAAGCAAAAACCTAGAATTAATGTATTTGTAATTCTTTATGTAACAGAAGATTGTATATATATTTCTGGTCAGTTTCACTATTTGTTAAAATGATCAACATTCTGTTCAAGTTAGGGTGGTATCTCACTTCGCGGAGACGTCTCCGCGACGGAATCATCTCCGCGACGTATAACAAGTATTAGAGACGTCTCCTATACTTTATTCCGTCGCGGAGACGTCTCTGAAACATCTTCTCGACAAGTTTCAAATCCGTCTGCAAGTAGTTTCAAAACCGTCTCAAAGTAATTTCAAGGTAGTTTCCGCGAGGTGAGATACCACACATAGGTACATACTTTCAGTGTCTTTCCTAATCATGATGTCAAATGACACAAGAAGAACGAACACAAATCCTATCCAATTAAAATGAATATATACGGGTCCCCCGTAATTCACGTTGGACATCGATATATCTGGCTTTCAATGATTGTCACTATTTCTAGATCTAAATCTCACAGCTAATTTCCTCTTTCAAGATGGAATGACCATCACGTGACTGAGCGGAAAGCTTTGAAGCCTCATGTCGTAAACCCTCGACCCAAAATAAGAAATCATTTTAATTCCGTCTCTCTCTCTCTCTCGCTCTCTCTAAAAAAAAAAAAAAAAAAAAAAAAAAAAAAAAAAAAAGAATTCACGTGGAACGGAGGTTTTTTTTTTTTTTTTACTGATTTTGTTGAGGATATATGTTGTTATTTAACGAAAGAAGATCATAATATGGGCATTACGGTTCAGATACGTCTTTCAAATCGCATCTTGTTCATTTACATTGGCACAATGCTGAATATAATGAATAATGTTCCATGTAATAATATTTACGTTCTACTCTGACATCCCACATTATTTTCAAAGCACGTTTATACCGAGTGAGTCAGAAAAACCTAAACACCTAGAAAAATGTCAATAAAAAGAAAACCAATTCATAAACCAAAAATTATTATACATATTCTGAAAGAGCAACTCTTCCAGCATATTTTGGTACCAATTTTGTGTCTAACGTGTTTACGCTTGGATGAACACGGCGCATTGTTTGCGAACATGCAAGTTTCGAATTGTGCAAATTAAAGTAAAGTGGGAGCAAAATCAAAACAACAAAAGCTATCAAAACAGCAACTGCATCCTAAATAAAATAGCATAACTTTTTAAATAAAAAGTTTTTAGTCCAATAACTTGGTAAGGATGTTGTTACAGTCATCGACCAGATTCTGTGTAAAAATGAGATTAATTCATCAGGTACTCCACGAATGAGCACACATCAAAGAGCAAATTGTCACTGACAGACCTAAAAAGGCCTCTTAATACTTTTAAAAAGTGACCAGTTTGTCTTTGGCGTGTGCTCACTCATGCGTGACTCTACAGATCTATCTCATTTTCACACAATATGCAGCAATGTAACATGATCCATGCCAAGTTGATTAGAGCAAGACAGTTTCGTTAAAAGTAATGCTATTTAAATCAGGATACAGTTGCTTTTTTGATAGCTTTTGATGTTTTGACTTTGTTCCTATTTTTGCACAATTTGAAATTTACATGTTCGCAAACAATTGGCTGTGTTCATCCAAGGGTAAAAGACATAACATACCAAAATGGTCCCAGAATATGCAAGAGGGCTATTCCACGGTTACTCACGTTACATTTGGAGACACCTTGACTCATACTTGGAGCTGTAACTCCATTATTATTGATAGGAAGTAACACATCTTTTTATCACAACAAAGTACACGGTCTGACTATCCTTTGTATAAAAACAAAACTTGAGAATTTTTATTATGCTCCTGGCAAATCTTTAAAATGTGTCGGTTACTCACGTAACATGATTGGACATGCATAAAATGAAAAGTCGACATCAGTGGAAAAGTGTCCTCATACAAGGCTTTTATGGAAGTTGATTATATCCATTTCAAAGAAGTATATTAGGGAGACAAAATTTGTATATAATTAAAAAAATAAAGAACACATGGTTTTTACTAGGGGTGCAGATGAAGTGGTTACTCACATTACGGTTACTCACGTTACATTTTGTCCATGTATGGTCAACAACATAAAAGTCACTAAAATTCAATAATGTGTGTAGGATAGCCTTTCTTCTTTACCTCCCTGCTTTTTGATGGCACAGTGGTATACATGTAATCAACTTTAACCCGTACACTGCTAAGGGGCAGAAAAGTGGCCCATTTCCATGTTTTTCTTTAATTGAGGACTAATTAGGGCACCTAAACCATGATGAAACATATTTATTTGAAGATATAAACAATATAAATTTGAAATTGGATGATTATGTGAGATTTTATAACAAAAATACGGCTAAAAGTGACAAAATTGTGCAAAATACCGCTAAATTATGCACATTTCGGACTACGCGGACATTTTGAAATTCATGGCTTATGACGCAAATTTTAAAAACTACATGAGATAAAACAAAAGTTTCATTTTTAGGTTCCTATTATATCATTCTAACAAGATTAGATCATAAATTGAGATAACTAAATATGTTTGAATATGAAAATATTAATAATTCATATTTTTTTTGAAAATATGACTTTTTCGATGATAAATTTTCATCTTGAAACGTCCAAAATGTCCTCAAAATTTCGAAAAAAAAACTCGTCAAAACTATTTGAAATCAAAATTCAATACATATGAAATAATATGATTATTAATTCATATATGAATATGAAAATCATATTTTTGCTGAATATTTCAAAATTATGGGCTCTAGAATTCCCGCAAAAAACTATAAAAACACCTCAGCAGTTCACGGGTTAAGGGCATTCAATGTATTGTTCGAACACTCTTTAAAGTTTGGTTTAATCTAAACTTTGAGTCTTACTAATGGCACTCTCGCATTGTGAATACTTCTATTCAATTTGTTGTGTGATTGTATGACCACTGATATTTTGATGAAAAAAGAGTCACATCAAAGAGGTGTACCCTCATTTTGCTTTTAATTAAACAAAAATAACTTCACAACTCACCATGAGACTTAAAACTTGACATCCCACAAGAAAATGTTACCTAACTTCATAATTTTTACTGGTTACTCACGTACATGATGGTTACTCACGTTACATGATGGTTACTCACGTTACACGGTTACTCACGTTACAGTTTTTCTTTATACTTTTTATTAAAATGGGTATTTTTTTAAGATTTTGATAGTCATCACCGTGTCAATATTGTTTGAAGGAGAGAATTTAAAGTCCCACCAATTAACTGTGAAGAATTTTCTCTCAGAAAACAAAGTCAGTTTTTTTGGTTACTCACGTTACATCACTCGAGCGGTTTACAATATTTCTTTTTGAATGAGTACTACAAATTTTCTTGAAAAGCTGTTGTGTATTTTAAGTAATTCGACTCTTCTAAACTTCAGAAATATATAAAGTGGTATGATGTTGCAATAACAAAATGGTAATAAGGCATATTTCATTTTTTACTATTTTTCTTGTATTTTGGTACAGAATGGAAAGACACAACTTTCGACCATTTTTTTCCAAAGTATATGAAAATAAACTTTTAATTTTTTGTTCCTGAAACTATCATGTAATGAAGGACTAAAAGTATTTAAAAATTCAAAAAAATATTGAATTTGAATTTTTAAGCTCATGTCCACCAACCTATGGAATTGCCCAAGAGAAGTTACTCTCTCAAAATATGTGTAATAATTTGGGGTTCATAAATTCATAATGTCTTTTATAGACATTTTACCAGGTATTTATCATTATTATTATTATTATTCATTTTGGCGTCACCTGTGCCATGGAAGGCGAAAAGCGAACTGAATCACTGTAACCCGCAGGTCTCTCCTCCCAATATAACTGATTGGGGGTATGTAGGCGGACCACTGCACCGGGGTTTCCCCCAACTCTTATACGAAGAGTGCAGTGGGTTCTTTAACGTGCAAAGGTTGTGACTCTCCTTTACACGGGACCTCCATTTAACGTCCTATCCGAGGGACGGAATGTTTTCCACTGTAACATAGCCTGCGTCTATGAAACAGGAGAGGGGCACGTTAACACACAACGCAGGCTTCAGTCATCCGCCCGAGGTGGACTCGAACCCACGATCTTTGGTTCGACAGGCAGACACTTTACCGACTGAGCCAACTCGCTCCCTCGCTCCCTAATAAATAAATAAATAAATAATAATATTTACTTATTTATTTATTTATTTATTTATTTATTTATTTATTTGTATTTCATTTTGTTTGTTTGGTTTTGGTTTTTGTTTGTTGTTTTTTGTTTTGTTTTTTGTCTTTTTCTCCTACGCGTACAACTCTCATACCCTCTGGGGAACGTGGGTTACGATATGATACAGGGTTCATATGGTTATGATAGTGTCTCTAACAACAACCAACTTGTGCTTCAGGAAAGGAACGTGTCATTTTTTACTCCTACAATTAGATATAAGACAAAATATTAAATCACTCAGTACTAAATTAAGGATGCACTCAAGAAAGTTTTGAGTTAGAGAGGATTCAAAGGAACATAATCCCTTCAAACGCAATTTAAAAAAAAAGGTCGTCAGCTAACATTAATTCATTTCTATAAACGCCAATTTATGGGATAATTTGATATATTCTCACTCTTTGAACACATTAGCTAAATTAACCGATAATCTTTTGTTGTGTCTTAACGCAGTCATCCATCTTAAATGCAGATCACATAATATTCCCCAAGGAGGTCGAATGATATTGAAAATCGCATGCATATTTGATGAGGATAATGATCCCCTTCACTGCACATTGCCTTAGCAATAAAATCACACATAAGATAGGCCTAAATTGAATGACGTAGGATACAAAGTTTACGATGATAACACATAAATATAACACAAATATATATACATACATGCAAATTTTCCAGCTATTTCCAGTAAATTACCTTTGTTTCTGTTTTGTTTGTTTTTTTTATAATGAAAATACGAGTCACAATTTATCTTAAACGGTAATTTTATTGTAGTTTCAATGCGTTCCTGTTTATGGGTTGCTTCTTGAATTTGCGTTACATTAAGCAAGTAACGGACCAGATACAACACATCGATTCATGAAGTTCCATGAACATTATTCATATAGAAATCATTGAAACATTAATAAGATATAGTGGAAAGATCAATCATTTCATACTTCACTGCGTCTTAAGCTTGATGTACTCATCTAATTTGCTATTCAGGCACTACATAGAGTGAAATTGGTTTTGTATGCATAAGGTGTCAATATGCATCTCATGTGATTAGTGATCGACGGAATGATATGATCCACCTCGGGATTGTATCGTATATCTTAGGATAAATGAAGCCGTAAGTCCAACTGCATTCATAAAACTCTACGAAAATGAATTTTTAAAAAGTTCAATAATAGAATAAAACATATAACACTCGCCCCCCCCCCAAAAAAAAAAAATATATAAAAAAATAAAAAAAAATAATAGTAATAATTTTAAAAGGTTTATAAGTTAAAATAATTGTTAATGATAATAATTTCTTGTTCGGAAATCGTCAGTCTCATTTCAACATGTCAACACCCATTGATAACGATTCAGCGATAATGTAAATACAAATAGTTATGCGAGATTCACATTATGTACTAAATGGATAACGTATCAATCGAAATTTTTTGGGGTTTAACATTGATACTTTCTTCTGTTGTTTGTCAACTGGTTTATGATGGCTTCTTTGACATACTGTTATATAAATACTATCTCCTCTGCAACCCATTCCTATTTATTCAGATCGTCGAATGTTCGCATATTAAGTTTGACCCTTTCAAAAATGCGTGTCATGAGCAGACAGGCACGCGTTTTCCATTCCTCACACTTTGTTTATTCAAATCCAATTCTTTTAATGTGCTTTTGTCTCATCCAGCAATTTCCCCAACCTCAAAAATCGTTCCCTTTCAAACCCATCGTTCAGCTCTTCAAGCCTGGGTGTGTTCGTCGACTTTTAACCCTTTGGCCTCCAATGATTACCCTCCCCTAGTGCTATCGGATGTTGATGTAGAGTCTCTCTTTGCCCTGGGGATGCTTCTGCAGTCTGTGTATCCACTCAATTCCGTTCAATAGTATCACGTGATGTCCTCTGCTCCAAACATCACGAAATAAAAGGCTAGAAAAAGAACGGAAGACTTTAAAAGAGGGAAGGTATTTAGAAGTTAACCCATCCGTGCTCACAAGCTTTTAGTTAAGGTGCTATGTTGTATCCCACATATTAATAAGACTATAGAATAGTGATTTTTTTAAATGTTTTTGGAAATGTGAATGGGATATTAGATGGGGGTTTGCTTTGCATAAAAGGGTGGGGATAATTTCTGGGTTTTTTTTGTTTTTTTTTATTTTTATTTTTATTTTTTTTTTAATAGCTAAACATATGTGGGAAACGTTTTGTTTAATCTGGATGAATATCCATTCTTTCCATTTCCATTCGTTCTCTCTTTCCCCTGCAACCTTTCGCGCGCGCTCTCTCTCTCTCTTTCTCTTTCTCTCTCTCTCTCTCTCTCTCTCTCTCTCTCTCTCTCTCTCGGATTCCCTCTCTTTCTCATTGATTAAGATGAAAAAGAAAACAAAAATAACTCTTATGGTTTCTGTTTCAAAGATTAATAGATAAATAAACAAGAAAATAGACCAATAACAGTTACATTTTGTTTCCTTTTTTTTTCTTCATTTACTTAATCGAACATTGGAGAAACGTAAACCTAAAACGTTGTTTTGCAATAGGTTGATGGAAGTAAAATACAGTGAGGGGGATTTTCACCTTAATTTTTTCCATGTCCCTACATTAATCAACATAAATCTCACACAAACCAACTGCAAACCAGCTTTTTTTCGCACACCCAAAGACTTACAAGCGCACTTAACTCTGGGCGCCAAAGCACGCCACCTGTAACCTGAGAAATACTATGCACTTTGCAAATGAAACCATTCCCATCGTCTGCCACGCTGCCTAAAGGCGCGGGAAACGGTTCATGAAGGAGGATCCTTGCCTCTTAGTACCACCGTTGGATCCGGTGGAATCTCCAAGTGTTGCTCAAATACTAGAAGTAGGTTGGTGTAGTTTCTCACTTCAAGGGCATTTGTTTAGCGATACAAGCATGTTCTGGAATTTCAGATAGTGCTTGAAGGGCTGTTAACACACCTCTAGGTGGTGGCGTGAAAGGGGAATGACGATCCTTTCAGCCGAATTGCTTTGAAAGAAATTGTCTAGACGTCATTATGGCAGAGTGATGATACCATCAGTTCGACTTTATGAGAAACTCATTAGGGAATCTTAGCATTACTTTTCATGCAGGCGTCCGCTCAATATAGTTGTCTTCAGTACACGACAAAATGTGGATCGTTTTAGAACAATGCAAATTCTCTTGTTTCCACCTTCATACGACAATTGTACTTGGCAATTTAAATATTAAAAAAAAAAAATCCACCAGTGAAGTACACTGTATGTTTTTTGCTATCTCGTAATGAAGTGGTGCATTTGCCTGTTCTGGTACGCTTATATGTGATATACGATGCATTTTTTATTGGTGTAAATAGGTAATGTTCCATTACTGTGTCCCCTCGAATAGGTTGAAACGTAATAGCACACCAGTTGGCGTGCGTGAGAAATCTCACTTCCGGAATGCATTTGATTGGGCAAAGGTGGCTCCGTGTATTTCTTCCGAGACAAGTTCTAATTTTGGCGTGTGTGAGTGTGTGTGCATCTATCTTTCTCACACACGCGCAAACACACATTCACACACACACACACACACACACACACACTCACACCCTTTCCTTTATATATATCATACGAGTACCCCTCTCCCTTCTTTCTCTTTCTTTTTTCTCAAAATCACATCCTGTCTTTCTATTTCAGTCCACGCTCTTTCACTTCCTTTCTTCCGTTCGTCCACCTGTCTGTCTATATCACCATGGAAGACTGAAGGTGAAGTTGACTACAGCGAGACAGTGTTAGAGTTTATTTTTATAAAAGAAGGTGTCATGATGATCTCAAAAACACACCTCGTGTGATGATAATCTATTAAAAGCTTCACTGCTACAAATGTTTTCGTTGAACCCTGTCTGGGTTTTTATTTGATTTAATTTGTGTCTTTGTTGACAAATCATATAAAATATACATTAGCTATTAATACGGTATGTCAACATTAGTGTTGAAACGATTATTATTATTATCGTTATTGTTATTATTATTATTATTGTTGTTATTTTATCATTATTATTATTATTATTATTATTATTATTATTATTATTATTATTATTATTATTATTATTATTATTATTATTATTATTATTATTGTTATTATTATTATTATTATTATTATTATTTAATATCATTATCATTATTATCAGCATCATCAACATCATCATCATCATCATCATTATCACCATCCTCATAATAATTGTCATGACCCTTAACACCTTATTAATAGTACTGAGGGGGAAAACCCTCCGATAAAAGTAGTTAAAGCAATTTACTAGTATATTTAAATTTCCTCATTATTATGTAAATTACAAGTTATACGATGGTTTCGAAAAAAGAGGGAGAATCAAATCTACATTATCCTTCAAAAGTGAAATACACACTCCGGGGGTGGGGGGAGTATCGTGTTTCTTGCATGTATGGGGAAAAAATGATAAAGTACTAAAATGGTGTCCAAAGTCATACCAAGTATGGATAGTTATTGAAATTGTTGTTAAATCACACTGTTGGTCATAAAGGTGGAATATTTTTTTCTGGCTCAAGCGACATTATGTTGCCTCGTTATTAATTTCTTGAATGTGTTTGTCATCGCTTTCACTTTCTGGGATCCTGGGTATATCTTGGACGTTCCCTCAACCCTTCCTGGGGATTTTTCTTGAAAAAAAGTTTATCATCCCCAGAAGATGGCCATTTTTGGAATTTTTTCTTATTTTGGGGCCCTTTTTTGTTCACGCGACCCACCAAGGCCCCCTTAGTCCTACCCCAAGGAAACACGTCTGAGGTGGAGATATGTTATTGTTCTTTAAATTAAATCTAGATTTATGGTGACAGGCTCTACTCTTTTGTCTATGGGAGGGGTGAAAATTTATTTTGATTGGGGTCCAACATTCATTTTATTCATTTTTACACCATGGAAATTTCTATCTTCCCTAAATTATATTGTAAAATCTCAACCAAACATATATCAAAATAAAATATTATCAATAATGACTAATTACAGCCTTGTCATTAAGGCTAAACAAAATTTAAGGGGAAAATGATGATATTTAAGGGTTAAAGGTGGTTGTTCATTTCTTTTGTTTTCAGCATAAAGATGGAATAAAATATTCCGAATTTTCACCAATCTCGTTTTTACTTCAACCCCTCCCCTAGACAAGAGACCTAAGCCTGTCCTCAGAAATATAGATTTAACTTAAAGAACAATATAAAACAGTACACCTCAGTCGCGTTTCCTGGGGGTAGGACTGAGGGGGGCTTGATCGGCCGGGAAAACATAAAGGGGCCCCAAAAAGAGAAAAAATGACAAAAATGGGCATCACGGGGGTTGACAAAACTTTTTTTGGAAAAAGGTCCATGTGAAGGGTTGGGAGAATGTCCAAGATATAGCAAGGGTGCCAATAAGTAAAAGTAGGGACAAACATATTCAAGAAATTAAAGTCAGAGCAAAATCATGTCGTTATAGCGGCAAAAAAATATTCCACTTTTATGACGGACAGTGTATAAAACAAAAGGAAATACAGCGAAACTTCAAATGGTAGGTAGGAGGGTTACATGCTTATTGTTGTGCGAATAACCACTTTCAATGATTAGGGAATATGTAAATGATGCTTTCTACGTATTAAATAAACGTATATTTACTTACTAATGACATGCTTCAAAAATGTATCCAATACTATAAAGGTACTCTAAAGATAAAAAATGGACTCGGTGACTGAGGAGTTATAATATCCCTTGGAGCACTTGGTTTATTTCATAAATGTCATTCTCATCATCAAAAAAGTTGTGTGTACCTCCATGTTAATCCCTTCTACCTCTCTATGATTATACTTACTTTACACCTCCACAAAGCATTAATCTTGAAGAAAGTTCCTTATCCTGTCATGTTTATTATTTTTTTATTTATTACTTTAGCTTAAATTTAACTTTCATTTGATTACATGATACTGTTTTATACGAATGAAATTCATATTCCAAACATGCGAGCTTATGACAGGCCATGTGCATTACATCGGATCAAATGAACTCTCTATTTGAAGATTAAATGGGGAGAAATATGATAATCATAAGGAGTTAAGATTTTATGATTGCAGACTGGGAGGGATTCTTATCTGTCTGTTGAAGAGCAATGTCTAGTTGTTGATCTTAATCAGACATGCGAATGTCAGCCTATATCGAGAGAGGAAGAAAGACGACACCAAAGACGTCTTCCAAAGAGGCGGAGCAAACATGTCTGATCCTTAAAAAACACGACTTCATCTACGTTTCATGGAGTACCGAGGTTTCTTTTCGGCCGAACATCATACGACTAAAACCTAGCCGATGTTTCGAGGCGAATGTATTTACTTAATTAACATTGATTTAAGTCCTATGAGCTTACTTGTGACAAAAAATGTTATGTATGACATCTTGAAAAGGCGCTAAATAGGTATCTAACTAAGAAACAAACGTTTGTGGACCTGGTGAATTTGGGGTTTTGTCGGAAATCCTTAAGGTTTGTTCTAAGCTCCCAAACAGTTTCTACAGTTCCCAATGATATTTAGTCTTTCGCAAAAAGTTTAAACTTTCGAAAACAGTTTTTCATTGTATTTGTCATCTTTTCTGAAGATTGTTGGCGAAAATCATGGTTTGCCATTGTCATTAGAAAATGTTAGCAAGGGCTAGTAGCAAACCGTTTTCAACCAATTATGAACACTGTCTAAAGTTTCTTTGCGAATGTAAAAAAAAAAAAATAAAGCTGTTTGAAACTCTTTACAAACCTTTGCGAAAACTAACGAGACACCAACACCAGCATTCGCTACATTCGCAAACATTTGCTGCTGCATCACAAAAGAAAACTTTTTTTTTAAACCATTCACTTGAAAAGTTGGGGGAAATCGATACGTTGGCGGCAACTGCTTGTGAATGTAACAAAATTGTGGTTCGTCAGGATTCGTAAAAATTCGTAACAAATCCCCCTTTCCTTATTTATTTATTTATTTATTTTGCAATGAGTTGCAAATGTTATATACATGTATCGATGTGATTGTATTCATATGAAACTGGCAATGCTCTTTAATTTGATTTTAAACATGCTCCGATTTTATAGAAAAGTATGGAACGACAAAGTGCCGCTATTTCAAGTTTATAAAAAGCTATTCTTAAAGCTGGTGTATAGTGTTGGGAGAAGGAAAAATTTAATTTGGATTCACAGTTAGATAATATGAAAGCCTGAATCCTGTAACTGTAACAAAGAAAGTTATATTACATGGAATCTCGTTTTAACGTCTTTATTTCACGATATTATAGTATAAAAAAGATAAGACGGGGACCCGACACAGCTTTGTGTGCACTAGGCGTTCACATGGAAAACCAATGGGGATTCTCTTGTGTGGGTGATACACACAGATCGCTACGGTCCATTCATGCGGGAAGTTCGGGGGACAGGACAACCCAGCAAAGGTCTCAAAACCGTTACAAATTGTGTTTGGATTCAAACATTTCACTGAAATTCACCGGAAATCGTGAAAGGAATATCACAAAATCTCTCACACATGTCTTTTAGCGCAATGTGAACAACATGAGACTACATTTAATCGGTTTTATGCCGATTTTTTTTTTGTTACCAAAACTATACACCAGGTTTAACATAACGTGAAATTATACATGTAAATAAACATATCTTTCACAAATTGTAAAAAATCTAATCATTATTACTTTAATTTGCTATTTGTTGTTTTATTTGATTTATTTGATGTTGTGGGTGGGGATATCAAATGCCTTTGTTGGTATACTTAGATGCAGGGTAGGCCTATAAAAGGTATCATTAGTCTAGTCAATTCGAAGAGTACACCAAACGTTCGCTACATCTAACATGGAGGAAAGCTTTTCTCCATGCCTCTAAGGCCTACTGGCATCACTTTCATTTGGTCGTTTCGGCAGATTTTTTTCTCTTCCTCCTCTTGTAAAATGCTGCTAATAATTCATTAGAATCAATGATTAAAAATGTATGGGTTTTATTCCCAATAATCATGATAGAGGTAGATTGTGAACTGCTCGCTTTGTTTCATGAAAAAAAAAAAAAAAAAAAAAAAAAAAAAAAAAAAAAAAAAAAAAAAAAAAAAAAACATTAAAAGGATATCAATCATATTGATCAAACCGGCAACCAAGTTATTCTGTTTTCTTTCTGATGAAGATTAACAAATGATATGCCAGCCAAGTATCTTGTACAATAACTGCCTTGTCTAAGAGTGATGTTTGATCATTAATTGTTAAACCATCGTTTTACAATCGTATTACCATATTTCAGTGTAAATAAAGCCACAGTGAAATAAGATTATGAAGGGGTGCTCAAAAACACTGTACTTGAAATAATATTATGTTGCGTAATGTAATCCAGCCGTTGAAACAGGGACACAACATGGGTGTTCTTGGGCTATTGCTTTTACAATTTCCTTTATCATCTACACTAACGAATTCAATAAATCAGTAAGATGATTACGATTCAAAAACACCCCATTTAGTCACGTTCAAGAATGGAAAATCAATGCAACAATGGACTGAACTGTAGACAAACAAATATAAACCACATACTTATATATAAAGCTACCGGTAAACATATATTCACATTATATCCGATATTAATATAAGTATATAAATATTGCAAGAAGATATAATTGTAATATATTGTGATAGGTACAGGTCATGTACTATTTTGAATCGAACAACCTTTGTCCATGAATAGAAGGCAGATGGTAATTGCACCTGAGAATCAGTGGTGTTTTTATTTCATCCTGTTGAGACTCTTAACGCCTGTAATGTCACGAGGCTGTGGCGACCCACTTTATATATATTTCCTTTCTTTCACTCATATATATATCATAAACATATATATTTCGAATAAAGGAACTTTCAGACTAAGTCGAGTGAAAATCAGACTCAGGTGCATTACTAATTCGACTTGCACATGTATCCCGGCTATCATAACAATTTATTAACTGAATCAACAGAAGTTAACTCCTGTTTTCCATTATTTTACATTTAGCAAGGAGCTTCAAATTCGTTCGAAACTCCTTGCATTTAGAGAGCAGAAAATACGAATAAACCCTGCGTCTGTATCAAGAGGATATTCTTTTATTAAATTTATTCCCATCTATCACGTGTTCAAATTTAATACTATATTCGAGCATAGCTGTAACCAATTAAATTCGAGACTACACTCTGAAAAATGAGCCTAATATTCGTCTGCATTCCGGATTCTTTCTTACAAGACGAATGAGTGCACATTAAAGAGTAAATATTGCCACTGACAGACCTAAAAAGGCCTCTTAATACTTTTGAAGAGTGATTATTTTGTCTTTGACGTGTGGTCACTCATGCCTGACTAAACAGATCTATCTCATTTTCATACAAAATGTAGTCAATATGTGTAACATCACCCCTGCCAAGTTATTAAGCGAAAGACATTTTTGTTAAAAATTTATGGTATTTTAATCAAGATAAAGTCGCTTTTTTTTCTAGCTTTTTGTTGTTTTGATTTTACCTCCATTCTTGCGTAAAGATATAACACACAAAATTGGAAGAGTTACTCTTTCGAAATATATATAAAAATGTGGGATTTATAAACTGGTTCTCTTTTTATTGACATTTTCCTAGGTGTCTAGTTTTTTCTGACTCACTCAGTAGATAATGATTATTTTCATCATAGGCCTATCTTATTTTGGTAAAAATATTAAGGCCATCATTTTGACATTTGACTACATGCATAAACATCATACAGTTATTCGTGGACGATCATTAACATTTTCGTTTCGTGAAAAGTCAGTAATATATATGTGGAATTAACACCGTCCCAAACACAGTACCTAGACAGAGACAAACCAACCCTGCTTCAATAATTAACCAAGCATTGAAAAAAAAAAAAAAAAAACTAATCCAGCGATTTTGAACATCCATATGACAAGAAATAAAATACACCACATTCCCAGCATTTGGAAAGCAACGTTGACAAATGATTTGTGCCCTGTTCTAGTTTAGAGACCTCTTATTAGGAACAGAGGACAAAGGTTTGACGAAGTGCAGTGCACTGCGTCCTTAACACGTTTCCCTTTTGCACGAGTGTCATGAAAAATTTACGAAACGAGATTCAGCAACAGAAAGAGCTTGTCTTTTCCCGCCCACACATCGGTTTCAACTGCAAGTCTGAAGAGATGGAGCAACATACTGACAAGAAAAACACCAAAACCTCACCACTTCGCCTCTATTCTAAATGAGGAAAAGAAAGAGACCGCAACGACGACATGAAGGGAGGAGGGGATTTAAAATAATGAAATGCATTTGTAAGTTGGGTTTGCACTGGAAGGGATAAGGGAATATTAGGTAAACCACCAAAGATGAATTGATTAAAAAGAGCATATTGCGTAAAGATAGAGAGATGGCAAAGCAACAAAAGCATTATTCTCAAAGCGCTAGGGTGTGTGTAACAAAAATCGATACCCCCTTTTTTTTCTATATACACAAAATAGAGCCACACAAAGATAGATTTCGGTATCTTTCAAGAACAAAAACTTTTGCTGAAAGGCTTTATGCAATGAATGAATTGATTCCTTTCATCAGAATTGCATGTTATTATTGTTCAGGTTTTCATCAAACTCAACCATAATTTGCCTACTTTATTACTGACGCTAATATAATAAGAACAATCAAGCCAGTGTGACCAAATGAAATAAAATAAATCCATGGCAATAGGTAGAGAAATGTTTATTATTATGTTTACATGAAATGAAATCATGATTTATATGCACATACTGTTGACATGATTTGAAATTTATTTTCGGGATAGCAGTTTAATAAAGCGCAATGACATTTCAGCGATAGATCCATTGCCTTAGGATCAGAGCACTGCGGTGCACATAAAGAAAGATGCAGTCCCTATTTTAGATTAAGTTGTTATTTTTCACCCCAACACCTTAAGGCCCTTGTGCGTTGAGCAGAGATCGTTTCGTCAAAGCATGCAGTACGTCTAAATAATATTATTGCATAACATATCCGATATTTGGTATATTTATGAGAATTCTAACAGTAATTCTTATGTACACAAAAAAAAGAAAGCTCCATGAAATTCCACTTAGTAGCTTCATCGACAAGGATAAGATTGTAGAAATATGGGACCAGAAATATCTGATAAGTATAAATTAGGAATCTGTTCTCGGATGTTAAAGTTGATGTTTGCAATTCATATCCAAGTAAACCCACGCTCGAAAATCGATCCCCAAAGATCTAATTAAGAGAATCATCATGAGCCATGGGCGACTGCCTTCACGTCCATGAATCTTGAAAAACATGATTCCTATCTTTGATTCCCAGAACAATTACTTGATGAAATCAGCAATGATTATCACTTTCACTTCTGCATGGTTACTTTATAACCATATACATTTTAGTTCATTAATCACTTCGAAATTACGAGCACGACACCAATTAAAAAATCATTGTATTCATCAGGGACGGAAAATGTGTCCCTTAATAGGATGATCTTGCCGTCTATTATCTACCATCTAACGTACGATTTTCTTATTAATTTTGATATCATATAATGTGGACCGATTTGTTAAGATACCCGACATACAATTATATACCGATTGAGTCACAACAAAAATACCTAAAAAATACCATTTTGTGCGGTAATTGTTTACGCCTGAAATCCTGAAGAAGGCTAAAGCCGAAAGTTTGATCGGAATAAAGATTTAAAGTTCAAGCTACGTCCAACCTGTCCTTGACTCTTTCTTCTCTTTCTCTCTCTCTCTCTCTCCCTCACACACACACACACACAATTATATATATATAATATATTTAATATATATATTAACGTATATATATTATATATATATATATATATATATATATACTATATTATATAATATATATATAAACTTATATAGAACTTATAATTCATTGTTAAATACCATCATGAACTTATTCCGTGATATACAAAGGTCATTGAAATGCTGAAATTTTAATAATGAATTGTGATAAACCTTATGGACGAAATACTTGAATTTGCACTTTGATGAAACTAACATTAACTAACATGAAGCTCTCATTGTTCCTGACAATCTCACAGCTGTTAATGACACCTTTTCAGTTGACAGCATGGTATAATGACCTATTAACATGAATCGCTCATGCAGCGAATGAACTGAAGGGTAGATAATTTGTCATTCAGTAATTGACATCTGTACCACTCAGTAAATAGTAGTAATTAAGATGATGATTATGATGTATATAATAATAATAATACATGGGGTTTTATAGCGCCATTTTCATTAAATATAAATGTATACATTATAATTAAATGTTTGTCCCAATGCGATGTTAAAAAAAAAAATGATGGGGGAAATAATGGGTAACATATTCCTCTAATGCTACAGTCACACAGACACTGATTGAGTTACGTCCGGTTGTTTTTCTTTTCTGCGGATCCCCACGGATGCTCCCGTCTTAGTCAGCAGTGGAAATATTGATAATTTCGTTTTCCAGTAAAACAAAGAAGTAAATAAGAAATGATAGAATAGAAGATGAAATAAGATTCAAACAACAAACGTATCTTCGTAAGTGTCTGTGTGACTGCAGCATTAATAGATCAAACGTAAAACGTAATGAATCCATGAATTGCTCTATATATGGTGTGTGTATGTGTGTGTGTGTGTGTGTGTGTGGATGTATGAGTGTGTGTGCGTGTGTGTGTGTGTGTGTGAGGGAGAGAGAGGAAGAGAGAAAGAGAAGAAAGAGTCAAGGACAGGTTGGACGTAGCTTGAACTTTAAAATCTTTATTCCGATCAAACTTTCGGCTTTAGCCTTCTTCGGATTTCAGGCGTAAAAATTACCGCACAAAATGGTATTTTTTAGGTATTTTGTTTGTGACTCAATCGTATATATTGTATGTCGGGTATCTTAACAAATCGGTCCACATATATGATATCAAATTAATAAAAAATCGTACGTTAGATGGTAGATAATAGACGGCAAGATCATCCTATTAAGGGACACATTTTCCGTCCCTGATGAATACAATGATTTTTTTAATTGGTGTCGGCTCGTAATTTCGAAGTGATTAATGAACTAAATGTA
The DNA here is from genome assembly GCA_940671915.1 of Paracentrotus lividus. Lineage (NCBI taxonomy): Eukaryota > Metazoa > Echinodermata > Echinoidea > Camarodonta > Echinidae > Paracentrotus > Paracentrotus lividus. Next base: position 9,517,672 of record CALNVZ010000174.1, read on the forward strand.
TAGGTTATAAAGTAACCATGCAGAAGTGAAAGTGATACATTGCTGATTTCATCAAGTAATTGTTCTGGGAATCAAAGATAGGAATCATGTTTTCAAGATTCATGGACGTGAAGGCAGTCGCCCATGGCTCATGATGATTCTCTTAATTAGATCTTTGGGGATCGATTTTCGAGCGTGGTTTTCTTGGATATGAATTGCAAACATCAACTTTAACATCCGAGAACAGATTCCTAATTTATACTTATCAGATATTCTGGTCCATATTTCTACAATCTTATCCTTGTCGATGAAGCTACTAAGTGAATTTCATGGAGCTTTCTTTTTTTTGTGTACATAAGAATACTGTTAGAATTCTCATAAATATACCAAATATCGGATATGTTATGCAATAATATTATTTAGACGTACTGCTGCTTTGACGAAACGATCTCTGCTTAACGCACAAGGGCCTTAAGGGTTGGGGTGAAAAATAACAATAATCTAAAATAGGGACTGATCTTTCTTATGTGCACCGCAGTGCTCTGATCCTAAGGGGCCGTCAACACTGAGGTCGTTCTATACGTTCTTGCCCGTTCTTGCCTGTCTTTAAAACATTGCTGACGGGCTTTGGTCGGTTGGACCTTATAACTTTGAAAAATAATTTCTTGAATACGATACTAGGCAGTTCTAAATAGTTCTCGTTCGTAATTCGTCTTTATGCGGTCCGCAATACGTTGTTATCCAGTTCAGACGAGTAAACGGCTCGTTCACTCTATACCGTTTCGTAGCACGTCAACCGTCACTAAAGTCCCTATGCGCAGCAATGATAAAAGTTAGATACCATGTTCGTAGTACGTCCTTCTCGTTCAGAGTAAGTCTACCCGTTTGAGGAAACGTTGTCACTACGTTTAATTTTAGAACTTGAACCAGTACGATTTTTTTTGGAACATGTTCAAAAAATCGGAATGCCTTTCCGTTCCCTCCGTTCGGCCCTTTCGCCAGTTCGTAAACAGATTGTAACGGTCTGTATAGATTCTAAAGTCTGCACTACGTTCAGTCCGTGTGTAAAGCGATTGAGCCCGTTCACAAGAACTACCTAGAACGCAGTGAGACTAGTCTCAGTGTGATTGGGAATTATGACATGCCGTTCTGTTTAAAAATTGAAACGTATGTTTGTAGTCGTCAACTTAT
>CALNVZ010000174.1:9518866-9553114 GCA_940671915.1 Paracentrotus lividus
GGTAACATATTCCTCTAATGCTACAGTCACACAGACACTTACGTTGAGTTACGTCCGGTTGTTTTTCTTTTCTGCGGATCCCCACGGATGCCTACCCGCTTAGTCAGCAGTGAAATATTGATAATTTCGTTTATCCAGTAAAAACAAGAAGTAAATAAGAAATGATAGAATAGAAGATGAAATAAGATTCAAACAACACAAACGTATCTATCCGTAAGTGTCTGTGTGACTGCAGCATTAATAAGATCAAACGTAAAACGTAATGAAATCCATGAATTGCTCTAAATATGTGTGTGTGTTTGTGTGTGTGTGTGTGTGTATGATGAGTGTGTGTGCGTGTGTGGCTGTGTGTTTGTTATTCATATATATATATATATATATATACGATAGCACGGTTCAGTAAAAAAAAAGATAATAAATAGAATAAAAGTACGTTTTTTTGGTATCCCAAGTCAAAGGCCCATGTTTGAAAAAGAAAACTATTTCAAGTTTTGCCCCCTTTTTCATGAATTCGACGTATTATATGTCTATATATATATAATATATTTCAATTGTTAGATTTGTTTAAACAGTACATAGGATTGTTTCTTTTTTTTCATCTGGTTTGAATCATTCAAACTAGGAGGGAATTCATTTCGGTGTCATTTTTTGTGTTTTTTTTTTCTCTAAAGACGGAAAAACAGGAAGTTCCCCAATCTTTCCCAAAGTTGACGATTATCTTAACATTATTCAATTACGTAATCACCCTCTTTCATATATTTCTTTTACGATACACTATTGGCAAAGTGTCATGATAAGGTTTATAATTGAGTACATACGTGCCCCCTCCCCCCACAAAAAATAATAAAATAAAATACAAATAAATAAATAAATAAATAAAATACAGCCCTGTCTCTCTCTTTCTGTCCGTTTTACTCGCATAGATATACTTTTCCACATAAACAATACTTTTCTACATTTTTAAATAATTGGAGGTGTATATTTGAAGCAAAACTTACATGTTTAGACCATAGGATGATTACTCTCTCCTCCCAGGTGTCGTAGCGCGTTCGAAGCTCCTAATATGATTACAAGAAATCCACGATACAGCTCAAAACCCCTCCTTCTCTGCTCAATAAAACTTGCCAATGGCTCTTCAGTGAAAGTACTCCATAATCCCCAATAAACAACCACCCAACCTTTCTGGATGATATTTATTTCATATAAATAGATATAGATTGTTGTTGGAATTTTTCCGAACCAAGGAATGACAATCTCCCGTCGCCAGTTTACGAAAGCAAGTGGATAATTTTAGATTTTTGATGATGTTTTCTTAAGTAAAATGGGATGCACTAACGTAGCCGAATATTATGTATACAAAAGTTTTGGAGCGTCAATCGGGAGAGTGAATGTATCAAGAAAAAGTTACTGCAGTCGTGAAGACGTGACGTTGTGAGCCAAGTTGTAGTAAATTTCGCTGTGATGGATTAAATATGTAATGTAAACAAACGTGGGGGGGGGGGTGTGCTTCTCAAAGTAATTGCTAGATCGCCGGAGTTGAAACTAATTGTGTCATATCACTTCAGCATTATTAGATGAGATTCAGAAATACAATTTGTTAATATTTAACAGGTAGGAGAGTGATGTATATACAGCAGCAAGCGTCTGTAGAACACAAGGTATCGTTTACAAATTAGTGGCTTTACTCGCTCTGAACTTTATTTGTAACGCATTATTGTGTAAAATAGGCAGGTATACTGTGCGAATATCTCAACAAAATGTGTTCAAATGATCAAGCTCCGGGTCCGCGTCTCATTCTGGCTCGCCCCAAAATTAAATATACCGTGCTCAATCCTTTTAAGAGATAAAAACCGTGTGAATGGGATGACAAGTGCATGCTTAAAGATTTGTCCCTCGACTCGATGGATAATCTTCAGCCGCTGTTAAAATCTCGATAAAGACTCAATTCTCCCCTGGCTGAAGTCTGACGGGAAAAGAAATGTCACCAGAAAATACCAGGCATGAGATGTTTAGGAGGATCCTCCCACAGTTAATGCAATCACTCAAAAGAGTAACTCGAAGGAAAACTGAAGAAGCTTTCCCAGGAAGCGTTTTAACACGTGTGGCGGAGATGTATGTGCTGTCACGCAGACGACGCGATACCGAATGTTTGCGATTGCGAGCAGGAATGAAGCAACGCGATGATCGTTTGTATCTGATCGTTTGATATCTGGGGTTTTGTGAGCGCGCCAGCCGAGCACCTGCCCTGCCTACTCTGCCATCGAAAGAGGCTATCACAGAAATGTACAAAGACGGACCGATGCTGGATGTTGACAATAACGACCAACATTACTTCATCCTTTATTTGTTTTGATGGTTGAATATTGAAATGATTTCAGTATTTTATTTTGATTCAAAGAGTTTCATTTCAAGTCAGTCAAATCGTCTTGAGAAGTAAAAAAAACCCATAATATTGAACAAAATATAACATAAATAACAGTGATGAAAACGACGCGGACAAAAAAGAGAGTAGGGTTAATTGGGGTAAGTGGGACACTGGGGTAAGTGGGACACCTTGGGGAATTGCATATTTGCACAATGATTAAGACATGCCTTAGTGGAGGAACTATCTTAGCATGAAGAAACATACATCTAGCAACAAATTACATGCCTGTCTGGACAAAAATGACAGTTATCGGAAAAATAATCGTTAAAAATCTGTAACATCTCACGCCTTGACATAAAACGATTGCCACCTAGCTAATTTTGAAAATGCACACGTATGCAAACTTGTCTCTGTGTTTTCCAGATCCCTTTTGTTTTAGGGGTAACGTGGCATAGATATTGTTCACAAAATAAATTTAAAACTAGAAAATAATTAAAATGAAATAGGATGTAAACAAAAGACTTAAAGCAATTGTTTTATTTAACTATCACATTTACCATACATGCTTGGGGTTAGTAGGACGTACCAATTTCAATAGTATTTCAATGTATAAACAAAGTTTTTGAAGACAGATCTTCATTCCGCACTTTTATATCACATGTCCTCTATGCACCCACTTTCCCCAATTAGACGGGGTAAGTGGAACAATGGAGTAGTAATGATTAATATTGTCACTTTGACCTTCATTTGGAGGGCCCATCCATCTTCCTGTTTTAACCAAAACATTTATAAAACGTTTACATCTAAGTAAACTTCAAAATGAGATATATGATTGATTTAAAAAATATGTTTTGAATATAATGCTTATGTAAATTCTTAAGTGTCCCACGGGTTTTATTGCTGTCTTAAAAGGGGGAATGATATTGTTGAATTATTCAGACTTAAAAACGTTAATTTTCGTAAAGTTTGGATTCGACAATGATGAAAGTTGTAATACGGGAAAGAAATAAGGTCTTTTTTTTTTTAATACTGTATCTTTTGTTTACTTTCATACAAAAAACGGGATGAAGGACGAAGAAGGATCTTGCTTTGTTTACAGAATCACGCATCTAAAGAGTGCTATTGAGTTTTGATTTTTTTTTTTTTTTTTTCTGATTTTAATCGTATTTTTTATCACTTGAAATGTGTAAAAGAAAAAATAGTAATAATGAGTCGTGATAATGTTTGAGAAAATAGTTTGGTAATCAGTTTTTATGACATTTTAGAAATGATATTCCAGATGTATATACAGTGTTTATGAAGACAGAGATCTTTGTTTCTCACTTTTAAACCACATTTTATTCCATGTAATATGCTGTCCCACTTGCCCCAACTCGACGAGGTAAGTGGGACAATGGAGTATTAATGATTAACTATCACCGTAAACTTCATTTGGCGGAAATATTAAACAAAACATTTATGAAATGTTTATATCTAAATAAACTTCAAAATGAGGTATTGAGTATTTTATTTTTTTGTAATGCCTACGTAAATGCTTAAGTGTCCCACTTACCCCAATTTACCCTACATGACAGAAACAGTTAGATAAAAAGTGAGATTAAAAAAAAAGTGGACATTAGAATTAGAATGATACCTATGTTGAATCAAATACCGAATTTATATTGTCTTCTTTACTCCTTTCTCCTCTCTCTCTCTCTCTCTGTGTCTCTATCTATCTCCCTATCACTCTCCCACTCACTGTCCTGGTCACTCTGCTCACTTTTTTTATGTCCACTTTTTTATGTCCACTTTTTTTCTTTTTTCTTTTTTTAAAAATCTTACTGATATAATTAATAATATTATATATAACATGACTGATAGAATAATTTTATGGAATAAAGTACCTCGAAAGAGGAAAAAAAAAAAGTGGACATAAAGAAAGTTTTATTACTGACATTCTCAGACAGACCAACGCTAAAGGACAAAAACCTAAATAATAATTTCCAGAAAAAATATCAGAAAACATGCATTCGGCGTGTTGTCACAAATTTAGTTGCAAAGGTAACAGAGTACTAAGAAAGGCATAAATATGGCACTCTTATAGGTGCCTTTGTAACAAATTACATAAGATACTAATTTGAATTGCCATAGAATAAAGAACCAAAAATTTTCTACGTGTTTACGCATAAACTATACACGAAATGAGATTTTACGGTGACTCTCAATTTATCCTGCATGCAACACTGGTTTAACACTTAAATGCTTGGGTTAAATTAAGTTAATCCTGTGATCCATACAGATGATAATAGATAAAATAATTAAGTTAGAGTTTGATTAATGGTACGTAATCGAGGTGAGCACTTGATGCTCCATAAATCAGTTGTCTAATTCAACCCAGCGAGCACGGTTAAAAGCCATAAAATCAAGGCCTGAACCAAGGTATTGAATCTATTTTAAAGAATACAGACAGAGGCGGATTAAGGATTTGAAAATAGGGAGGTACAACCAGAAAATGTGAATAATGAAGGGAGGGAGCCGGAAATTTCTGAGTTTAACATGCACAGCTACAGGAAAGTAGTGGCGTCATCCCTGGATCCGCCTCAGTACAGGACAATATAAATGGTGAGAGAGCTGGAAAGAGGAAGGTCACTTCGTGTCTTCATAAAGCATCAAACGAGGTTACATGAAGGCGCCTTATTTAACGATTAGCAGCTGAAGAATATTTTTGTCTTATCCCTTGCCTTTTCATCTCATCAATCTTGCACCTTCTCTCTGACCACCCCAATTATTTAAGTATGTCCACATTTTATTTTACTCTTTTTTCGTCTTATACTAGTATACGATTTATTTTTGCACAAAATACCATCTCCAATAACAACGAGAACTTTACAAATCGATATGAGAACTAAAACTTTGTGTCAGGAAAGCTTAATATGTATAGCGGTTTGTTTGGTGTCATTTCACTATTCACGATAATCATTATTTTGAGAGCTAGAAGAATTTTAACCATATGTTTTGTTTGTTTGTTTGTTTCTAAAAGGTTGCAAAAAGAGAAAACCTTTATTGCTGAATTCACCTGGAGCGTAAATGTGTTCGTTTAATTGGTGATTTTCCGTTTGTGAAATGTTTTGAAGTAAAATTGTTATACAGTGCGTCCCAGAAAAAAGTAGACCCAACTTTGAGAGCCTCATATTAAAATTTTATAGTTTATGTAAGCTTTTTTTTTTTTTTTCATAATAAAGAATAATTCATTGTCTATTCAATGATACCAAACTTATACCAGTCTTGTGATGGATGACTGAGTACTTGGGCTTTAAAATACAAGCGTCAAAATTTAAATGTTCCAAGTTTGAGGAGTAGCAGCACTTGCATTTCAACAGTCCAAGAAATCCAGAAAGGCTGACCTCACACAAAGGAATGAATGATCAGAGAGCCAGGGTTGCTTCTGATAAAGCTGATAAAACTCTAAAGGTTTTGAAATGATTGAATTCCATCAATTGGTTCGATCTCCGGCCTCTTAGCTGACGATACAACGTTACATCCAACTCATATATTGACCTCTTAAAAATGTTGTCTTCGTAATGTTATCTTTGTAAGATGTGAAGTTATTAAACTAACGAAGGGATTACATCATCATCATCATCATAACGCAATTTTTATCAGTTAATCTTAGGACCTGAGTATGTTATCATTCTAAGCTTAGGAAGGAATAGGCCTAACCTTCAGTAGCGGATTCAGGATTTCATGGGAGGGAGCCCCAAATTTGATATTTCAGATTTTGGTCCTTCCAATAATTTTCCGTCACACCGGGCGAGCAAAGGGGTACATATCATTTTTTTTTCCACGTCAAGCTTGCCGAGCAATAAGCGTCGGCTGGGGGTGGCAGGGGGGGGGGGCTGTGGGGAGGGGTCTTAGTGTTAACCCCCTCCTTGAAGATATTACAATTTTACATGTGTACCTTTTATAAAGCTACTAATCATGTATTGTCATAAAAATTAAAAACATTAAAAAAATTAATGCTGCTTTGAAACAAGCAAGAAATACAGCATAGTTTATATACCTTTTCAGGACTCATGAAGAAAGATTACTTCATTAATTTTCTACTCTCAATCTCGTCTCTTTATCTATTATATCCTAAACGCTTTCATTCTTACCTCTCTCATCAGTTATGTTCAGGACTTGATGCTACACCACAAACAACATCAACAACCACAAATTAGTTTCCAATCAGAAATATTTTTTATGTTAATGGATACGTTTCATAAAACGGTACAGACTAAAATTGCAAAAAATAGTTTACGAGTATGCTATATTAAATATCGATCGACAAAGCAACTAGGAGGTCTTCATCATTTGGATCATTCTTGGTCACGTGTCTGACCGAAATTATGCAAAATCTTGACTTTAATTGGATATAACTCTAACAATTTGAAAGATATACTGATTTAATGTTTATATTATGCTAATATATTTTGTTGGCTATCATTTGGAGATATTTTTTTATATTTACAATATGCATGTTCAAGGTCAGAGGTCAAAAGAAGTGGGTCACGTGTGTGACTTCACAGAACGGCGTGATTTTGAAAGTTTAATTTCATTTTGAAATTCCTGTGAGTTTTAAAATGATGAAATGTTCCTATTGCTGTGAGATATGCATTATGGACCTGCTAACCATAAAATACCATTGGATAGGAGTCATCTCTGAAATTTCTTTTTTTATCTATTATTTTATATCGTGATGTCGGGTCACATGTGTGACATTTTAGTGGGTCACGTGTGTGACCTATAGCAAACTGTACAGAAAAGTGAATATATTATATATACATATATATATATTATATAAATAGTGCATTCTCTACTATGTAACATACTAGATTATGTGCACGACAAATACTAAATTATCCCGAGGGCACATTTATTTCACCGAGGCCGTAGGCCGAGTTGAAAACAGATGTGCACGAGGGATAATTTAGTATTTTGAGTTCACATAGTTAGTAATGTTGCATTAATAGAGCATGCACTATTATTATAGTAAATAGACCCATAGTATTTGACCTTGCCTAATCTGGTTTTATCTTTGCCAATGTTTGCCAAACTTTTGGTGCTAATTAAGCTATTGGGACGTATATTGTTGCTCCGCGTAATCTATTGTTGTGCGCACCATTTTACTGCTATTAGCGCCTAGCGCAACAAAGCAATCGATTTCGCCATTCATTTTAACACAGGATAAAACCGTTCAATATAACAAAAAACCGTTCACTATAACAAAAACGTGAATGACACGTGACACATTTCAACATCACAACTCTTAAATACTACCAACTATTTACTATATTATATATATTATGCATAAATGTACATTTTGAGCAACTATATCCGCCTTGGTAAAACTTTTATGAACTGAACCCTTAATCAGTCACTGGGTGTTTTGGTATCTGTCAAGACTGAGGGAGGGGAGGGGAGGGAGGGGGGGGGGCATGATGCCCCCTATAAGATCTCGGCTATTAAGCTATTGGGACGTATATTGTTGCTCCGCGTATTATTGTTGTGCGCAACCATTTTACTGCTATTACGCGCTAGCGCAACAAAGCAATCGATTTCGCCATTCATTTTAACACAGGATAAAACCGTTCAATATAACAAAAAACCGTTCACTATAACTAAAAACGTGAATGACACGTGACATCATTTCAACCAATCAACAACTCTTAAAATACTACCACAACTATTTAACTTATATATATTATATCAGTAAATGTATATTGTTAGCAACTATATCCGCCTGGTAAAACTTTTATGAACGAAACCCTAATCAGTCACTGGGTGTTTTGGTATCTGTCAATGACTGAGGGAGGGGAGGGGAAGGGAGGGGGGGGGCATGATGCCCCCTATTAAGATCTCGGCTAATTAAAGCTATTGGGACGGATTATTGTTGCTCCGCGTATCTATTGTTGTGTGCGCACATTTTACTGCTATTAACGCGCTTAGCGCAACAAAGCCAATCGATTTCGCCATTCATTTAATCACAGGATAAATAACCGTTTCAAATAACAAAAAACCGTTCACTATAACAAAACGTGAATGACACGTGACATCATTTCAACCAATCAAAACTCTTAAAATACGACCACTACTTCTATATATATATATATTGCAGTAAATGTACATTTTGAGCAACTATATTCCGCCTTGGTAAAACTTTTATGACTGAAGCCTTAATCAGTCATCTGGGGTGTTTGGTATCTGTCAAGACTGAGGGGGGGGGGGGGGGAGCGGGAGGGAGGGGGGGGGCATGATCTCCCCTATAGATCTCGGCTGTTGATCGCGCGAGCGTGGTGTGTGATGTAAACTACAAGAAAGCACTGTTATTGCCCATATAACAAATAATTTTTTATGTGAATTAATTATGCTAATTTATGCATTGCATGAAGTCATAATTTCTGTCCTAATTGGCAAACTAAAGCTTCTGGAATGCTAATTTTGTGTTTGCATAATCTTTATAGGATTCCTAACAATTGTACTTGGAAAAAAAAGTGACATCGAAATAAATTCCTTATCTATTTCATTGTTTTATGAATTTATTATGTATTTCTTTGTTTTTTCGACCTTTTTTTTTTCTTTGTACAGTTTTTTTCGCAAAAATTATTGCAGAACCATTTTGGAGCATAATAATGTTAAAATAAATTAATTTCAGCCAATGAAATTGAAAATGACCAGACCTTTATGACCGCCCCCACCCAGTGGGTCACGTGTGTGACCAATTTTTTTGCTAATTATAATCAAATTAAAACTTGTCATGGATTCATATTTAGTGAGATGCAAGGCATATTATATCTAGCTTTGGAGAAAAAATAGTAATAATAATAGAACTATGGTTTTCGGGGGGCGTTAACTTTTCGTGTTTTGGGGTCACGTGTGTGACATTTGAAGGTAATTAATTTCTTTAGTTAATTATCTTAAAACAATCAATTCAACACCATTATTTTTCAGTTAAATTGAAAGGAATGGAGTTAAAAAAGGATATAATGACAATAATCAAAGTAAGGAGACCAGCATGTACAATCAAGTCAGGGCCCGGTCAAACAAAATAATGATACTTTATATACCATTTTTATATTCAAATTTTATATATGTTAATTTATGCGAAAGACTGAGCATGAAAAATTTGTAAGATTTGTAAAAATGAAACTTCAGACAATGCTCTATATGAATGTGCAGCCTAAAAACAAAAGGGAAAAACCTCATTTTCCCCCAAAAAAAGTTCACTTTTCAAAGAATCGCCCATTTGAGGTTTCTTTTTAACGTAAATCAAAATAGATTCTTTCCGATAAGGAAGCCTTAAAAATACTATTTTACGACAAAGAATTATAGATTTTGTTGACTTCCTTTCAAAAATAAGCATAGAGAATTGTAATTAAGGCCTTGGTTAATTCCGATGACATACTTATGAGACCAGCAGCCGGAGATCCAGGATTTAAAAAAGGGGAAGGAGGGGGCGCAGAAGGCATTTTATTAATTTTTTGAAACTATATCTAAGAAAATTGCCGTCTCGGAAAAAAAAAAGAAGGTGAATCTTAAGCCCGTGCATGGATCCGCCACTGAACGGTATATTGATGGAAAATGCATTCGTATATTGAGATAAAATCATCCGAAATCCACGATTTGTAGAATTGTGTTTCTATATTGTCTAGAAGTCAGCTTCACTTCAGAGACTTATTTGTCTGCGCATGTCACGTAGCACGCCTGGAGCACTAAGGGAAAAGAAGTGGTATTAAGGGATACGAATTTAAGCATGTTCTTGCACTATGTTTGTTGATTTGACTTGATGATTTATTCAGCAATCTAGTGATCAAAGCAATAGAAGCCTTATAAAACGACGCTAGGACATGGGTGATAAAAGAAAGAGCAAGAAAAACATCCCTGCCACGCAGCGCTGTATGGATGGGAAATGTGTTGTTCATTCTTGCACAGAAGATTTAAGACATTTTGAAAATGTTTTCAGGGTGATTTCAAGAAAATTAATAATCAATTTGGTGTAATAACATTTAGATATAGAAGGGGAAACCAACGATGACTCTAACGGTTTACAATTTGGGAGGGGTAGGCGGTAACCGAAAACGTTCTAATATTTACATGCATTTCCATGGCATGGTTTTAAGGGAAAGTAATAATTGATATGGGCGCCCGCCTGTTGCTCCCTTCGAGGCCCGCTATGTATGAGTAGGAAACACATTTCCGCGTTATTCATGGCTTTATTATTCTATTCAAATCAGTGATTCTTCTTGATGTGGTTGTGATATCCCCCCCCCCCCAAAAAAACAAAACAAAACAAAACAAAACAAAACAAAACAAAACAAAACAAAAACAAACAACAAAAAACAAAACAAAACACGATTGGCAAAAACACAACGTCCCCCTAAAAATGATGTTAATAATACTAATCATTTTCATTCTATTCAAATCTAATTCATTTTATTTCGAAATGTTAAAATAAATAATTTGTGTAACAAAAACATAATTACATATCACAATAACATAATAATGAGAAACTCTAGTAAGATCAATTACTTGATTTCATGCGTACGGCCCAACGCTCACTTTATGTTGCTTTAACAACAATGACTTACCCACATTATCATGCAGATTGTCTAGCTGAACCATGGACGTAACGCGTTAAAACGACATACACATACAGCTTGTATAGCAACATCTGCTCTTCAGAGATAAAATAAATGCAAATAAATTGTTTGGTTTTGTTTTGTTTTTTGCTTTTAAGTAAATGTTTAAATGCAAATAATTGGACAGAAATTATCTCTCCTATCACAATATAAATGTCATTCTGCTTGATTGACTCTTGTAATTGATGTTATCAGCAGCTGATCTGCCTGACGCACAAAAACATCAGATTTATATCAAGCTAATGAGATTTTGTACTCTATTTTCATCCTGGCTTGTAGATTGAATGCAGAGTTAAAATTTCAACTCTGAATCCATGCAGGTCGTAGCCTAGCGTAACAAGATTCGTAGATACGTCTATGGGACAGACGGACCCTACAAAACGTAAAAAAGACGGATATATGCAATGTTCTTTTAGGCAATTTCCTACGATTCAGATTAATCGGTGGTTGTCATAGTGTGGGGTGGTCATCAGGCGCGGATCCAGAGACAAAATTTCACGGGGGGGGGGGGAGAGGGGGGGGCGAAAGGTACTTAAAAATTTTTTCAAGTCAGGCTGGCAGCTTGATAAGCGTGGGGGGGGTCATATAGGGGTAGGGTCAGGTCATCCTATCGTTCGTCCCGAAGAATTGACAAGCAAAAAAAAAAAAAAGGCGGGGAGGAAAGAAAAAAAGAAAATAAGAACAAAACAGTTATATCTTGAAAGGGTGCGCTAGCCACCTTCCGCCCCCCCCCCTATCCTCGTTGAAGCAAAATAGCGCAAATTGCATTAATTTTTTCTATTATTTATTTACATAATTGTTTGATAGGGTATGTTTTCAACAATATGCTGGAACTACATTGGGCCCTATCAAAATTCAATATTTATCAAGCTTCGTATTCTTTAATAAAATTTAATTTCATAAATTTTATCTATTTTAAAACAATGTGACAAAAGTCAAATACAAACACTTCTATTTATATTCATAAACATTGTAATGAGATGTGAAACAAATCAAAAGGAAGTAAGAATCTTTAAAAAAAAAAAAAAAAAGGTGTCTCAGGCACTAACTTCAGACGTAAATTTCATCAGCTGCCTTCACAGCCAATGTGACAAGTAGACGCCGTGACAGGACATTTCACCACAAATTCTGTCATACTACAAGCAGATGGTCTAATCTAGGATCAAGAGCTTGGCAAATAGGTAAAAAGCCACTGCAGTACTGGTTAAACACTTACCAGAGTGACAGGGACATCTTTAAAGCATTCAAGACAACGTTCCGTCTTGAGTATGAAATCTTTAAAAATAAAAATTCGATTTTCCTCTTATTAATGAACGAAGCACTCAAGCAATTTCTTTTTTCATGTCCAACCTTGAAATGCCCTCGAAGATATTGCCAAGTAAGGCGTGATGCACAAGTTTTCAAGATGTTTCATGTTTAAAAGAGACCCCTTCAAAATTCTAACATGAAGATCATGTTAAGAGACAAGTTTTAAAGGTAATAATTGAGCAATTATGAAAACATTAAAGAAAACTTGTGCATCACAAGTTTTCATTAATCTTTTATGTTTGGAAGAGACTCCTTCAAGGTTTAACATAAAGCGCTTTCCGATAATATTAACCATTCTCAAAAAATTCAAACTCATAGTAGCAAATGCTTTAGTCAATATAAAGTGTCCTTCCATTAAACTTTTACATGTTGGTAACTAGTATGACGCAGTAGGGAACAGGTAGGTTTACAGAGTAAACATGAAACTTGAAACAGATTCAAATTATGGAAAGCTATTCCACAGCAGCTTAGCCCCTGAGATGTGAGACCATCCTCCCGAGTAGCCATTTTAACACGTGAGTGCGGCGAAGCAATTGTAAATAAAATGCCTTGCCCTAGGACACCAGTCACCGCTGGTGACGGGAATCGAACCCACGACCTTTGCATCCCTAGTTTTAAAAAAGTGATACAAACACAAGAGCACGACACTCAAACACCCCCTCCCTTCTCTCTCTCTCTCTCTCTCCTCTCTCTTCTCAAACAAAATCCTGAAAAATGACCATCGCCAATGTAGGACAGTAGAGACATTACGGATGTAGCCGTCACAATTCGATCAATATTTCAGGTATATTCTGACGTCATATGGTGTCTGTTATCATATAAACCTTTAACATTCCTGGAATGCATGCCAAGAAGAAGGGATGCTACTAATTGCCGATATGGACGAAATCGTTCAGAACATATTTTTCCTACTAATCATGACGGATCGTTCTGAAACCAAGAGGTTGATGCGCGAGTTTAGATTTGAAATCAAGCCCCAACTGAACTGCAAACCAGTTTAAGGAAGCAAGGATAAAAGTTGAATACGGTGGGGAGCACAAATCAATAACTTGATGTCATTAGAGATTAGAGGGAGAAATCGTTTTGTTGAAAATTGATGAAAAGTCATGATATACCTTTTATATTTTATACAATATTTTTAAAGTCAAATCACATTACTCTGTGTAAGTGTAAACTTTAAAGCTAAAAAGTCCATTTTGTCTCACAGACATAAGGAATACACCAAATTGTCCTTTGAGTGTGTTTTTAGATTACGCCAGCATATTTGGGTATAGGAAAGACAATCTCTTGGTTTGAACATGGAGGTATTAAATGGAGCACACTCTTTGAACTGCACTGGCAAACAATCAGATGTTGGTCTGATTTCAAATTTTCTGTGACACCAGTGTAGCAATATGCCAGCAGTCTACCCTTTATTTACATTATCTTCTTATAGATCCAGAAAGACATCATCTTGATTGGAAATGTTCTTAGCTATTTGCTGTATTCACTCTTGAGAAACATCCGTTAAGGGCCTTATGAATATCATTTTAAATGTATGGAAAGGTCTAAGAATAAGCGCCTCTCTGCTTCTCACCAGACGTTATACATGTTGTGGTATGTCCCCGGCCGAGGGGTGCTAAGTTGTCTTTCTTGGCCTGGCTCGATTTCCGACTCCGATCATGATGGAACGAAGAGGTCATTTTTCTAAATAATGGGGACATCCGTCGTGAAAGGTGCCTCCGCTACTAGATCATGATGTTTGTATCATACAATGGGCGCCTTAACCGTGACATTCAGAGAGTAGTCGTTGCAAGAGTAAAGAAAAGTATTGAAAGTGAAATGTGGAGTGGGTAGTTTCCCCCATTTTTCCCATTCGAATTGCATTTAAAGATGGGGTCTCCATTTCTTGTACCCTGCACGCCTCTCATTTTATTCGCTCATCGAATCTTCCATGAAGTAAGTTCCTGGAATAGAGAGTAGTATGCAGAGTCTATCAATTCACACCGACAAGTTTGACAATAGGAACAAAGTGACATTTAAAATTTGTCGAAAATTTTTGGAGATTACCTAAAATGAGGGGAAATTTCCACAATGCATGCAGTTAAAGCAATTGGAAATCCTACAGATTAGTTGGAAAGGGGTCGATTAAAACCAACACAACACACGAAAGAAAATTTTCCTTTGGCCAACATCTCACCAGAATTTCTGCTTCTCAATGTGTTTAGTCATTACTTTAATTGAAATGCTTAAAAAGGCCAACGACAACAAAATAAATCTGGGTTCTTCAGCTTCCGCCACGCTCAAACTGTGATAAAGAAGATTTAAAATGATGGATCCACCACCCTGGATCCACGATCCGCTGCGCTCTGTCCATTTCTCAGGATCGTACAGGAATCGCCGTCTAGTGAGTTGGGGGTATAGATAAGTCCTTAGAATGTCTAATTTACCGCGTTTTTGTTAAACAACTTCTATTGGAACAAGTGATTTTTAAAAATATTTTTAAGTGTAAACGAAGTAAAATCAAAGGCTGACTTATCACAAATGGAATTAAAAATAAAAAAAAATTACTCGATATCAATGTAACCATGACTTTACATTCTGTGACTGAACGAAGAGTGACTCCATTAAACCAATTACTGATGGGCCATTCTTTGAAAAGTGAACCTTTTTGGGACAAAATAATATTTTTGCTTTTTGATTATAAGCTGCATATCCAAATAGAGCAATGTCTGAAGTTTCATGAACTAATGTTTTTTTTTTCATGATTTTTGCAACTGTTCATGCTCATTTGCATAAATTACAAACATAAATGATAATTAGATGGAAAAACGGTACATAAAATATAATTTTTTTAACCCTGGCTGGAATGGATATGCTGACTTCCTTACTTGGATTATTGTCATTATATTATTATTTACCTCTATTCCTTTTAATCTAACACAAAAAATAATGTTGTTAAATTGATTGTATTGAGATAATCAACCCTGAAAAAAAATAATTGCCCTCAAATGTCACACACGTGACCAGAAAACACAAAAAGTTTATGCCCCGCCTTAACCGTGGCTCTGGTATTATCATTATTTTTTCTCCAAAGCTAGATTTAATGTACCTTGCATCTCACCAAATATGAATCCATGACAAGTTTTAATTTGATTATTAATGAGCAAACAAATTGGTCACACACGTGACCCGCTGGGTGGGGGCGGTCATAAAGGTCTGATTATTTTCACTTTCATTGGCTGAAATTAATTTATTTTAGCATTATTATGCTCCAAAATGGTTCTTCAATAATTTTGGGGAAAAAAACAACAACAAAAAAAGTCGAAAAAACAAAGAAATACATAAAATTCATAAAACAATGAAATACATAAGGAATTTATTTCGATTCCAATTTTTTTCCAAATACAATTGTTAGGAATCCTATAAGGATTATGCAAACAAAAAATTAGCATTCCAGAAGCTTTAGTTTGTCAATTAGAACAAAAATTATGACTTCATGCAATGCATAAATTAGCATAATTAATTAATATAAAATAAATAAACATTATTTCGGGAAAATTAACAGTGCTTTCGTGTAGTTTACATCGCACACTACCATCGTGCAAATTTTCAGCGCGGTCGCGCGATCAACAGCCGAGATCTTATAGGGGGCATCATGGCCCCCTCCCTCCCCGCCCCACCCCCAGTCTCGACAGCTACCAAAACACCCAAGTGACTGATTAGGGTTGAGTTCATAACAGTTTTACCACATCGGATATCGCAATTGCTCAAAATGTACATTTATTGCATAATACATAATATATTCATTTTTCTGTACAATTTGCCATAGGTCACACACGCGACCCACTAAAATGTTACACACGTGACCCGACATAACGATATAAAATAATAGGTAAAAATAGAAATTTCAGAGATGACTCCTATCCAGTGGTATTTTATGGTTAGCAGGTCCATAATGTATATCTCACAGCTTTTTAAAACTCACAGGAATTTCAAAATGTAATTGAACTTTCAAAATCATGCCGTTCTGTGAAGTCACACACGTGACCAACTTCTTTTGACCTCTGACCTTGAACATGCATATTGTAAATATCAAAAAATATTTCCAAATGATAGCCAACAAAATATGTTAGCATAATATAAACATTAAATCAGTATATTTTTAACATTGTTAGAGTTATAGCCAATTAAAGTCAAGATTTTGCATAATTTCGGTCACACACGTGACCAAGAATGGCCCTGATGTATAAAGCACCTTTTAAATTGACTGCTCTTACAAACAGCAACGTAATTGTAAAGTTCAAGAAACGCACTCTCTTTATTCATCTCATGGTTACTATAAAAGAAGGAGAAGGAAACAAGTTATAATTACTCTATGACGTTTAATACGCGGTGGACAGCTTCGTGTAATTTATATTCGGGACTGTTTCTGTTCTATAAAAATCGAAATGGGGTGCCTCTCTATTTTTGCAACTAATATCATGAGAGATTAATCGAGTGTAACAGGGCATAAGAAACGTGCTAAACAAGCGCAATATCGATTTGCACGTGCACGGAAGGCGAAAAGATACGATTAATTTGCTAATCTTTGGATGCAAAGAGGTGACAAAATTGACCCGTTTCAGTTTGAGCGAATAAGATTTGCAATGGAAAGGCTCACACGACTGTTCTATATTTTGAACTCTTATTTTTCAAAATTATATTTCAATGTGTATTGTACCACGCACAAGTTAAGCATAATTAGCCAATTAAAAAATGCCATTGATGTCTGTTTATGAGTTTTGACCAACATTTTGAAGCGCTGTGCTTAGATTCTGAAAGGAAGTTGTTTGAGTGAAATGTTGACCATTTCGCTCGCTACTAGAGCTTTATCGATTTGTAAATGGTGTTTAAACAGATCATTTTGTTTAATCTTATTTGATGGTTTAATCAACCAGAAACGGATAGGTCAGAATTCCAACCGCATTTCCTAAAAAGGCCAACTTCAAAACACCTGCATGACCTACTTGTGTCCAATAATAATTTATAAAAAGGAAACCAAATCATTCAATTTGAAATTGCTATCAGAAGGAATTCGACGGAGCTAATTTTTTCTTTCTTTAATGTTTATGTTAGCAGTCAAAATGTGAGCTTCATAAAGTTCTGAAGATGGGCTAGAATATGGAAAAGACCTTAACTGTTAT
The DNA here is from genome assembly GCA_940671915.1 of Paracentrotus lividus. NCBI lineage: Eukaryota > Metazoa > Echinodermata > Echinoidea > Camarodonta > Echinidae > Paracentrotus > Paracentrotus lividus. Next base: position 9,536,362 of record CALNVZ010000174.1, read on the forward strand.
TCGAAATGTTCATGTATGGAATCTAAGGGATGATATTGCATTAATGTTTTGGGTTTTTTTATGGTAAACAACGAAGAAAACAAAAGATAATAATAATTATAATGATTTTGTATAAGACAGATAATATTAGGGTTGGGCGAATCTCAACTTTTTTTTTCAAACAAGTTGTTTCTAAAGTAAAATTCGACGTAGAAACTGAAAATGACAATTATTTTTGCATACGATGACGTCTTACGTCGCTAAAGTGCAAAAAACCAAAATGGCCGCCAAAATAGCGTATTATGCCCAATTATCACACTTTTTGTACGTATAAACCACTTTTATTGCGTTTTTATATGGCTTTCGGGTGTCTGGGAACCCAACATGATTAATCCAAACATGATTAATCCTACCTAAGTTGACTGTTTGTGTAGTTTGGAAGTTAGTTTCAGTCAATATCGAGCAAAAATCACCTCATATCAAAATCACTGATTGACACCTATAACCATGCTAGGTACAATTGGTCATGATAAAATTGTCAGATTTGAGCTTTTAAACCATCAAAATCCATAAAGAAACAAAATGAAACCGGGTTATACCTATAAAGTGTGTGATGAATGGGCAAAAAATCACTATTTTCGTTTTTTGCACTTTAGCGACGTCAGACATCATCGTACACAAAAATCATTGTCATTTTGGGATTCTACATCAAATTTGACTATAGAAACAACTTGTTTGAAATAACTTTTCAGAAAAAAGTCATTATTTGCCCAACCCTAATAATATGTCAGGAGTAATTTTTAGCCGCAGATTCAGTACTTTTGAAATATGTGCAAGCGGTAAAATAAAATAAAAAGTAGTGGCAAGGACGACATTATTTTCTTAGATATCATCAGCAGAGTGCGCCTGTTGCACCCCTCCTGGATCGCCTCCTGCATTACAGCATTTTTAGTTTTCTCACCGCGTGGTATTATTTTACACAATGACAGTGAAAACTTCGTTTTTATATAAACAGTCACATGATTCTGAAAATCCCTGCATTAAAGAAGAAGAAGAAGAAGTATTAGTAGTAGTAGTAGTAGTAGAAGAAGAAGAAGAAGAAGAAGAAGAAGAAGAAGAAGAAGAAGAAGAAGAAGAAGAAGATGCAAACACCCATATATAGGAGATTTCATTTTCCTTGACGTCCCTGTTTCTATGTAAATTCGGAATGGACGCCGGGCCTCTGGTGAACTTCAACGATTTATTTTCTTTGACGATCTCCTTTGCCATATTTTCCGTCAATGCGATCAGTCAAGCCCAACCTTGCAGACAACATGAGAGTCGGTCTTACTACAAATTCTGACGTCATCATGGGGGAAGTTGGGCGCGAAGCAAATTTGTCAAATCACGAATCCATAGCTGTTATATGCAAAAATGTTCTACTTTGGCATGTTTGGACCGGGAATTATGGAAAGTTGATCTCATAATGTAGATGGGGTATTCTGACGGGAATTTATATTAATATTTACCTTTTTACCTTTAGAAACAGTTCCCACACAATAAAAAATAATGTTACGTTTCAGCTCTCAATGCATATCTTTGAACTATTACTTCATTCATCATGAATATCCAAATTCAACGATGCGTATAGTCTAAAAATTGAGTAAACAATTAGCAAACTCTGCACAACTTTAGTGAATTATACCCAACCATGCTAACCTTGTGTTAAAAACGAGATTATTTTATGAACTTCAGTTGAGTCAATTATCAAACTTGTTCACCATTCCTGCTTAAAACTGTATCGGACAAACTTGCACGAACGCTATTCTTATAGGGCAAAAAGCAACATGCGTGTTTTTTTTTTGTTTTTTTTTTGTTTTTTTGTTTTTTTGTTGTATTTTTGTATTTTTGTATTATTTTTTAGAATGTACCAAAGTGAACCTTTGACTAATTTGAAAATACCGAATATGAATTGCGAGATTAGTCGCTCTATACCACGAACCGAAGGCCGATATATTGAAGTTTTTCCCCGTAACAAAGTCAAAACACGGACTTCGTTTATCCATTATCTTGACAAAATTTCTTTCTTTTTTCTATTAGCCATGGATAAAGCAGGCCTTGGTTGAGCTATGTTCGTCTGAATCCATATAAGTTTAAGTATCTGAAGTAATCCTCTGACCTTTCCAAATAGTTTAAGCTTAGTTGAACCATTTCAAGTAAGATTGGTAAACGCCCCGCGCGTGGGTTGGCTCATTTATAATTCAAGATTCATTTCAGACTTGTGCACGACGTACATTCTAACTCGGCTTTTAAAGTAAAGAGGAGAGAGAGATACTTATATTTTCAAATTCATTTATTTTGTATATAAAAAAAGAATTAATTAAAAACTCACTTGATTATTTAAACGCTCTAAAAACGGAGACAAAACAAAAACAAAATAAATTCGTTTATTCGGAAATGTGCCGAATTTTTTACTGTCTCTATATATGTGTATAGTCTTATTTTAATTCATCCTGAATATGCATTCATGTATACTTTCTTACAGCTTACTATGTGTTAAATCTGATATATAAAGAGTGTCATAAAGCATGCTCTAACATTAAAAGAAAGTATCGCAGGAATTAGATATAATGTATGTAAGATACAAGTGGCCTTTAACCAAACTTAACAAATCGAAATGACAAGCGATAAAATCCTTGGTCTTGAACGTGAAATGCGTGTATGATATGAATAAAACAAAGTATCGAGTTTGAAAAAAAAAATTTATGATCTAGGAAAATAGTTTTATTATGAGATATTTTCTTGTTCATTGTTTGATTTACCCCCCTTTGTATTACAACCTTTAATGACATATTTTTTTTTTCTGTTTCTCTATCATTTATTATTTTGTACTACCTAATTCAAAATGTTGTATATTTATTAATTAATTTCTTTTGTTTTGTAGTTGATGCAGTTTTATACCGTATGATTCTTTTCAATCGTGCACTGTCTCTTCTCTTCTGTTTTTCTGTTTTTTTTTTTTTTTTTTTTTTTTTTTTTTAACGGCGCAGCACGATATTATACATAAAGTTCACGTTTTATCGGATACAGTGCAAGATCCTTCAAGTTGTCTTATTTTTTCTGCTCTCTATTCCTAACGTTCAAACAGCCTAAACGGCTTTCCTATCGACCCTCCATACTTCCTGCTATTTGAACGCTCCAGGAACGGTCCACTATCTTGCTCTTCATCACCAAGAAGCTCAGAGAAATAGGTTAATACAAGTCTTTTAAAACATCCTCGGGGTCTGGCCAGCCGAGAGATGAAGCGTTTCTTTGGTTCTAACACCGTGTTTAGGAGTATGATCTATTTGGATTGTTCTGGCCGGAAGCTTGGCGCGAGGGGTGGTATGTTTTGGGAGGAGATGTCGATGGGTAGGACGTGATGTGGCATTTAATAAGAGTGTGTTGAGCCTTGAGGTAAACGTTAGGCACCCACACGTTCATCACCTCTCCCACAACGAGAACTCCATGTAACACGTCTGACCATGGGTCCCATCAAGGACCCCCATCTCTTTAATATGTTACGATAACTGGGTTCAATACAACACCAACAATATTGCAAGGTTCGCCTTCAAACGATCTTAATTGCGCTTAGATTAATTATGATGTTTTCAAATACACTGTTCGTCCTAAAGATGGAATATTTTTTCTGGCTCCAGCGACATGATGTTGCTCCGGTTTTATTTCTTGAAATGTGTTTGTTTCCGCTTTCACTTTCCGGGATCCTGGCTATATCTTGGACGTTCCCTCAACCTTCCCGTGGATTATTCTTCCAAAAAGTTTGTCACCCCCCCCAAAAAGGCAATTTTTGTCATTTTTAAAATTTATTTGGGGCCCCTTTTTGTTTACGCGACCCTTCAAGGCCCCTCAGTCCTTCCCGAGGAAACACGTCTGAGGTGTAGTGTTGTTATCGTTCTTAAGTTAAATCAAGTTTATGGTTACAGGCTCGACTCTTTTGTCTAGGGGAGGGGTCAAAAAAAAAAATTTCATTGGTGTTCAACATTGTTTTTATTTATTTTTACACCATGGAAATCTTTCCAAAATTGTATTGTAGATCCCAGCTAAACATAAATCAAAATAAAATATTATCTATAGTTTACATTTACAACCTTGTCATCAAGGCTAAATAAAAAATTAGGGGAAATGATTATGATTAAGGCTTAAAGGTTGTTTTTTTATTTTTTGTTTTAGCATAAAGGTGGAATAAAATATTCCGAATTTTCACCAATCACACTTTTACTTCAACCCTCCCCTAGAGAAGACCTATGCTTGTCACCAAAAATCTAGATTTAACTTAAAGAAGAATATAAACACTACACCTCAGACGCGTTTCATGGGGTAGGACTGAGGGAGTTGGATCAGCCGGGTAAACAAAAAGGGCCCAAATGAGAAAAACTGGACAAAAAATGGGCATCATTGGGGTTGACATAGCTTTTTGAAAAAAAAAAAAATCCCAGTAAGATGTTGGGGAAAACGTTCAAAATGTAGCCAGGGTCCGGAAAGTAAAAGTGGAAACAAACACATTTCAAGAAATAAAAGCCGGAGCAACATCATGTTGTTAGAGCGTCAAAAAAATATTCCACCTTTAGACGGGCAGTGTAGATAATGTTTAAGCCATATCAATATCGGTTCATGAAAATAATAAAAACTGATGAGAATAATAAGAGAAAGGAAGATTTAAAAAAAAAAATAAAAATAAATTATTCAACCCTCTCCAAGACCAAGCACTCAAATTGTAAAATAAAATTAAAAAAAACTAATATCTGATAAAAATCCAATTATCTGAATAAATCCGTGAACAGAAATCAAATGTAATTAATTAAAGCACGTCGTCAGATTTGGTGTCTTACCACGCTCATAATGAAATGACATTGCTCTGTTGAGCAAGTCCACAACTCGAAATTTCTTTTATGATGGAGGTATCTTAATTAGTCCGCACAACTTTGTTTTCAACTGCTAAAAAGTCAAATAATTCAATCTTTCAATAAAAAATTATTCTCTCGTATACGTATAATGTTCCAAAGAACATTTATAGAGAAAATTACGACAGAAATGTTTGGCGAATGCGGAAGCTGAGTCAAGTCCGCGATCGTGTCAATTTTGCTTTGGCAAAGCTGAACGGTACATTAGTCCACGCACATACAGTAAATGAAAGGTAAATTTTCATTTTTCTGTCTCGGATGAAGTCTATTTTTCATGAATTCATAAAAATACAAGAAACAAATTATTTTTTTTTTTTAAATAATATCTTCGATTGGATTGTTGTTCTCTCGTTTGTCTCGGAAATTGAGCGCACATCGCGTCCACATCACGCGTATTAGAGAGTGCGTGGACTAATGTACTGCGTGACTAAGGTACCTCTACCTTACACTGCTCGTCGGATTATTCTGATGATTGTGTACTTGAAAACACGATTCGATCAACAGCGATTAGATTTATATTTTCTTCTTGGAAAACCAATATATATAATATATATAATATTATATATATATATATATATATATATCACACACTAGTGGTCAAAAGTTTGAGTTCACCTGCTATCAGCAAAGTCCCACATCAATTTTAGATCATTTTAAGTGCAGAAATTTCAGTCCAAATTGTTGTTGAGTACAAGAATACAGTTTGCAAACAATATATTCAATAAATATAAAATCACGAATCTTTAGAATTCAGAAATTGGTCAAATATATTTTACACGTTCCTCAACATCCTTGCTAAATTTCCCCATTGATAGGATTGTTTTTGACAAAAATATCCCATTTCTTCAAAATTTGAATAAATTGTGCATATCTTGTTTTTGCACTTTTTGTATATTGTGACCAATTTCAAAATTCTAAAGAGGCGTGATGTGATGTTTATTGAATATAATGTTTGAACAATGTGTTTCTTTATATTCATATTTGAACAGAAGAGTGTTTAATTACTAAGTACGCCATTTGTATATTGTATAGTAGTAATGACAATTATTTCAATATATCAATTGTTAAATGCATCCAGACATAGTTGAATGTACTATGCGCTCCACAAGAAGATTAATGATAATTATCATAAATTATTACTATATTCGGCGTATTTTAAAAGCATTATAACCTACTTGAAACACGTGTTCTATAAAAAATAATTGTATAATATCCTACACAGGATAACTGTCAGTCCAACCATCATTCTATAAAAACAATCAAACGCATAAAAATATGCAAGCGAGATATATAACCCCAGAAATGTCATCTATGTAATTCTGTAATCTCAACTGAGGTATTGAATGCTGCTTCTGGTCTTGAATTTCTTGGCTTGAAAAAATAAAAATTTAAAAAAATAAAATACGCTGAAGGCCGTTTAAAAGACTCCATTGGGATCCTACATTTTGAATAATCCTGAATCTTATAAAGGTAAAATGTGAGCTTACAATGTTATTTTCCATTGCAAATGTTTTCATTTCATTCAAACAAAGGGGGTAAAAAGAGTAGACATTTGATATCTGTAATATCTGTAATAAATTGGATTCGACGCGTTTCAACAACGTATTCAAAATGTTCGCTTTGGGATTTCTTCATGAATTAGCATGGTGTAAGGTTTCATTTTCAAAATGATAAATGAATCTGCTGAATATTTTTTTTCGTGGGGTACCTTTTGAAATATGTACTGGCTCCTTGGTCTTTAGATCAATCAAAAAGTTATGACGCTTATGGTAATGAATAAAAGAACACAGTATTAGTAGTGAAAGGGCAAAGTCAGAGTCGGATAGAGATTCAGAGGGATGGGGCAACGGGCCACTTCGAAAAATTCTAAGTGCCTCAAAATAAATCTTAAAAAGGGGAAGGTGAAAGCGGCTCTCTAAAAATGTACAATTTCATTCACATTTGGATGGAGTGTGGCAATTTTAGCTTAGTAGGCAACTAACTCCAAATTATAAGTGAGTGTGGGATTCGAACCAAACCTCTTTAATTAAAAAATTATTTAGAATAATTTATTATTAATTATTTACCACCTAGATAATTATTTTCCATTCATCATCATAATCATTTTCATAATCATCATCATTATTATCATCATCATTTTGCTTTTTGATAGAACATGCATGCCTTTTCTTTCCTCCATGCAGGTACCAGAATATCTATAGACAGATTTATAAAGTTAAAAGGATTCGGCCTACACAAGTATGGAAGCTACGACATTGTGACGTCACAACAATGACACAATGCTCATCCCTCATAATGTGAAGGACATGTACTAATTGTACATCTGGTGTCAGGGGCTTGAAATACACCTCGCCTTACAAAGTCTCATCTTCGTTCTGACTCCAAATGGAAAAGGAAATATCGCGACTCAATTTATCAAGGCAAGAGAGATTCATTTGCTTCTCAAATACCCAAAGCCAAACTCACAGGAGGAATTAATGGTCTGTCAGCGCCAGCAATTAAGTTATAATCTCTTGATGAAGCACGATTCTTTTCCACTTCTAAAATGATTTTGTTCGCATACACTTGGAGAGTTGGTAATGCGCTAAATTGCCTTCAAGGAAAGGGACAATTACATTATATCGGTGTCGGATGTAGAGGATTTGCGATCAATTCCTGTGAGGAGAACTTTAGTCTGGTTGTTCTCTTGAGAGTTAAAAGCAATTTGAAGTTTGTTGAGTGCGGGTTGGAGCATGTTCAGAGAATGGAAATTATGCCTACGTACAAGTTGCAAAGACACACTTGATTATCGAATTGTAGAGAGAATACCTGTGTTACAATCGCCGGAAAATATGTCTGTTATTAGTGTCCAGATGATCAGCATGAGACTGTTTGATACATTTTCCCAATGATGGCCGCTGTTCTACGTGTTCATGACTTGAAGAAAGAGTGTTCACTTGTAGCTTGTAGGTAACCAGTGGCAAGATACAGGAATTGAAAATATCTGCAAAGCATAGATTGTTAGATAGTTAAAGATAGAGAGACAGAGAGAGACACACACAGAGATAGAGAAAAATTTAAAAAATAGTGGGGAGCCCAATTTTTTTATTTTTTATTTTTTTTTTTAACCTTAATATTAAAATGTACGTTTAATGCGCGGTGGGGGATCCAAGTCTAAACCCCCGCTATATTTTTTTTTAAAGGAAATCATTCATCGAACATACGATAATATCAGAAAATTTCGGTTGCCCCCCTTCTTTTCCAAACCCAGAATCCGACTGTTTCGTGATTTCCTCCTCCTCTCTCTCTCTCTCTTTCTCCCTCTCTTTCTCTATCTCTGTGTGTGTCTCTCTCTGTCTCTCTATCTCTAACTATCTAACAATCTATGCTTTGTAGATGTATCCATGGCAATAACCTTGCCACCCAATACCAAGCATCTGTGCTATTAAAACCCTTCCCCGCTTTTTATATGTCTGTTTAATCTTCCCTCTCCCCCTCTATCGCTCTATCCTTGCTAATGCATCAGTAATCTCCACTGGTAGACGTATCGCTACATGAATGCCCTCTCACCCCGGTGTTTGTGATGTTCCAGGCAGTAGACTCTAGGTCATATTAAAACGTGAGTGACACGACATAATTTTAGATTTTTGGACATAAGTTGGGAAAGAACAGTTCCCACTACAGAAGAAAGGTATTGGAAGGGTGTACTTAGGGGGGGAGGGTGGGGAATTTTTGTTTATGCGACACAAAACACACCTGTGCAGTTCTAGGATGCAGTGCCAATGGGAAATGATATCTGGGCAATTCATGGTTGTTTTTTTTTCCTTCTTAATTGTACAAATTCACTATCGCATATAAACAAAAGTATTTGAAAAAAATTCTTCACTACACTCTTCGAAAATAGTTGAACATTTTCTTTCAATTTTCATCGAAGACCAATATTATTAGTGGTATTTTTTGCAAAATACGATTTTTTGTTGTTGTTGTTGTTTTTTGTTTGTTCGTTTTTTAATGAAAGATGTCCATCAATTACATCCTTCTTCCACGTGCAATTTTTACTCGGAGGTTAATAGATTGGAGGCTCATTGGATCTGCAATGATTATTATCGTGAATTTGTACCTCAAATATTTACAGGGCTTCCTTCATAAAAACAGTTTGATCTACGTTACTCTCCAAAAATTGGATCAAAATCCAGTCTTGCATGAATATGGATGCGTTCATTTTTTCTAATGTTGGATCCGAATGGCACATTTTTTCCTTAAAGTCGAAATACAATTATACAATTCACATCATGTCTTTTTAGCCTGCTTTTATTTCCTTATTGCATTCGCGCATGCATAGCCTACATAGGCCTGTGTGCCAAAGATAAATTCTGCAAACCTATCATCGTAAAGTTGGACCTCAGATATTTACAGGGCCTCCTGCATAAAAAAAAGAAAAGTTTGATGTGCATACGCAACTCTCAAAAATTAGAAGTTTGTTCTTATTCACTGACAAAGCGTGTTGCAATTAGAGAGACGTGTTTATAAAAGGTAAATGGTCAGACAAGGGTGCCATAAAGCGAAATAATGTTTAGCCAACGAAATGTACAAACTTTAGGTGACTCAACAAACTACGATGCAATAACCCAACGTCGACGTAACTGATGCGTGTAAAAAAATATAATATGGCAGTTTTAAAATACATGAAATGCATATCGTGACTGATGCTTCAATCACCCTCGTTTTAGAAGATTTGGGGCTGAATCGCTGAAATACAAATCATCACGACAAATTCTAACTCGTAACTGAGACAGAGATAAATTCTAGAAAATTTGAAATCGATCTCGAGATGTTATATGCGCAGCAGACTCATCTGCATTTCATAACCGATGGTACAGTAAAAGATACATTGAATGAGTTTTCGGGACTTCAGATGCGTTCAGAATGATTTAAAACATGACGAAATATTTGAATAATCCATAAACCCTTCTTTTCCCAGAAGAACATTCCGAATTAAGTTTAAATTTGAAATGCATGTACTCTTAAAACGAGTCTTATTATTTTTAGGGTACCATCCATGATGTTCTTCTTAGAAAGGAGAATATAATCATCAAAGAAGCGTTCTTTCGAAATCATTATGGTGGAAGAGTTAGTAAACGCCATTTAACTACATGCTCTTGGGAAAAATACTTGAGAATATAAATGTAGGCCTTATACCTCCCTCCCCCCCCAAAAAAAAAAAAATAAATAAATAAATGAATAAATAAAAAAAAATAAAAAAAATAACCAAGATTCTGATTTGTTTATGGACAGTTACTTATAATAGGCCGGTTCAAAGCATTATATACGTGGTAAAAAGTTATCATGCGCGTATTTTTAATTTATTATTATTATTATTTTTTTTTTTTGAGGTGGGGGGGATGGCCTGATTGCCCATCAAGGGGGCGCCAAATCGACCTTAGAGTTAAATTAAGGAGCCCCAAAATCACATCGGGCCACACCGGGGTGCAAAATCCTGGATGCGCGTCTGGTTATGATTGTTCCCCGAATTGTAAATATCGCACCCCAGATGTCACTCAATTAAAGTATCCAAAATGTTCAATGTTTTTTAAAGTAGCTGCGAATATAACACGAATTGATCCCAATCTTCAATTGGTGTCAATTTACTCACTCGTAGACAGTATTCTCAACTATCTATTCAATACAAGAAACGCAGGCTGTCTCAGTCCTGGATGAAACCAATGGCGTCTGACATTGGATTCTGTGAGCTCAAATGATGAGCGTTCGGGTGTGTTTGGGGGATTCCTCGGGTCGCCGACCCTTCTGATAGTCCTCCTTTCCCGCGCTTTTGTCACGTCTTGGTATTTGCATTTCAAGTCGTCGCCCTCCCGCGGGACACGTCACATACCGCAGCCAAACTCTCTAATGCGAATACAATTGACTTGATTTCTATTTCATTCTTCCCTTCTCCCTGTATTTTTTTCGCACTCCAAATTCCTTCCATTCATTAAATTTGACCCGTATCCATATTACATGTGTTGAGTGTTGATAGTGATAAGCTGGTGTTAAGATAGTGATAAGATAGTGTCTGTTTGGGCAGTTGTTGGTTATCTCATTCCATTAGAAATACAAAGGTTTTATTATTATTGACGAAATGAATTGTAATACAGTGTCATTTCAGTTGTCATGGCATGTTTTTGTTTTTTTGTTTTTTTGTTTTTTTACATAAATAAATTGAACCAAAATTCCATTGATTCAAAATAACCAAACTGCACACTTTTGAAATCATTTACGTATTTGAAAATATACATGCAAAGAGAACGTAATTAAAAAAAAATATATATATCATGAAAATTTTAAGGTAGGTCTATATGATAATTGAGATGAATTTACATTGTTGGAAAATTGCAACACAATCAGACATTTCATTGCAATAAATGAACATAGAAATAAAATAATACAATGTTAACAATATTTTGTTAGACAAAAATAAAAATACAAAGAAAATGCAATTAGAATGAAAAAAAAAAAAAAATAGTAAGACGGTAAAAAAAAAAAAAAAAAAAAAAAAAAAAAAAAAAAAAAAAAAAAAAAAAAAAAAAATCCTAGCATTTTATCAATCTTCATAAGATGTGAACATGTTAATTTCCAAAGTTATTAATGTTTTAAGATCAGTTGAAGGATTTTGTTATGATGAGTACTAAGAAATGATTGGATGCTTGTAGTATCTTAGTAGAGACTTGGCAATGAGGAATGAAACTTTATGATATTTTAACCTTAAATATGTAAGGCAAAATAAATGAAAATAATGACAGAAAAATTTTAACAATGAGAATTGATAATAAATAATAATAATTTAAAAAAACGGAATTAAAGAAATAGTAAAAAGCTCTAATACATATTAATCATTAGACATTGGAATATTTCAATGTTTAGAGTTACATGATTTGCAGTCTATTGACTGAGCTTGTTCCCAATACGCTAGCCTTTAGACAAGGCTCTGTGTCTGTTGTGATGTTTATATCAGACGCCTACCGACTGAAAAAAGACTAATCGCGAAAGGCGAGGATTGCCAGCTCGCCACCGGGTCTCGCCAGCTTTCTTCGTCGACTGCTAGTCTCGTCTCAGCCACTACTTGACGAGGTGTATGGCCAAGTCACGAGGCCTTGTCAAAAGGCTACCAATACGCTCGCTTGTAGTAGCTCGGAAAATAGTGTAGCTTATACGGCTTTTCAATCCATGTAATAAACTTGGTAATAAGGCTTTGAGCTTTATAGCTTATATGAGTAACACAAAAAGAAAACACCAAAAATGAACTTGAAATTAAAACCAAATATTGAGACCAAAAAAATAAAAGAATTCGTAAAAAAAAAACACACATCTCCATAAGATATGAACATGTTGATTTGTAAAGGTACATGTTTTAAGATTTGTTCGATCGATTTTGTTAAGAAGGCGACTGAATGCTTAGGAATACGGCCAATAGGCTAGTGGTACTTACTGCTTTCAGTCCCATCTGAGGGACTTTCAAATGAGGATGTGTGCTAAATGATATCTATCCAGAGATATGGTATACGTATAAGATAAACAATAACCCCAAAAATGCAATTGAAAAGAAAAATATAAAAGTTAAATTGCAAAATGAATAAATAAACAAATAAACAAATAGAGAAATCAAGAAATCAAGAAAGAGAAAAGAAATCGTGAACAGTTGATATATCTTCGGTAGATATGAAGATGTTGATTTGTAAAGCTACATGATTTAAGATATTTTGATGGATTTTATTATAATTTGGGTGCTAAGAAAGCGTTTGAATACTTGTAGGAACGCGCGGCCAGTATAGGCATACTTTTTAGAGTAATATTTCAGAGCCATTCATAATACACGTGTTGTACGGGGATTAATACCGAACTCATTATAATCTCACAAACATACTCATTATCCCCTTGTCCCCGCTATTGTCTCCCTATTATATATTCCGCCATACCCACCCACCAACCCATCCACACACGCACACATACACACACACACACTCCTATTCACCCTCTCCTTCTTATGTCGTCTCACATTCGATAAAGTACTTAATTTTGCGTTATAAGTCCTTCCCAACTTCCAATCACTGTCTTTGTCACAAATTTCTCCGGTCCCCTTCCCCTATTTTTATCTTTCCTCTCTCTCTCTCTCCACCTCTCTCTGTCTCTCTTCTAATTCTCTTTATCTCTCTCTGTCACTCCCGTTACTCTATTAACCCCTTTTACTTCTATCTTCCCCTCTCCCTCTACCTTTTGTTTTCTCTCTAACGATTTTAATTGCGGTCTGTATAATTTATTTTCATATATTTCTTATGCGAATTAACAATTCAGTTTTCAAGAAAAATCGAAATGTTGTCTTCCTTTAATTCAAAGAGATATTTATTCAGATATTTATCATGTTATTGGGTATTATATTCTTTTTATTTCCATTCAACTTAGTGAGGAGTTTTTTTGGTTTTTTGTTTTGTTTTTAAGGGGGCGTGTTGAAACTTTCAATTATTTTGGATTAGATCCTTTTAGCACGTACTGATAGGGTAAATCAATAAAGAAAAAAAAATCGTCATGAGAAGTTGAATTTCATATGGCTTCCTCAATCTTCAATGCACAAGCTACCCATTCATTTACCAACTTTTTCTCCCAGTAAGTCAACAGTTTTCAAAGTTACCCTAATTACTAACATGGACGACGTCTCTAAGTCCTAATATAAGAAGCGTTCTGTGACAATTTTACAGCAAACAAAGGATGGTGATTTTGAAGACTTTATCTTTAACCTTTGCTGTAGCTCGGAAAACATATCTGCTAGCACCAAGATAATTAGGAGTTATGGGAAGAGGGCTGAATTAGAGCTACAGCGTCTTTTTTATCAGGGCTGCGCTGGTGATCTGGTTTAAGGATCACTTTCTGATTTCATGAAAGACAGGTTCTACAAATGGTGTAAACATGGTAAAAAGAAGCTATCAACAATCAAGTTCTAGCTGCTGTGATGAAGCAAGCACTGCCAAATACAAATAAGGATTGGAAGATGTTTACAGTTCTCCGGTCATGCCGGTGTAGATCATGACAGTGACTCCATCTACGTACACTGGCTCCTTGATGACAATGCTACACTGAATGATCTCTAACATGTCTAAGAGAGATATAAGAGTTTCTTCAAGGATGCCATTAACTTACAGGAAATAATAGAGGTACAGTTCCAGAAAGTTGGCCTACCCTATCTACCTCATCGTACGTGTCATAAAGTGTATCGTGATCTACAGCTCACCGAAAAGATGAATGATATCGATATACATCTATATACTTCACTTTGGTTACCGATGTGTTCTTGGCTATGAAATGGCGAAATTATGGAAGGTGACGGGGATGCCATTTTCTCATCAAGCTTCAGGAGCTTGACGCCAACGAACGTTAAATTCCTGAGGCTGATGCATGTTCATAAAAGGAAGCACATTGCTTTATGAACTAGTCAGTCATATCCACCCAAGGCATGGGACGATCATTGCCGTTGAGCTGGAATGTAACGGCAGCTACATTTGAGACTTCAGTATATCTCATGCCCTTGCCAGACCTATCGCAAGCAATTTGACGAGTTTTTCTTTGTACTGCTCAGTTCTAGCAATGTAGAATACTGATATGCAGATTGAATTAGATGGAAGTTGACTGGTGCTTGTCTTGCACGAGTTTCATATACTCTCCGCGACTCGTGCAGACCCTTTCAAAAAAAAAAAAAAGATATAAGCCTTTGGTCATGGGTCTATATGCTGGTTTACTTTGCAGCATTCCACTTTCTGAAATCACGGAGAAATCTTGTGCAACACTGATCTGCTTCCTGTCTTGTAGAACCTGTCTTAGTTATCTTCTTCGTGTTTAGACACTCATGTTAGAGGAGTTACTACAGAGGAATCAGCTTGACATGCATCATTGCAGAGTTATTCAATTGCTCATGACACTCAGCCGGACAAGGGAAGCTATTCGTCCGGTGAGCTGAGAATCAATTAGAACGGATTTATAGGTAGAACAACGGTTGCTCAAATCCTGAATAATTCAAGAGGTAAAACTGAACAACCTGCTTGCAGTGCTGACATTGTCGACGTCCAGAAAGCTTTCGATTCCATCCGTCGAAAAAAGATGATGAAAAATGACTACGGTATACCATCATGACCATCAAATCTACTAAATACCATGAACGGAACGTGTGACTATCTGAACACATGCAAAGTGAACAACCAAATTGAGAGACAGAAGAATTGAACATTCTTTGCTTAGATGTTTTGCAAGGAGATTGCATATTCCTTGTCTTCAAAATAGTTCATGAAATATGCACTTAGAAGATAGCTAGAAGACTTTAAATACCTGTTGGTCATCATGGTCATGGGTAATATCAACAGAGTCTGATGTCGCATCAGTGGGACAATGCCTGAAAGCTCTCATGTAAAATGATGCCATCTGGTAAGTCATTCTTTTCCTAGAATCAATTAAAGGCTCGAAGAAAATAATGCTGGTCATTGCTTCGACACCAGAGTTGGCCGCACCAGTCGCCACCTTTGGGAGCTAACGGAGAAGCGTGTAACAACACAAACGTACCGTAGACATTATAGAAAATTTGAACTGGATTAGTTTGCAACTTGGCACAAACGAAGTAAAAACTGCATGCAGTGACGGAGTAACCGAGGGATCTCCATGCTAGAGGTCTCCCTTTTTCATTCAGCTTGTCACTTTTATCCTGCCATCAGTCAGATGACTGGAACAATTTCATAGAATGCGAAGTGGGACATATTTGTAGAGAGAGAAAACCCACTCTCATAAGCACAAAGAGAATAGTGAGAATTGCTCTGGCCTTAAACAGTCAACTCAAGTTCTGAAAGGATTATGTTTGACATCCTGCGTCAAAATAGTCGCTTTTGGGCCTCTCAGTCCTAGATCCTCGAAGAGAAAGAGGAATTGACATCTTATTGCAGATTCCAAAAAGAAGAATGCGCTTACCTAAGGGGAAAACAAGGACGTATCTATAATCATTATTCGTGTGGTGTACTGTAGATCACGACAATGTATCTGACATACTTATACAACACAAGATTCTTTAGCTGTGCCTCCATTGGTCTCCTGATATGAAAGAAAATCTAGTACCTCATTGGGGGATCATTCAATTCAGCATTGTCAGTTAAAATTTGGCAGTGTTGGAGTTGTAGAAACCAGTTGTAGAACTTACATTTCGTGAAACTGGCAAGTGATCCTACGATCAAGACACTAGCCTCGGTGAGGAGACGCTCTATCGCTGATCCAGTCAAGAGGGTTCACAGAGTTTTCTCAAAAAAACAACCTATATAGGTGAAAATCGCCAGGCATAAATATGGTATATTCCAAGGTTGGCGCTTGCAATACTTGAATGGAATATACCTTCAGATCTACCGCAGGGTCAGGTAATGACCATTTATAGGCCTACCCGTTTCATTTTCTGCGAAACTGTCACGGAACGCTTGACGGGGCTGAGAAATGGTATCCCTTTGTAAATCGCGATTTTAGGCCCTGTCTTCAATTGGTTAAGAAGGCATTCCGTTACAATATTTGGAGAAAAAGCCGGTGTTCGAATGAAGTTTTACGATGAAAATTGAAGGAACCACCTGACATCCTTCTTCTCCCGCTGAATCTTCACTTTCTCCTAATGTAGTTGCTAAATACATCGTTGATATGATACTAATTTTGACAGAGTAAAACACCCCAAGGAAAAAAATTAAATAAATATATCAATATAAACGAAGACTTTGATTGAATTTTCAAAACTATATATATATATATATATATATATATATATATATATATATATATATATATATATATATATA
>CALNVZ010000174.1:9587706-9627322 GCA_940671915.1 Paracentrotus lividus
TGGCAATGTTTTAAAGCAACTCAAGGCGAAAAATATAAAAATTTGGGGACTTATAAGCTTAAAAGTCAACCATGTCTCCCAAACTTGTGAGCAAATTTGTTTAAGCACTGCCAATGGTCAAGCGGTGTACATCCCTGGACATAGTAGGCAATGCATGTAATCAGTCCCTTGCATGATAATTAATTTGTTTATTGGGAGAATAAGGCTAGGTATTATAATTTCTATAATAACCTAGCAAGATTACAAATTAAAATATTTCATCACAACTAAATTGGCCTTCATTTTCATCTCCTGCAGATAATTTGAACAAATGAAATCAGTCATGCTTCTCGAACATCACTTTAATTACGAAGTTCAACTACACTTTCTATTGTTATTCTCTTCAAGATTAAAATATAAAAATTTAATCATTACAGGAGGTTTTATTGCCTTTCTGGTTAAATGGATGTTAAGAAATTAAGGAACAAATGAGCTAATTTTGAAAATCACTTTCAGTTTGTCAAAGGGTCTCGACCTCATCTCTCATCTAATGAGTATCAACTTTTACAAAACCATTCAACTGGAGATATATGAATAATTTGCAATAAACATAATCAACATCAGAATTATTGTCAAACAAACTCTCATTGTGAGGTATGAGATTTCAATCATAATTAATGATGACAATTTTTGTTGTTTCCTTCAGGCGATGCAGTAACATTGAATGATATTCAAATTATTTAGCTCATTTTGCCAACATGATTATAAACACATAGGTTAGTCTGGTATTCCTTAAAAATTGCAGTCTAATCGCTTGCTTTACTTTCGAGATATCTATGATTTTATACTCAAATTTTCAAACCCATTCCCAGATGCTTTTGAAAACCGTGTGCATTTCAACGCAGCATTACATACACTGCATTTCATGTCGTAAAGTCCCTGTGCCTAAATGGATGCTAAGCTAGCAACAGAGCAGTAGTAAATTAATCATGCACAGCCATATCCTTAGCCTCGTTTGAAATTTTACTGTTTTAAGATAGTAAATGACTTTCATTTGATCTAAAACTTTCACTAGTTTGTTTTTAAGGTTAGAGCAATAGAATTTTATTCATTTCGATCTCTTTTGCACTTGTTTTTGGAAATTACTTAATCCCTTTAAATATCTCCTTAGAAAAAAACTCCCAGTACCACTTGGTTTATTTACCATAATTTTAAATAATACCTTCAAAGAGTATAATTCATGGAATATTATATAATAGAAAAGTTTTAGTCAATCAGATGAGAAATATCATATTTTCACATATATTCAATGTTTAAATCAACATATTATCACCATGGCCAGAATATCCTCCTAACAATAAATTTTGTATATAACCCAGCTGAGTTTAATAATACTTCATAAGAAACAATTATTATTTTGGCCAACGGATTTACAGGGCAACTAAGCTAGCAGCCTAATATATTTTCTGCTTCCTATAGCACCACACCTGCATAATAAAGATTTAATGAGATGGGGCGAGGACATGGATGATCAATATTAGATCATCCTTGGTCCAAAGAGCAGCCATTATAAAGCACTTCCATGAATAAGCTATGATCATGATACCAAAGCCCTGATCTTGGCCTTGATTAGTAGACATCTGGGCCTTCCCTTATGTTCAGGTGAGACCGATTATAATCATCCACTGTAGGGGTGGGACAAAGTACAGCCATCGTTTGTTTCTAATCTGACCTGGATTTGTGGGGAAAATGAATGAACTCTCGACCCTTGACTTCATCAATGGAGAGCGTTCCAATGGGAGTAGCTTTGTTAGCATGACTTACATTTGTTCATGTCAGTGCCTCCTTTGATACTTGAAGCCATTGCTATTTTCTAATCTACTGTAACTTGGATTGAACCCCATCTTCATTTTCAAACTCCATAAAAGAAAAAAACTAGTTTCACTGAGAGTATGTTCAATCACATGAGACACATTTTTTTACTCTGTGGGAACCAGGTTTACTTCTTATTAAAACTAGATCTAAATTTTAAAGAAATAGTGAAACTGACCAGAAATATATAACATGAAAAAAAATGAGCAAAGATGAGCAACTACTAGACAGATGCTCTACCAACTGAGCTATGGCAAGCCCTTATTCGATGTTCGTCCCAGAAAACCCCTCAGCTTTCAATGCTTATTTTCTTTTTGCTCATTTTTTTCTGAAGTAGATCTAATCATATGAGCCGGTGACACGACATTTGCTCCTGCGACAATTGCTCCAGGCTTTATTTCGTCTAAGATATAGGGTTAGGGTTAGGGTTGTAATAGGGATTTATATTAGGTTTAGGGTTAGGTTTAGGGTAGGGTATAGTGTAAAGTCCCTGGTTGAAGTTAGTCATTCGATTAGTGTATGGAATTTATAGCGGAGCAATTGTCGCGGGAGCAAATGTCATGGAATCAGATGAGCCCCCTTCTCTCCAGACCCCAAAGCTCCAAAGGGTTAAAAGGAAAGAGCTTGATATGTATCCACCTATTCAAGTTTCTTGTTTAGACCCTGGCCATGTAAACACACCTTACCTTGCTCCCTATGTCACTACAATCATTACAATTTCAAATAAATTATTTTTTTACAGTGAAATTTCCTATTCACTGTTGTTTTTTTCTCTGTCATATCAGTGCCCTATAACAAAAAGAGTTAAGATCAATTACAAATTGAAAGGATCTCCTTGTTGATTGGCCTGCTTGCATTAAAGTCCATTGTGAACAAATCAGAATGGTTGTTTTAAATCTGCAATCGATCCTAACTCTTTATACCACAGGGTACAAGTTGAAACCCTTGTACCATGTCATATGTTGACAGAGGCGTTGGAAGGCTCTGCGGAGACAAAGGATTGGAGGGGCAGGCAATTGTGTGTTAACAATGGCTTGCCCCTCTAATCCTTTGTCTCCTCAGACACTCTGTATGTTGATGAAACTTACCTGAGATTTGTCTGGCTTCCATCCGATCATAAAGAGCACTTGAAATGTAGCTGGTATAGACCCATCCTCATTACCATACATATCTGGAGGATTCAAAGAAAAACAATCACGATTTATAAGTATGCTGCCAAACTGAGCTATAAAAATAATTTGAATGTTGAACATCCAGCACATATTGAGATACATTATAGTGTAGAGTATATCAACAAAAAATGGTTGCAAGAGGGAAACACTCTTTAATAGCATAAATATTAATCACAAGTTGGTAGTGTTTGGTATTTCCTTAAAGAAATGTAAAAGATTTTCTTCTACAACTCTTTTCCACCTCATTTTGCGGAAGTAACAATATAAACCAATGAACCTTCAATCAGGTATGCATATAAAAAAAAGTACTTCAGATCAAAAGCAGAATCTTCTCTCAATACAATGACCTACATACATTGTATGTACAGGAATAATTTAACCTTTAAATGAGATTAATTAGGAACATCAAATTGTGACTGAATTTGAATTTTAACTTTTAAATGGCTATTACTTCACATATCAACAGTTCAAAGCCTTGAAGTCAAGAAAGTTTGGTTAGACCAGAATTAAACAATATCCAATAAATAGAGGAAGAGGTGAATTAACCGGGAGCTTCTTTGCTGCCATATAGCACCAAATCCACGTCACATATCAACAGTTCAAAGCCTTGAAGTTAAGAAAGTTTGGGTAGACCAGAATTAAACAATATCCAATAAATAGAGGAAGAGGTGAATTAACCGGGAGCTTCTTTGCTGCCCTACAGCATCAAGTCCGTCTTAAGGGCATATCAAGCGTCAGATTTCCTCTTAAAGTCGATCAAGCCATCATTTATATTCATTGGTTATTGCAACCGTCACAAAGTAGCATGTGATATGTATGAAGTCTCATGCACTTCAGGCAGTCATTGCAGGGGGGCAAATTTGCTTCTCAAGAACAACATGGAAAACATCAATGAATATTGATGACGGCCAACTTAAAAAAAACTCGGCTGGGGGATGTGAAACATGGTCTTTGCTCATGAAATATACATGTTTTGATAGTATTGGAATTCATGCTGGCAGGAGTGATTTAGCTTCAAGTGTGAACATCATTTAACCTCTCGTTGAAACTCCAACAGCTAGCAAAAGAAGGATTCTTCATCCCTCCAAAGGGGGGCAATTCAGAAATCAGGTCAGGTTCTGGTTTGCAGACCATCTTGGGAGAGAAGAGGATGTGAAAATGAAGAGGGTGAATGAATAATGCAAAATAAAAACTTCTCCCTCTGCTCATCCTTATCTGCTTCATATAACAAACTTATGAGTGCATCTGTGATTTGGATGGGGATTGAGGTGCTATTCCTGATCATCAGACTCTCATACATGTACATGTATGTGTACCGATGCCTTAAACCCACAAATAAAGCACAAAATGCACAATGGAGAAAACAACAAGAAAAACAGGTTTTCCTGTATAGGATATCTTCTTCTTACATGATATTTAACTTGATTATCTACAGTGTTGAAAAAATGAATTCTGGCGATTGATGAATTTTGAAGTAAGGATGATTGTTGAAGAGGAACACCAGGGAGAAGACAATTTTTTTTTACACAGTGTTTTTCAAAGATAGGCTGAACTTATAACTGTGACCCTCCAGCTCAAAACTACAAATAAGTCACAAGAAATCATATTTGGGGTTTGTTTTCTGAAACTAGACATTCCAAGCTTTCTAACGATAACCAAACACTAAGTTAAATATCATATCAGAGAAAGAGCTTTCAATATTTTCCTAGCCAGAGAACCTGCTCCTCCTACAGTTTATTCTGTTGTTCTATTTGCAATCTACTGGTGGTTTTGAGGCCGCAGTCACAATTAAAAGGTTCATTTAAAGTAAAGAAAATATCTAAAGAAGTAGATCAGCACCTGGGTAAAGTAATGACTAGCCTAGGTTTATGCAATCAAACCACCTTACCTTTGTAAATTGCAGCTGCGGCGGCCATCGTATCTCTCTGAAGATAATTTTTCCTGGACCATGATGCATTATTCTCTGCCATGCCTTTAAGATCATGCATGAGTTCATACATGGATGGGTAATTCACCTGCAATTCTTCCTTATCCTGTGGCAGGTAGAGAACAAGGGGAGAAAAAAAAGAAGAAGATAATAATTCATCAACCCTCAAATCAAACTGGGGCTTTTGCGATTTTGGTGTGTAGTATAATGTATAAATACACTCACTCATTTGGACATTGATTCTGACAAACCAGACATTAAAAAACAAAAACTTTTCAACAATCTGTGCACTTTGTTTTAAATCATTCCTGTCCTTCACGAAACAATTCTCTACTTTTTTCCCATTATGTAATCATTTGTGTCATTTATGAAACAATTCTCTACTTTTTCCCCATTGTCTAATCAATCATGTCATTTATGAAACAATTCTCTACTTTTTCTCATTATGTAATCATTCCTGTCATTTATAAAACAATTCTCTACTTTTTCCCATTATGTAATCATTAATGGGTCATTTATGAAACAATTCTCTACTTTTCCCCATTGTCTAATCATTCCTGTCATTTATGAAACAATTCTCTACTTTTTCCCATTATGTAATCATTCCTGTCATTTATAATACAATTCTCTACTTTTTCCCATTATGTAATCATTCCTGTCATTCATAAAACAATTCTCTACTTTTTCCCATTATGTATTAATCATTTGTGTCATTTATGAAACAATTCTCTACTTTTCCCCATTGTCTAATCATTCCAGTCATTTATAAAACAATTCTCCACTTTCCCCCACAGTCTAATCATTCTTGTAATTTATAAAATAATTCTCTACTTATTCCAGTTGTCTAATCATTCATCAAATATTCTATCGTTACATCCTATCTCTACTTACATATAATATTAAACATTTAGAAATTAACAGAAAATATCAGAAAAGAAAGTTGTAAGTTAACCCATTGAATACTAAGCCCACATATATGCGAGCTGAAGAAACACAGAACATCCCTCTTATCTGCTGTTTATTTCACTCATGATTGCATAAACATATAAAGACCTTATATAATTTAAATTATCTGACATTGATCTATTTAAATATGTCTTTGTTTCACCTTTAAATGAAAAGTATTTCTTGCAAGCATGCTTGACAATCACGATTCATTCGGCTTTGTAAAAAGTTCTCAGTATACAACGGGTTATGAAAGTCCTTACTTCAAAGCGCAAGTTACGTGATAACTCCTCAAAAGTTGATTGAACCCCCAAAAAGAAATGATGTTTACTGTATCTAAGATTACTTTTAATAAGAAGAATAACAATAAATCATGGCTATGGTTTTTATTCTAATTCTTTTTCCCTTTTCTCTTCTCTTTCATTTATTTTATCAAACAAGAGATTTGCCAACTCTTTATCTGACTTTGATAAGCTTAGATCTTGCTATCAACATCTTTAACACATCACTCACACGCCCATGAGAGGAGTCTCCATAGTATGCATTCATAAATTCTTAAAAGAGATCCTCCACAAACCCCCACAATGCTATTAAACCTACATCTTTCCGCTAAATTATGTACAGGAAAATCAGAGAGATTATTATTAAATATAAATTACCGGTATGGTTTAAAACAAATCACAGCTTTCTCTTGAAAGGGCATACATGCACATGTACAGGTACGTAGGCATTACGGACAATGTTTAAAACAAATCTCAAATTTTTAGATATTATGGCATATCACTACAAAAATGTTTTCCCCTCTCTTATGCATTAGCAAATTGGAATGATACAGTTTGACATCTTTTAACCACAGTAAGTTGGCAATGTCAAGATTGATTTGCGCATGAAAGAGGGATGTTTCATGACTTGTACTTTGATCAATCCATTGAATACATCTCTTTCACTGTAGTTTCTATATTTTCATCATTTTCATCACATTCCTCAGTTGGTTATCACATGTTAAACAAATTAATATGGTAAATTTCTCAAAATATGTCTTTGCTTTTAGTGTTACATTTGGTAGAAAAAGTTGTCTTTTGAAATTGATATTAAAATCTCCAGCATCTATACACGTAGATGAGATTTTTCATCATCAACCAGGATGTTCTGCCTACATTGGGCAAACAGTTACATGTATGCTCCAGTTCTCCAAATTGGTGCATTTTGAAAATAGTGAATTCAAATTGTTTTCTGAGCCAATTCTTCCTCAGCTTACATGTATGTTATGCCAAATATAATGTCACAATCCAGGGTAGAGATTTACCTTTGTTTCAAGAAAATCTACAGTACAGCTGTTACGTTTACATCCCTCAGAAGTAGGGCTTCCCTCTTAATTTGGTTATAAACAGATTAACCTTACAGTTTGTTGCTTTATAAACCATGACTTTTAAATGTCATTGGAAAATGTAATGCCAACGCTATTACTGATTTTTCTTCTATGGTATCATAGAGAATTGCATTTTTGATGGCATATTTGGAATTCATACCCTATAAAAGCTTGATAGAATAGATGATAAAAATCATATATCGTATCAAGCTTTTATAATACATGATATAATTTTCTTGTTAAAACTTTAATGCTTAACCCTTCGGATGCGACAGGCTTATACAGAAGCCGAGATAATTCCCTAATATGACGACGAACTTTGCCAGCTTTTTAGCAGCTTTTGGGGGCTAAATTTTTTAGGAATATTACAAAGATATATTCATTTCCGATATATTCATTAAAGAAATAACCTAGTTATGTGGGAAAAAATCGAGAACAATTCATTTCCAAAATTTTTGACATGATAAACGAATCCCCCGATCTAAACTTTTGGCGTACGCATATGCGTCCGGTGGAGAAGAAGAAAATAATCAAATGAAGCTCGAGAGGAGAAAGAGAAATAAAAATCGAGAATGAGTGATTTCACGTTCGGTGTTATAATCGGTGTTAGTGTTTATTTTGGAGCAGAAGTCTGATCTAACACCGAACGTGAAATGGAATAAAATCAGTCGGTGTTAGGTGTTGACCTCTAAATTTTGACGTATTTCCGGTTGCTGGTGTTTCATTTTGTGTCAAATGTCGTCTGCTGAACCGAGCTCTGCAGCCGGTGTTAATTTTCACGTGCAAATTTCCATTAACTAACACTAAACCCCTAGGGATTAAGAAAAAGTTCATTTCACACTCGGTGTTAGTGTTGGTGTTAGCCAACGTTTGGTTGTCTTGTGAATAATAAGGCAGTGGAGGGTCCAGTGGCAGAGAAACTATACTTTATTTTTTCAGAATTATTAATCAATTAAATATATTAGACCAAAGAGGGTACTTCAGGACCTACAAAATTGGTTACTTTTGGGTTAACGAGATGGATTCAAAATTGGCTACTTACTCTTCAAGCTAACAAGGGTCCAAGAAATTTCATCTAAATTCATTGAAAAAAATATTAGAAAATATAAAATAAGGTATTCCGTAGTAAATCGTATAAGGAATAAATATGATCGACATGGATGTCTTCTCAATCTATATTTGGAACAAAAGGCATGATCAATCACTGCTAATCTGAACCGATGTACGAAATTATAGGGTCTGGGGGCTACGCGCTGCGCGGCCCGGCCTGGCTTTGAAGTGATTAGGTAACGTCCATTTCCTGCTGCTTGCAAAAAACTGCTCGAGATATGACTGTAAACTACTGTTCATCAAAAATATCCACATGAGGTAATTTGTATCAAGAGAGAGTTTGAAGAAGGATATAATTTCGATTTACTAGTATGATTCTAACCTTTAAGTGCCTTCTTCAGGTATATTCGAACAGTTTTAAACAACAAAACGGTACTTCGCTACGAATTGCGTCGACGCCATTTTTTTCTTCAGAGACCGGTGTTAGGCTATCGATCCCGCGCGTGTTGGGATATCGGAATCGACTCTCATGATCTGAGCTCGGTGTTTGAGCTCGATTTTAGCAGAATTTCACTCTGCTAACACTACACCAACACCAACACCGGAACGTGAAAATCACTCAATGAGAAGAAGTGAGATAAATAGAAAGCAAACAAATGAGAGGGGTTGATTATTTGACGTTTTGACTGAATTACATGTATTTTGTTGTAACCATAGTGAAATGTATAGTATGCTAAATGCAGTAGGCAATATAGGTTAAAATTCTGGCTTTTATTTCAAAACTTCTAACCCCTGTGCTTTTAATGAATGGGGCTTAGCCAAAGGTGCAGAGGTCCAGAGGTTCAAAGCTCGCCGCTATGATCTTTAAGCCATATTTTATAGAAGAATTTGAAAGAAACAGGACCTCTTTTCAGACGCTATTCAGTGGGCTTATAGATCGAACCGTGCGTACTGCACATACATTATGCACTTTGCATTGTGAATCCACTAAAAAGGAAGAAAGTGGAACTTCTGCCAACCTTCTTTGCAAAATAACGCATCTTACATGTACATTTGGTTTTGATGAATATGCCTTACAGTGTTAGATAGAAAAAAGTCTGACCGAAAATGATCGCGTGAGGAGCAAGGAGTAATGAAAGCAAAAAAATAACAAATTTCTATAATACTGTCAGAGAACAAGAAATCGCTCTGCCACAGGGATAACAATCGCGGTGCACAGGCCCGCGCTCAAAGGGTTAAAAAAGGTTTTACAACAAAGAATCACAAAGAAGCTGCAAGTATTAACCTAGGGACTTTGTTACTGGGGATAAATGCATACACCAAAGGCACAGTCTACAGATTTAAAACAGCTCTTAACTTACAAGGAAATATTTTCAGATTGTATTTAAAAAAAATATATATATATTTAGTAAAGTTTATTATGATTACTGAAATACTGAATACAGAATACAGAAATCAGTACACATTGGTACATGTAGCTCTATATGCCCCTGTAAGGATTTAAAAAAAAAACAATCCAAGGTGTTACAGAATAGAATGTATTATACAGACTCATTGAGACCGGTTGCTTTAACATATTATCTTTGTTCTCTCTTTCAAAACTCATAAGGCCTAATATGCAGGAACTTTCATGGGTTGATTTCTAACCTACTGTCTTTCATATGGAGATCATGCTGCCAATCTAAAGAAAAGGGAGTTATGTATAGCAAAAGTCTTCAAAGGCGCCACCGACATGCCAATGACAAGGCCCAAACGCTACTGCAATTTTGAAGAAGTCTTCAAGCATGCAAGTGGCATGATCCTGCAAGGAAAGAACAAGCCTAGGGTTTGATCAGACCCATGGCGCAAGTGTACTGGCATGAATATTGGCATATCAAGCAGTCTAGGTCCCAGAAGCCAAATCATTCACCCATAGGGGTACGTGTTAAAAATGAAGAAGCAAAAAAATCATGGAAAACTGTGTATAATGAGGATATTCATGCTTTTGCTATAACTACATAATATTGTTATCTTTATCTCCTTATAGTATGAAGTGACATTCTTCAGTTTGATTTTTTCTAAAATCAGCCTGGCATAATACTATACCAGGTTTTATACCATCACGACTTCCAGTTTCTGGTTCTTACACCTTAAAATAAGGTCTCAATAAATTCTACTGGGACCCAATGTAGCTCTGAAAAGAGACTCATCTGAAGCACTAATGATTCCTCTTTACAAAAATATAAAAACATTAGTTTCAATATGTGTTATCGATTTTATTTGAATTATTTTCCAAACCATTACATCATCTTTGATACGCGTTTCGGGCATTTCCCAGCTTTCAAAAGTCTAATTAGAGGTTTGCGTCCCCAATGAATAGGTATCAACGGTAACATGAGCATGCCTCAGAGCATTGTCACTCATGTCAAGATCAAGTGCAGTAATAACAATGAATGTGTAATGTCATTTGAAGAAATTGCTATTTGGCTAATTATGGTGGAGTTTTGACAAAGAGAAGCCATGACCTAACAGAGCCAGCATCTTAGTCACACTAGGCTAGCTGCACAAGCTCGAGCTAAGAAATAGAGCGCTAACTGGTGGATCGGGAAAAAAAAAACTGACAAAGAAACCGGTCCTGCACTAGCTCAAGCTATTTCAAAATTTCACATTAACAACCTGACCTGGAACAAACAAGCCCGATGTGTATTGCACATCTGGTAACTACCGCTAGCCTATACACACACAGGTGCACGATTTTGAATATATCTCGAGCTAGTGTAGCACCGCGCAAAATAGCATGCTATTTCGTGCTAAAACCGCAAACCAGCTCAAGGTTTTTCAAGAAAGCCTAAGATGACACGGACTCGGATTTCCTCCAAAGTAGCGTGCTATTTGACCGCAAAGCCGGATCTACTCTGATCGGGCTAATTCATCGGATCACAAATAGTGTGCTATTTAAAATAGCACCGCCTATTTAGCCAAGTTTTTTTCAGTAAGTCTTCAAAAGCACCACCGACATGCCAATGACGAGGCCTAAATGCTACTGCAATCTAGAAGAAGTCATCAAGCATGCAAGTGGCATCATCCTGCAAGGAAAGACAAGCCCTTGGCTTGATCAAACCGACCAGGCAAGGGTACTAGCCTGAATATTGGCATATCAAGCAGCCAAGGAGTAGGTATCAACGGTAACATGAGCATGCCTCAGAGCATTGTCACTCACATCAAGATCAAGTGCAGTAATAACAATGAATGTGTAATGATGTCAAAGAAATTGCTTTTTGGCTAATTATGATGGAGTTCTGACAAAGACAAGCAATGACCTAGCAGAGCCAGCCTCTCAGTCACACTGATAAACCAATTCTAAAGCAACAGATTATCAACAAAATATTGGCTAATCAAGCTCGTGTAATCTTAAGCTTTGTGTATTGTTAAGGCCCGTCCACATCAGCCCAAGCTTTCAAATTAGTTCACGACTTATGATTCAGCAAAATAACCTGATAAGAGCTAATTCTAAATAATTTGTGATGTGGATGCAAGTAAGGGGCTATTTCGTGTGCTTGACCTTGATTTTCATGACCAATTAATAGTATGTTGTTTTTGTTTTCATTTTCTATTCATTTATTTTTTTTTTTCTTTTGAGGTGGTGGGGGGGGGGGGGGGGGGGGGGTAAATACTGCACAAATTAACGCCCTATTTTGAAGGTGAGGACACACTCAAGATTTGGGTCAGGATAAGTAATTTTTTTATATCCAACCCAAAGCAAAATCACATAGCCCAAGCTTGAGATTCAAGAATCCACATCAACTCAAGTGCAAGATCACTTCACTTGGGTTGATGTGGATTCTTGAATCTCAAGCTTCATCTTGAGGATGGCTGATTGGGCAAGAATCTTCATATTGAGCAAACTTGGGCTGATGTGGAAGGAGCTTTGGTCAGGTGTAAATTTCATGAGAGTCACGTGGGCTTAACACTGGAGTGGAGTCAAACATAAAGCATGTGCCCCGGGCTATAATGTAATGGGACAAACATTTGATGCATTTACTCGATTGACCTTTGAATAACTATGGAGTTTGTAGAATGATTTTCGATGAACATACTCCGACTTTCCCCGAAGAATAGCAAAGCTATCACTTCTTAAATTTAACATTGATAAAAAGTTTTGTCAATACTGACACTTTGAAATAAACAAAAACTTGTTGACTGCTTGAATCATATTCTAGAATCTTCTCAAAGATTGAATGTAATTTCAATTTGTTCTTATGATATAGGGGAGACTGGGGTAATTACGGCCCTGGGGTAATTATGGCCCCTTTGTCTTTGAGAGCTTATAATTCTTTGCTGCATTACACAATGATAATAAATTTTTTACACATGCCTAACTAAACTCTTCCTATTATTATATGAAAAAAATAAGCCATTTACTTCAAATTTTGTGCTTAGGGGAGCCTAAAATGTACGGCAATCACAATTCTGTTCTTTGGAAAGTGGCAAGTCTGCTTTTTTATTTTGGTGTGATATCATTAATTAAAATCATTTAAGATGAAATTTTGATTGAAACAGAAACAATAGGAACTAACAAACACAACAGAAAAACTTCCACCTGAATATCTTCAACAGTAGAGCTATAAAGAGGGATCAAATTGAAAACGTAATTTGGGGTAATTATGGCCCCCAATGCATAAACAGTGTATAAGCGCAGATCGGGACATTAACTTGTATGATTATGTACATAAATAAACATGTATGTATTCATTGCTATTACTGCACAATTTCAACATTTTGGCTGAACCAATTATTGAATGAATCATTGTTGGTTGTTGACAAGTGTATTAGGAATACCTAACAACAATTATTATACATTACCATAATTAATTAGCATAATATCTTTCAAGTCATGCAGTCATGACAATAGGGGCCATAAATACCCCAACCCGTGGGGTAATTATGGCCCCCCAAAGTTTTTAACATAATGGTAATTCATATGCAAATGAGAAGTCACAGGTTTATACTTTCCTTTGTATATTATAGGTATATAGACTGACTGTAGTCTTACATAATTAGAATATTATTGAACTTTTCATTTAATAGATGGAATAGGAAATGTGAAAAAGGGGGCCATAATTACCCCAGTCTCCCCTACATCCTCCCCAATGATATCTTGGAGATTTCATACAGTTTATAATCAGAACTCAGCAAGCTAAGATGTGCTTTTAAACAAACTTGATAGATAGAGATCGCTAATCTGTGATCTGTGTATGAGCCTGAACTGTGTGATTAAATCTCCTTTAGAAGATATTGCTCTAATCTACTGTCTACTGCATTATTTGAGGAATCAAATGAAGGAATTGCACTTCAAACCAGAAAGACAGAGATAATGAAATGGGAAATAGCTGATGGGAAAATATTATAACTAAAAGTCTAAAACAATTAATACCTTAAAGGAAAAAGATCTGATCAGCTGATAAGCATGTGGTATTGGATGGTATAAAAGGATTTAATATGTTTCTTCTATACAACTATTTTGGGGACCAAAATGCAAGATCTGTAACACGAACATAGCTTATGTTTGAAGTAAAGGAGAGAGGGAGCGAGGATGGGTGATAGGGTGGATGTTACAAGCGTTTCTAACAGGTACTACCCTGGGGATAATAGCGACAACCAGACTGGATCGAATAACGAGGCTTTTCAATCTGACACAAAGTGGAAGGAAGAAGCGCCACCAGAGGGCTGATGTCTCATTAACCATCACATCAGGCTCACATTCGGCCAGAGAACTGCCCGTGACAGCCACATGGTGTGTGTGTCTGCCTTGGTTGATTCTAAGGCTTGGTGGCACATTATTCATGTGATCGGTCATGTGAGTACAAGCCGATACAACCTTGAATGCATCACACCATGAGGAAGGGATTATGTTACACAAGCTTACTGTAATGACTAAAGTTATTCGTGGATACCCAACTCACACCGTCACACAGACTTTGAATCTACATGTACCAATAATTTACACTCTCTTTAAATAGCCACTCATACATGTAGTCCTATATTCACAAAGGGTAGCAAAATGTGACACAATCGCGAGAAGCAGATGTTCAATTTATTAGAATTTTTTGCCCTGAAACTATTAATAGGGATGTTCACTAAAATTTCAAGTTCTTTTTAAGTTGTTTTCGCTAGGCTTATTGGATAAAGCATGTTAAAAGAAACATTTTGGTACTTGAATTATCACAATTGGATGTTCCATTTCAAAGATATGACCCAAAGAGTGCCTCAGATTACCAATGAGCTGCTAGAACACTTTAACAAGTTTCAGACAAAGCCAGAAAATGCAATAAAAGCTCAAGTTTATGGTCCTTTTTTCTTTGATTTATTAAACCAAATCACACCAAACATTTACTATGTGTGTATCAACATGAAATGAGATTATAGTAACACAATTGAGGCGTATGAGTAGATTATACAAAATGTTTTTGGCAGTACAAAACTGATGGTTTGACATGTGATCCAATATGACCACCGTGGAAAAATACTCCATAGGGCATGTTTCAATAGGAACACCCTAGACAATAGGCTATTTCAAGGTGGTGTGGCTCAGAGCTGAGTGTTGAAGAGGGTAGAGTAATTTTAAAACTTAATTGGCCAGTGGTAAACATCATTTTTTGTTTTTCACTCCAATACATTTTTTGTTAAAAAATAGTTAAATTTTATAGATATACCCACTTCTGCTTAGCTGAATCTATTCCAATCATGAAAAAATCCAGTCATAACACACATCACACAGAAGCATCACTTTGAACATGCTGTAGTTTTCTTCATATCAATTATTTCAACAACAGAAGTTGATCACCTGCTGAGGTATTTTCTAAGGAAGAAACTGACCAATTAGGAATAAAAATGATTGATATTTACCACTGGCCAAAAGACAATTTCGAAAGCTGTTTTTTATTTAAAAATTTGCTATTTCTCTGCCTGTGTATTATTGAGTAGGCAGAACACTTAGTGCATGGGTTATTGTTTGCTTTGTAAATACATGGGTGACTACATCCATACAGTGAAGTGGAAACTGTTCTAGTGGCTTTTTGCTTTTATGTGGCCATCCCTACTATTAAAAACTGCCTGTGAGTGAGAAGTACAAAAAGGAACATGCAACATATATTTTGTCATACTTTGCTAGCCGTAGTTAAACCAAAGATCCAAGCTATGGCTTAACTTCCGACCCCTTTGTGAATATGGGCCATAGTGTTAATGTAATTTACACTTTAAAATCTCCTTTAGGACACTTTTCCCTCTCATCAATGAGACTGGGTATATATATATCAAAGTACTGCACCATGAGTATTGTTGATTATTATTGATTCCAGACACTGTCCATGGAAATTATCTTGTGCACTCAGAGCATTAAAGGCACTAGCATATTATACATCAATATTTTACATGATTACCATCCCTCTGGCTCTGAGCATTTAATTTGTATTATATTACATAATAGAGAGATTGACAGAAAAATTAATTAATTTTCAAAATCACACGTTCGGTTGAACGTCCTGGCAGCATAATTCAATTTCTGGAGAACAGATGAGCTCTACCTCAACATGAAATAACATGTTTTTGAGATATGAAGCACAAATGTAATTAAGATTATTACAATAAATTCTCGGGAGAAAAAACATGTTTGTTCGGAAACCTAGCAGTTTGTGCAATCATGAAAGAAAAACCAGAATGAAAAGCTATCAATGTAATGAGGATGTCATACACAAACATTCACAATCTTTCGCATCGAGTCGCATTTATAATCACATGATACATTACACTATGGAATTAAAGGTCCGATTATGATTCCCTTCAGCTAGTTCAACAAAGAGGCCCCCATGGCAACAATTCATCACAATACAATTTTGTTTATAGAGAAATGCTGGACTAAAAGAAAGGGAAACATTGCATGGGATTAAAGGTACTATTCAAAATGATAACAATACAAATAACAAGGGAGGAGATCAATAGAGATGAAATGAGTAAACGAAAAAACAGAATGATACAGAAGTAAAGCAAAATAAAGAGTACACTAAAATAAAATAAAATGAAACAATATAAAATAAATTTTATCAACATCTACTAAAGATAATGATCTGCTGAGTCAAGAAAAGGAAAAACTGAAAAAGAGAAGGAGGAGAAAGAGAGGAGGTAAAGGACAGGGAATAGGGAGAGATTGAAAGGGAATATATACAGAAATATACAATCATCCTAGGGAAAACAGTACATCAACATCTACTCAAGATGCCAGAGGGAGAAGAAAAATAAAAAACATAGAAATAAAGAAATAGACAGATAGATAGTGAAAGGGAAATATAAACAGAAAGAAATCTTGACAATAAACTTAAATATATAATCAGCTAAAATAAAGGTGAAAATAAAGTGTATCCACATCTACCAAAGATGTCCCCTCTTCAAGATCCTTGTCAGACCCTATCCCTACAGAATCCATCAATTCGGGCTGGAACACTTCCAGCGGTGGGGGAAATGATTTGCCAATAAAGCACCTTCCATTACCCTTCTTATCTGTGATTGGCTCAGTGAGCCCTCCAAAGTAACGAGAACCAGCGTGAGTAGGCCAATCGGATTAGCCAGTCATGAGGATTAATGAGGCACCACCTGGAGTAGATTAACCGTCTGTCAGAGTAACTCCTGAGATACAAGCTTCTCCATTCCAATTCACAAGCATTCTCAAGTCATCATTGTGTCATATTACATCCACTTTTCGGTCAACTCTCAACGTACCTTTTTATTAAATCTCAGTGATAAAGCTGAGATATGCTGTGTCTGGAGCTTCTTTTCTTATTCTTCTTAAATTCTATCAAAATTCAGATAAATATGATAATAACATTTTGGGGGATTTGTAAAGTGACTAAAACATAG
This sequence comes from Paracentrotus lividus, assembly GCA_940671915.1. Taxonomy (NCBI): domain Eukaryota; kingdom Metazoa; phylum Echinodermata; class Echinoidea; order Camarodonta; family Echinidae; genus Paracentrotus; species Paracentrotus lividus. The sequence goes on from CALNVZ010000174.1 coordinate 9,604,910, forward strand.
ACTAGGTCTCTAAGTGCTTTACAAACATTAACTTATCATTAGTAAACCGGTCATCAGATTTAAGCTTGCCCAAACACAATGTACGCTCATTCTCCACTCCCTGATGAGTATTTCAGCTAGTCACCATTAAATAAGGTGCGCAAAATGCTGATCAAACCGCAGACGTTCAAATCCTACCAGGCACCCATTCACACCTGGGTGGGGAGAAGCATGTACACGAAACACATTGCCAAACAACGTACATGGTGTGCCGGGGGTCTCAGAATTCGAACCCAAATTTTAAAAAAAGTGGGGATTTTTGTGGGGGGTTTTTTTTGTCAAGAATGTCATTCGTTAACCTCTATAATATAGGCAATTCCATGAGCATTGAAACTCTTACATTTTAATCAGGTTTTTAAAACCTGTATCAAAACCAAAATATGACCCACATATTACTTGCTATCCTTAAATGAAATTGTCAGAAAACCTCATTGAAGTAATTTAATTATTTTTATCAATTTACCTGTTTTCTCAGCTACCACATCAGCTCGAGAAATGCAAAGAAAGAGTCATGGCAGTATTTGCAAACCACATTGTTTTTTTTTTTTTTTTTTTTTTTTTTTTTTTTTTTTTTTTTTTTTTTTTTTTTTTTATTCTGTTTTGTGATAATGCACTCTAATGGTTAATCCACTGAAGATCCAAAATAAATATTTTCTCCATGGCAGGTGAGATAATTATTCTCATTATTGCACTGTTTTCTCTTTGTACAAGCATAAAAAGAACTCTGCTCTTTAGCTAATAATCAACTGTAAACATTTGTTTAGCAGTCCTCATAATGCCTTCAATGCAAATGTCATTTGCCAATTATTGAACTATATGCAGAGAGGCAGTAGGACATTTACATGTACGATATTGTATAATTTAAGCCCTTCTTGACCTTACATTCAGCAGAGCAAATGAAAAATGTCAACAATTCTGAAAACTATGTCAATCATCTCGATAATGGGCCAAATGCAAAATTATAGCTTCATCCAGTCAATCATATGAAGATCATGAAGATAATTGGGCATGATTGAAAATGATAACTGGCATATATACATGCAACATATAAAAGTTTATGTGTAACGACTTTAGGTGTAGAAGTTCTGTAAGTGACTTTAGGTGTAGAAGTTCTGTAAGTGACTTTTTTTTTTTTTTTTTTTTTTTTTTTTTTTTTTGAATATCCAATCCTATCCTGAGAATAATCTATATCATAACATTCATATATAGTTTTTGGTAGAGTAAACTTGATGAGAATCCATAAAAAGGAAATCAAGTTACTATTTTAGACATAGCACATATTTTTATTATTTCATATTTTTTTGCTTTCATCTGAATTGCCTTTACCCTTGCATATACCAATATATCAAAGAGTATTATATAATGCCTTAGCAGATTCCTTTCATTTGACTGGAGGATTGTTGGTCACATGATATTCAATGAACTTTCCATTGAATGACTACAATATGAAATACATGTATCAAGATTTTAAGAGACAGAAACAACTTGTATCCTTGAATATAGAATGTTTGGAATAATCATGGAGGCTGTTTTTTTGTTTGTTTTTTTTTTTTTTATAATGCCTTAGCAGATTCCTTTCATTTGATTGGAGGATTGTTGGTCACATGATATTCAATGAACTTTCCATTGAATGACTACAATATGATATACATGTATCAAGATTTTAAGAGACAGAAACAACTTGTATCCTTGAATATAGAATGTTTGGAATAATCATGGAGGCTGTTTTTTTGTTTGTTTGTTTTCTTCCGCTTCACATATTATCTTTAAATACCTGATGGTAAAATTAATGATTATCAGCACAATAAAATCAAAAGAAACTATAAAGGCAGATATCAGTTACTTTAAAAGTAACAAGTTTTAAAATGCAGGCATGAGACAGAGAAATTCCCAAAAAAGAGAGAAATTGCTACCAGTGAGGGAGCGTAGCGACCGAACCTTCCTGGGGGTGGGTTCCGCAGAAAATTTTGCAATTTTAGGTATAAAAATTCATGATTTCTTTGGCTAAGACTTTGTCAGAGTTACTTTGTAAATTTGCTATCTTTTTAGTGTTTTTAATCATGCCTGAAAATGACCGTTAGTTTCTGTTTAATTGGCATTTAAAGTGCCCCACATTCCAACTTGTTCATTGAGCATTATATCATGGTTTTAATTGACAGGCACCACTTACACCCTGGAGGAGTAAATGTCTGGAAAGATGTTTAGAAGGTGATGAAGACGGCAGGCAGTCATCGCCACGACAACCCCAAGACGCTCAGCAAGATGAGGGTGCCCTTGTACTTGCCACCTGACGTCAAATCTCACAAATTACTGGGCTGCGAGCGGAAATTGTCTTGTTGAAAGACACCTCGTGTAATTCAACGCTTGGCTCCCTTGATGAGACCATGTTAAGACAATTGAACACAGCCAAGCGCTACCTCGGCTTAGTCTCCTCTTTCAGACATTCACGATCATATTTATCTTCTGTGATAATTACTTTGTTTTTGTTTTTTTACGTTTATTCCTTTCTTTACTATCACTTTCACTTGCTCTCACCCTCGCTGTCACATTCTCTCTCTGTCTCTCTCCTACTTTGTCATTTTACCGTTATTTTTCTTCCTGTCCATCAAATCACATATCTTTCATCATCTTTTTCACCTCTCCCTTCCTGCTTTTTTTTAACCCCTCCTCCTCTCTCTACCTCTTTTTATTATTTGTCTTTAAAAAGCCATATACATGTATAAAATCAAATGTTGTTTTGTCCATGTATGAATACTGCTCGTACATGAATGTGACTCACAGTTACAAGTTTTAAATACAACATAAAACCGCAAACAGTGAACTTGTAGAGAGATATCAGTCTATCATTAATGTGTGCTGTGCTGTATAACCGAATTCCATCACTGACCTGAAGGTCATCGAGTTTGACACGGCTTTCTGCTTACATACAGAAAAATTACCGCGTCGAACACGCCTCCACACACCTGGGATTTGGCGGAGCAAAAAAGGCGGGTCGAACTCGGGGCGTGTATCAAGCTGTTCCTGTTACACGACATATAATTGCCGTGTCAAACCCGTGAGCTGAGTCACAGTGTAAAAACGGTATAAAAGTATGAGTTCCAGTAAGGAAGGAAGGAGTAATCATTACATGTACACTGCATTGTGAAGACATTATACAATGAACCCTAATATGATACCATCTAGATTTGCTGCATATTTTTCTTTTCTTTTTTAAGGATAAAAAAAAAGAACAAAAAAAAAAGAACAAACAGCCGTTTTCAGGTTTTGGTTAGATTGTTGATTGTGTCTCCAAACAAAGCCCAGTATTGATAAACTTCTGTTAAAGAACCGGAAGGTATATGTACATGTAGCAATATTCCACCACAGAACACTCTCATGTGATCTAAATGATGGTTGGATGCAAACATGAATAAATACCACTGCAAACATCAACTTGTATTCAAATAAAAATATATATATATATTATCATATTTGCCAGAAACAATTCTCAAATTGTAGACTAGACCACTTCTCTGCTTTGGTAGAAGTGCTTTGTAAAACTAGAGCATGACAAAATAGAAATCTGCTAAAGTGCATCTCAATTCCCTGGTACCTCCTTTACATGACAAGAAAAGACATGATTTTGGGGGTCACAGAAAATGATCTCATTAAAAGGGAGAAAACCGAATCTAAAAGTATACCATTAGTGGGAGGTAAAAGACAAAGGAAATCTAAGTAAGAGACTATTTGATATCAATTTGAAAATGGCAAAAAAGCTCTCGTCTGTGACTGGAAACATTAATGTGTGAGCATATCTCTCTCTGTCTGTCTCTCTCTTTCTCTCTCTCCCTCTCTTTTGTTCTCTGGGGATGATATCTGACAGGGGAAATGAAGGGGAAAAAAAGACAGAACAAGAAAAGAAACTTGGAAATTGCTACTCACCACTGTCAGCATATTATATCCTGATCTTGTAAGTAAATTACCAATGTCTTGCATATCCGTAAAAGGTGATATATGAGGTGCAAATCCCTATAAATACAAAGTAAAATAACCCCAACTAAATGCCACTGGGATTTAAAAGCAGCACAATTGTACAGATGTGTGATCTATCCATGAAAATTAAATGATTCTTATTTTTACATCATAACATATATTCATAATATCTGTTAATAATTATATGTTTATTACAAAAACAAGCTAAGGTTGGTTAAATGTGTCTCAAGTGCTTTCTAGACAAGAAAAAATGTACTTAATAAATTAGTATTATATCATCATCATTATTCAATAAAATAAGGCCCCCCAAAAAAAATTGTTTGGTTGTCCTCAACCGACCGACCCTCTGAAAACGGCCCGACCCGACCAACCTCTTTTTTTTTTTTTTTTTTTTTTTTTTCACCCAAACGCCAAAATACACAGATATTTATTTGTATATTTTTTCATAAGAAACAGTATTATATCAGTTTATTTTTCCATGCAGTCCCATTTTTACATAACTCAATAAAAGTAAAAGTGATCTAAAAAATGGAAGTCATTCGTTTTTGTTTTTCTTTGTTTTTCAATGAGGAGAGAAAAAAAAAAATGACGACACAGCGATTTTTTGAAAAAAGGCATTCATTGGACAACCAAACAATTTTTTTTTTTGGCCTAAAGGGGGAAAATGAAGAACTTATATCATGACATAAAGTGTCTGTGTCATAAACAATCACAGAACAATGCACTGCGGAATAAAGAATAGATTTAGAGTTTTATACCTGGAACCATTTCTAGTTACATAGGGTTTATTATTTGAATTTGTCAGAAGATCCTTTTCTATGAAGAAAATCCTGTCAGGGTATTTTCTTCTAGTTGACATTATGTTTGGACTCAGAATGACTACATTTTTCTGTTTGAAACACAAACTTTTTCTTAAAAACACACTTGATGCTTACTAGAAATCCTCATTTAACATTCCTAGATTCTTTGAAAAGGTCAAATGATCAAAAACTTGATAGCACAGAAATGGCATAAAATATCATTTTGAGTGAGGAGCTTACCCCTTCTCGTTCTAATTCAGCTAACTGGAGAGAACATCTCAGCTCAAAGAGAGTATCTCCTCCAAAAAGAGCTCCAATAAATGCTCCATCTTTCTTCAGCGCTGTGTGGATCTGTTGAGCAGGATGGTTGTGAGAGGAAGGAGAGAGGATGAAGGGTGGAAGATAGATAGATAGAGAGAGTTAGTGTGTGAACATGCATGTTTGTGTGGGTGTGTGTAGAGAGGCGGCCAGATTTGCAAAGGTAAATTGAAAGTGAGAGAGCGAGATGGAGAGAGAGAGAGAACAAAAGTTTTTATTTTTAATTTTAATAAGAAGATGAAGAAATATAGTAAAATATAAAGTGGTAAAGAAAGAGAGAAAATGTTTGAGAGAAAGAGTTATAACCAAAGTCAAGGAAATAACCAAATAGCAAAGAAATAAAAACAAATTGTGACAATAAATGAGGGTAATGAGAACAGAGAGAGAGAGAGATACAGCGAGCATAAAGAATGAGGAAGAGATAGGTTAGGTCATAGAAAGATTAAGAAAGAGGAGGGAGAAGAGTAATATATAAAAAAGAAGATAAACAAACAAATGCAAACATTTCAAATGCAAACAAATTACTAAAGTACCAACAAAATATTATCCAGAAATGCAGAGTACACATGTTTACTTCTCACAATGTAATTGATGTTCCCTCATCTTTCTGTCCTCTAGGCATATCTCAAGTTTGACAAGATCGACACTTAAATAGATCTTTAAGATATTTTCTGATGCATCAAGTGCATGTTCAAAACACTGTTGTGGTTAAGCGGTCAAGTGTTCAGTCATTAATGTCTGAAGCCTACATAACAGTCGAAAATTAGGTCACACAAGCACATGGAAAGTGGGGCACATCTTTTTTTTTATAAGCCTAATCTGATGGACGCATCATTTCATCTTCAGGCATATTTCTCTTCACCGGACTCCAATTAGCAAATATGGGGGGGGGGGGGGCAAAACATCTCTATACCTCACCTATTACAAATTACATGTAATTCTTGAACCATTATTATTTCTTTCAAAAATTCATTGTAACTAATGATAAAAACATTTTTGATTACTTGATTAAATAAAGTAAACAAAAATAAAGTCTGAGAGCCAATTTTCAGCTTTGCTCATGGCATATATTTCCTATCAAGAGAAATGGGCTGAAATCCATTCCTTTTTCTTCTTCTTCTTCTTCTTTCCTTTAAGCAGAAAACAAGAACAAGATAACAAATACTCTTGTTGGAAATCATGATTTAAAAAAAAAAAACACAGTTCTCATTCACAAATCAAAACATCATGTGATAAGTCCATGCAACTTGAGTCTTTCCTAAAATTCCTTCATATATCTTTGCTCATTACAAAACAGTAGGATAGTTTTTTGCTTTAAACTGTCGGTGTACATTTTTTTCGCTTCTTGGAGAATTAATTTCGATCATCACTGGAAGTCGAGATTGATCTTTAATGAAGCCAGTATACTGTGACACATGAAAACACTCTGGAATGCTCAAGGCAAAAATTGCTGGAGACCAAAACATCAGAGGCAGCTCGACCTTCAAAATATTTGGTTTTGTCCAGGGGGTTTTTCCCCAACATTTTTACCAAGAAATGGTCTGAAAAAAATAACAATACATGTCATTCAAAACAAACCTGAAATTCAGGGGTTCCTTAGGGGTGTGTGGAGGCCTTTTCTGTGCCTCAAAGGTTAAAGTCCTACAAAGGCCATGTATGCCTTAAATTTCTTGTTTGACAGGAAATAACACCAAAGGAAGCATTCATACAGAAGTCCACATCTACTTTAGATTTAGGCTGTGCTTCTATGCAACACATCACCTTCTTGTCATAATACCTCAGTGCATCTCTTTGTTATTATTCATGTCCTTACATGTATTTACCAAACATTTATGATTTGTTATATTTGTTAAAAAAAATAAAAATACATGTAAGAATCAACCATTAGTTCATCGAAAGTAAGTGTTTAGTGGTTAGCTCTATGGTTCTAGGCAGATAATAAGGTTAATAGCCACTTGGTCTAACATCAGTTGGTCCAATTATCTCATTATCTAATACCACAAGGGCTAAACCCATTCGGTCCACTAACAATTTGGTCTAAGTTCTGCTTGCTCTAATACATTCTCACTTGGTCTAATGTCCACATTGTCTAATTTTTAATTTGTCTAATAGCCAAATTGTCTTAATGACATTTTTGGTCTAATTCCAAAGTGAATTTTTGGTCTAATTCCAAAGTGAATATATGGTCTAATACCAGTTTGCTACTTGAATTGACCATGTGGTGATAGACCAAGTGGACATTAGATGCAATGGACATTAGGCGAAATGGGAATTAGATAAAATGGTAAATAGACCTAGTAAATAGTGGAAATTATACCAAAATATACTGGTTGGAGAAATGAAATTAGACAATGTTGGATGAGACCAGACAGCCATCGGTCAAATTTGGTTCAGTCCGATCGGCAATTCAGTGATATTTTATTCTTCACCCCCTCCCCCCCCCCAAAAAAAAATGTGTATTGCAAACATGTATAAGGCTATTACATTCGTAGTTAACAGCTTCCATTACATATTTAGGTGTTGTCCCATTCACATTTCCAGCATTTTTTTTCACTCAGGTACTAGTAATTTGTTGAGGATATTTTAGTGCATTTTAAATTTAATATTCAAATTACAAAATCTTTACCTCATCTAATTAAAAAACCTTAAAAATTTATGATTCCACCTAAAGGATATATTCATAACCTATAGCATCAGCATAGAAAATAGACTGACAGGCTACAATTTTAGCTTGGTTTTAGGTTGCATGGATATGCTTTGGTCATTACTCTGATCCCCTGGGGATCTAATTGATAGGTGGCTGCCCGTTTCATTACCACGTCAAGATTATTTAGATATAATGGCCATTTGAGGCATAATTTGGCTTTAGATTGACCATTCTAAATAGAAGTTGACCTCAATGGTAGAGTCACATCAAATAATTTAAATGGACTATTAATATTAAAGTGAGTATATTATACATACAAATACACAATACCTTTTGAGGGACTAGCAAAAAATATCAGCTAATAATGTAAGATAAATAGAAATTTTGATATAATTTGCCTTTAAAGGAAATTCACAGTTTAAGCCTCCAAATTCTCATAGTTTGGTAGATCTTTAAAAAAATTATACGTTCATGATTATGTGATTAGAAATGAATCACCAAGGCAGCATGCCACAAAAGTGGCACCTTGAAATTACAGTCACTTCCATTTTTTCATTATTAATAAATGTTGAAACATGTTTTGATGATTCTGAAGTGCGATTTTCCAGGTTTTCATTTTTACACAAAATGATATGTGCTGATAGCATGAAGGGACTGGCTGCTAAACACTTGCAAGCCTCCACTATTAAAGTTATCAAATCGTCAGCACTTGGTGAAGAGTCGGTGGTTTTAAGCTACCTGGTCGTGTGATGTATTTGACCCATTTAGAAACCGCATCTCTGATTTCCAACAAGAGAATTACAATGATCGATTGATCCAGCTTTGCATCTCGATGAAGCTATACGGTCACACCTCTTATAATGACCCCTGCTTTAGACACAAAGTGAGTTTGTAGGCTACATGTACATGTACTTGCATCTACATGAATTGGAAAAAGTTCTTTAAGATTATTCTTTCACACTTAAAAAAATATGACCTAGTATGAATTCTTTTGGGCTATTTTATGATTGGTAAAAGCATTTCTAATTACATAACTTTCTTTAAAAATAGTGTTTACAGAAATAAATAATGACTCAGAAGTACATCTTAATAAATACTTCGTTGCAAACGTACAAAAATGAGATTTCTTTTCTCTCCCTCACATTATCTTTCACGCTTTATTATGTAGATTTGTGAGATTTCAAACAAGTCTTAATAGACAAATGGCCAAGATTTTTGTTATTCACAAAAATGTGTGTGTGCTTCCTATCGGTTCTATTTTACTTCACGGAGACGTCTCTGCAACTCGGACACTCAGAGACATCTCTGATGCTTTTTTCTATCGCAGAGACGTTATGGATGCTTTTTTTTTTCCGTCACTGAGACGTCTCCAATATACTTTTTTCTGTCGCGGAGACGTCTCTGATACTTTTTTTTCCGTTGTGGAGACGATATGATATTTCCATCGAGGAGATGTCCACGATATTTTTTTTATGTCGCGGAACGTCTCGGATTCTTATAGTCCATTGCGGAAACGTCACCGATACTTTTTTTTGTCATGGAGACAATGCTTTTTTCAATGGCATTTCGATGGTGGAGACATCCGCGATACTTTTTCTGTCGTGGAGACGTCTCGAATACTTTTTTTTTTCCATCGGAGACGTGTCAGAAATTTTTTTCCCGTCACGGAGACGTCTCTGAGACATCTCTGCGACAAGTTTCAAAACCGTCTCAAGGCAAGTGAGATACCACCACACATCACTTACATGCAGGTGACGCAACGCAACGCAACGTCAAATGGCATAAATAACAATGACAAATAAATCTAAAAATGTTTATTGTTGACTTTGAATAGTTCTTACATATTTTAAAGAATAACATTCTCAATTCAATCTTGTAACATATAATCATTAAAACAAGTAGAGCAAAAAAGGTTCTTAAGAGGTTACATACATTCATAAAGGTCATGCTTCTCCTTTACACAATAGAAATGAAACAACCTGTAAACTTAACGCGAAGTATCGACCAAAGAACAACAAAATTTTCTCTCACGTTGGTCATCCTATCAAAACAGAGTCAGCTTATCTTACACCCATAATTGTCCTGGCAAACCATCAAATCATGTCTTAGCTTTCAAAGACTGCATTTGACACCACTTTCATTACCACCTAAGCTCCTTGGTTAGATAGAGTGGCGTAGATATCACAACTTACTCTGGTTTATTTGTTACTGTATTACTGACCGCATTCTAGAATTTTGGGTGAAGAATATTGATGTGAAAACAGCAACCAAGGATTGTTTTGACTCTTCTTTGACCTATATCTAATTCCCTTGGTGACATATACACAGAATACTTAATACAAAACACTGTTGTCTGTGGGCAGTTCCAAGGTAACGGAGTGACATTCAGAAGCAACATTTCAGCATTCAAACAAGTTTATCATCCATACTTTAATCTTTATGTACAAAGAAATGGTTCATGATAAAAGCTGATGATACCCTCTTTTCAAAATGATATTTTTTTTTATAGTGATCCTCTTAATTAATGAGATATGAATATTCATAATCATGGTTACGGAGTGACGCAAAATGGACATGCATATTTGAGCAGAAAACATTTTGCTTAAACTCTGTGAAATTTAAATGGCTATCACAATTTTGAGTTATTGATTGGATTCTATGTTATTCTAGGTATAATATGCCACCTTGCATAAAAAAATTGGTTGAATATTTTGTTAATTATGACTTAAAACTTGAACCCATGTCTGGTTACGGAGTGATGGTTACAAAGTGACATGTGGTTTCCCGGTCATTTTCGTGAGGAGAAATGCATTATGAAGAAATATTAATACCAGAGTTTGTTGGAGTAGTCCATGATAATTACATTAAGCCAAAAAAATTGGCAAAAAGTGACTAGATATAAGAATTAGAGGCATTTAAAGCCCCATAGTCCCATATGTGCAAATTTGGGTTTGATCAATTATTCAGCGCAAGAATAGTGAATCACAATTTTTTAAAACTTAAATGATTGGTTGTATTGTAAAGAAGCCTTTGTGGTAATTTCAGATCCTAATTTGCATTTTCAAAAGCACAGCGGCACATTAAAATTTCAACTCCATGTCCTGTTTTGCTTGGAACTGCCCATGTACTACATGCAAATCACAAGCATCTGAAGCTCAATACAACAGCATTGAAAGCTAGTTATCCTAATACATGATATGCATGAGAAAAGTTGAATATATTCACATCAAATAGATTAAACACAAATAGTAAGAAACTCCACCAGTTTTAACCAAGATCAATGCAAAATGATATATCATAGAGATATTCATATACTGATGCAGTAGGGTAAACTTCTCCATGTTGGCGTTTCATTATTTTTTTTAAATATTTATGTTCCAGAGGCATCCACACTATTAAACTTTGTAGAAAAATGCAAAGAGATCTATTAGATGTAAACTACAATGTACATACCAATCTTTTAGAGGCATTACTTTGAATGGTGTCAACTCACCCAAAATTATATCAACAGTTAAAAGTGAGATTAAAAAAAAAAAAAATCACTTTCAATTTTGATCATCCCTGAAGGACAATATGAATATTATTATAAGTCAATGATTAGTATCTCTTAGGTTATTATAAGTCATTGACTGATTAGTATCTCTTAGGTTGTCAAGGATATGTAATAATTTGTTTGATAAATATCTGCAGAAAGAACCTTATCAAAAAACTCAATCCGTATTCAGTTCAGATCATGCCTAAAAGTATAAAGCACATTGTAAAATCTTTTCAATAAAAAAAAAAAAAAAAAAATGAAATTAACTGCAATGAAGGTATTTGAAAGTAGATTTTCACAGGTCAAGCACAAGACAAATGTGGTTCAAAAGTCAACAACTGAACACAATGTCCCTATGCACCCTTATCATCTTCCTTTCCCCCAAAGATGATAATTGGTCTACGGTTGTCAAGAGAGGGCTCTAAACTTCTTTTACAAAGTGGAGTTGAAGGTGGCTGATTGACATGTATATGTGCAAAGAGCTTTTGCTCCAGGCGCAAGTGACTACAAATATAGGGCACACATGAAAGTTGAAAATTAGGTGACCATAATTAATTCTCCTGTGAGAAATTTGTTTTATTAACCCTAAAATTTGCCTAGCAGCAATGCAGTAATTTCTTCTCCTTGTTTTGTTCTCACTAGGATGAAAATGATGCACTTACTTATTTCCCACCTGGGAAATTATTACCAGCTACTCCCTCTTCCATATTTTAAAGAAGATTTTGTTTGGATTCTTCTATCGCGAAGCCACTTAAGTTATGCATTATAAAAAAATAATAATGCGTAATAAAACTAATTTAATTTAATTGAAATAAGGTTTGGTAAATAGAAATCTGGTATTTATAAAATTAAATGAGTGACACTCAATCTACTCTAAATTGAAGTTCAAAATCACTATTAAAAAGTGGTAGCTCCCTACTTTTATATCAAATTTACATTTCTTGAACATTAACATGAGCTTTATTCACCATGCGGCATGCTTGATAGCTTATCAACTTCACTAATTGGCACAAAAAAAATTAAAAACAAATAACACTAATATTGCATTTTGAGTTAAATTAGCTTTGGGGAATCAACCCATATCGGGGTTAACTGAGACCCCTTTTGTCATCAGTCCATAATAGTCCTTTACCATATGACATATGAGATTATCTTGAAAACCTGGATAAATATATACCTCAAGAAATTCACCCTGGCATAGGACTTTGACTTCGATGGCACAGTAAGATTTAAAGATTCCATTTTTCTTACATTCAGAGCTCTAAAAGTAAAATTGTTATTTTAAATGAACAACATCTCACTCATGTGCTCAATGCCCAAGGAAAGAAAAATAATACTTGCACCCAAGTCCATGGACCAACATTATTTCATCATTTTATTACTAAGATTTGTTCCAAATCAAACTTTGCAAAACAAATTGTATTTTCCATAGGGATTCATTACAGTATTAGTTCATAGCATTGTGCAATAAAAGCCAAAGGAAAGTGGCAGATTGAAAGGTTTACCAATTTCAATCAGCAAAGTTCTTTGTTCAGTGGCAGATCCAGGGTTACAAAATAGATGTAGGGGGAGGGAGCAGCTTGAAAATTTGACAAATACATGTATGGGGGAAATGGCTGAAAATTGTTAGATTTTAAAATGTACAGTCATTGAGTGATTTTCAAAGAATATAGGGAGGGGGAGGCACGAGCAACTGTTGATCCCCCGCCTGGATTTCTACTGTGGTTGTGGATATCCACAATAGGTTATTTCCAGGAAATATTTTGCAAAATTGATTCTTTAGAATATTTATGAGATTCCAATGTAAATTCAGTATGACATTACTTTCCTAGATTTCAATGAACTTCTCCACACCCTCTGTGAAAACAAGTCTTCCAACAGTAGGCCTTCTTAATTCCTTTGCATCTCTAGATGGAAATCCATCATTCCCTGCACGATTACTGTCGAAACCTGCTCCAAACCTCCCAGCTTAAAACACCCATTTATCATCAAAGACACACACTTTTAAGTCTTCAGGGCCAATATGTAGGGCAAGGCTGGGTATAATTCATATGTTTGCTCAAGATCAATCATTTTATTTCCAAGGAGAAAAAAACCCTGTAAGGTAGTACTCAGGAAATAATTTGCATGATGGATGGTTGACTATTCCAATATACATGACCTGTTGCCTTGATACAGGCACAAAATGATGCATACTTCAAACAAAAAAGATGAATATATTTTAACTCCTACATCTCCCTCTCACTCCCTAACCCTGTCCCCTGTGTCTTCTTCAATGTCTTGACCTTTTACAAATATCCTTCAAATACACGTAGAAATGCTCATGTCTTGAAACCTTTTATATGACACATGACACACTTATGCATTAGGGCGATTCCATGTTGTGTCGTTAGGGACATTTATACAACATTTTACAGCTTTTCAACATGAAAAAAAAGAATATTTTTGTAATTGATGGTGATCCTCAAGTGCTACCAGAAGGGCCCAGAACCAAGTCTTAAATTGACTGAAATACACATCATGTATAATAGAGATGAGCAGAAAAGCAGATACGCAGAAAAATGGTAAAATGGAAAAAAAAAAAAAAAAATTAATACTGATTGACATGGGATCAACCTCATCTAGATTACCAAACAATAGTCCATTTCTCACCTCAATTAGCTACATGTACATAATAATTGCTCCTTGTGAAACCTTTTATTTTTGGGTAGAGGAAGAGCATTTAAGTGGCATTTCTTTAACCCTACACACTTATAAATCACAATCTTTGTTAATTTTGTTCTCCTTTCTGACTTTATGCTGTTGTTTACTTTCTTTCTCAAATTGTTTATATATGCCATAATTCTGCCTCCTCTGTCATGCCACTGCAATAGCCACACGAGGAATGAGAGAAGGGGGGGGGGGTGGAAGAAATATTGTTTAAGAAGCAACAGGTCTATACCTGAGCCAATATATGATTCAATATATGAATATGAACATTCAAATGTAGTAACAAATATTATATACAATCAAATATAAATAAAGTAATTGAAAATGTAAAATACAATTTGGTTAATAAGGGATATTGCAAAAAAAAAACAAAAAAACAAAAACAAAAACAAAAACAAAACAAGCGAACAATGATATGAAAAATAGTAGAACATATATATAGAAACAAACATAAAAAAAAAAAGAGAGACCCAAAAAGACATGATCAAAAATTCCATCTACTCATATACATCTTGCATGCCTTGTAATCTTTCCCTTCTTTAGGATGATTTGTGTGTCCAGGGGCGCTGTTAGAAATCATCTTTATTCCCAATCACATTAGCCCAGTTAGCTTAAGACTCAGAGCGGAGGAAAAATAAATTCTCAGATGATGGATACTGTCTGAGAAGTCATATATATGACATAAATGACTGCAATTTACACCTGAAGTGGTGAAGATTTCCTTTTTACATGCAGGCACCCCCCCCCCCTCCCCCTGCAAGCACAAGTGAATATCATTTTGGAGAAAAAACGTGAAAATAAGAGGAGGTAATAGCACAGAAATGGCACCTTTTATTTGAGTCTTGCCCCCTTACTTATCAAACGCAACAGAAAGGGGAAAATGTAATAAGGCATAGAAATGGAAAAGGTAAATATAAATATTTCACCCTACCACTTCCTTTAGTTTTTCCCTCCTTCTTCCACATCATTTATCCATCTTTTTAGATCCACACTCAATATAATAATAATAATAGTTACATTTATATAGCGCTTAACACATATATCCACCATGGTGTTTCTAAGCACAATGAATCATCAAAGATCTCTGTAATTTTACCACTAGGGGGTTTTAAAAAAAAGAAATAAGGCATATTGAGTTGCAATGTTTTCAAATGTTTAAAGGGTGTGAGGCCTCACATCCTAGATGCAACTGAGTCAGGTCAGAATGGGCGGTATAAAAAAAGCATAAATAGGAAAATCATGAGAATGTATGGCGCACCTTATAAAAGTTTGTTAATCTTGTGAAAGTGTTTTATGACTTCAAATGTGCAGTGGTATATCGAACTGGAAATCAAATCAGAATGGTTTGACATCAAAACAGGAGAAAAACAAGGGGGCAAAATATAAGGGTTCTTGTTCCTAATGATAGTCGATTGGGTCATGAGAAGGGACTGTACACAACGGTGAAACAGGAATTAAATGGAACTTCAGATCCTATGTGACTGAGTGTTAACACAACACTTGCTCCTGCGATAATAGCTCTGGGATATATTTTGCCTCAGATGTAGGATTAGAGTTAGGGTTGCAATAGGTTTATGTTAGGTTTAGTGTTAGATTTAGGGTAGAGTATAATGTTAAGTCCAGGGTTGAAATTGCCATTCTATTTATAGTGTATGTAATTTGCAGCGGAACAATTGTCGGCAGAACAATTGTCATGTAACCGGCAGAACATTTGTCATGTAACCGACTGAGGCAGGTCAGAGTGGGTAATTTAAACACAGCCACAGTGTCATTCAAGCGAACAAGCATAGCAACGAAAAGATACTAACCTGACGTAGAGTCCCTGGCAGGTCATTCACCCAATGTAGGCTGTAGAGTGAGTGAGAGAGAGAGAGAGAGAGAGGTGGGAGAGAGAGGGGGTGGAGAGAGAGAAAGAGAAAGAAAGAGAGAGAGGGGGGAGGGAGAAATAGAGAGGAAGAGGGGGGATGTAGAGAGAGGGGGGAGAGAGAGAGAGAAGATAATTATGTGAGGAAATAAAGGATGGTAGAAGAGAAAGAGAAAAGGGAAGGAGGGAGTAAGAGTAAAAAGTAAAAGGAATGGAAAGAATGAAGGAGAAAGGAAAAGAAAGAGGAAAATGCAGAGTGAGGGGGAGGGGGAGAGAGAAAAAAAGACGATAAAGAGAGGAAATAAAAACAGCAGAGAGAAAGAAAGGGAAAGGTAGGAGTAATGGAGGGAGAGGAGTGGAAGGAGTGAGGGAGACAGACAGAGAAAGGGACAAAAGGGGAGAAATAGGGAGTAATGAACAGAAAGATGGATAGACAGAAAGAAAGAGTGAGAGACAATGGGAGACAAGGAAAGATATAAATAATTATTATCCGTACAGAGGGATTTTAGAGGCCAAATACAAGTGTTATTTTGTTGATGCACTTCATAAACTTGACCCACTTTACAAAGTTCGTTGAACTCGCCCAATAATTGTGGCCTCGCTGCCCAATATCGAAAATATTGGGCAGCAAGAGGGGGAAATCCCCCAAATGCAGCGACACGTTACAATTCATTATCTTAATTCCTTTGTTACGTCACAATCACTACAGCCCATTTGAGCTAGGCCTACGCGTCAAATGAATTGCGGGCACTTTATTTGTACGCGTTTTTAGCCATTTATTTATTCTTTTTTGGGGGGGGGCGATTAATTTTTTTCTGTGGGGCATTTTTTTTTTTTGGAAGGGGGTCTTTTGGGGGGCCTTTTTGTGGGGGCCCAATTTTTTCAGAATAAAAAAAAAAAAAAAAAAGAAACGAAAGAATAAAAATTTGGGGCATTTTTTGGGGGGGAGGGGGGCGGATTTTGGGGGCAATTTTTTCATTTTTTTATTTTTTTATTTTTTATTTTTTATTTTTTTTTCAAAATAGAATTGTATTCCAGAACAAAAACTGTGGGGTGGGGGTTGAGAATCCTAAATGAATATAAAATTGTGATTAAAAAAATGTGGGGCCCTATTTGTAAAATCCTCTGTATATAGATAATAATAAAAATATTAGATGTCCTATTTTCGGTCAATACAAGGATATATTGAACTCGCTTTTCAAAATATTGGACTCGTCTTCGACTCGTCCAATATTTGTGCAAAGCTCGTCCAATATTCCTTGTATCAACCTCAAGGTCATCCAATATTCTATAAATAAACATCTCTAGTTCATGATTCACTTCAGTTCACTGCAACAATATTATCACAGAGAGAGAGAGAGAGAGGCAAGGTCTACATTGTATATCTGCATTATATGGCCTGTATCAACCTAGTGAGTGCAATGGGTGACAGTGATACAAGAAGGACTCACGAGATTGTGAAATAGTATTAATAATAATTAAAACAATTTCATGTTCCTTTTTTTCAACCAAGTCTTCTGAGTAGCTCATTATCTTTGAAGATTGTTTATTAGACAGTGAAAAACAGAAGGGAAAAAAATGAAGAAAACTTTGAAACTTTTGGAAAATATCAAAGGCCCCAAACAAGTGCTTAAATTCAATATTGGTATCTCTCAAGGAAGCCTTAGAGTTACAATTACAGCACATATTTCTCTGTGCTCAAAAACATTTTTATCTCTTTATGGGCATGCTCATAAAAAGCATACTTTCAAGATAATATCAGGGATGTCAATCAAGTATTAAAAGGTAATGGTATATTGTTTGGCCCTTTGTCAATACTCTCGTCTCACAGCTGTTCCGCGGTATCCCACATCCAATGAACAGGTGAAAATTACGACCAACATGGGCACAGTCTAGAGGTGCTAAAGGGTTTTCTGTATCATAGGTCTCTGGAAGAACAGGACCAGGAAGGGTCCACAATCTAGGACCAGGGCTGTGTTTCACCAAGTCATTCATAAGATTAGCACACAAGAACTTGTTGCAGTCATTCGTAAGTTTACAAACGACTCAGTGAAAAAACCCCCAAGAATGGTCTGGAATCTTACACGTTATATGGTCATATTCAAACGTGAGTGACACGACATTTGGACTGATATAAGGGCGCATATCTTTGCACTTGTAGGTTATGAATTGATCATGACTACCATATTATGTATAATGTAGGAGTGGCATGTGTCATTACCAGTTGGATTTGAATTTTACAATTGGTCCTGGAAATTATGATTTAAAACAGTGCGTGAGTGACACGACAAAAAAAAGACATGGGTTTCTGACCATCATTGGTTATGGTTGGATTTGTGCCCAAGTAGATCTCTAAGGGTACTATAAGTGCTGGTATATGTACATGAATAGTGTACCTCTCTGACATTTATTGTCCTTATCAATCATTCCCTCTCTGTGGAAAATGGTCCACCGCTATGTGTCGTGAGTGACACGACATCCAAAACTTGAGTGACACGACCAGTGCCTTACATTTATGTAAATGCAACAATTCAAGTAAATAACTAGATCGAAATTACCTGTGTGCATATGCCATGATAGAGTTATCCATGAAAATTACTTTAAGCAAAAAAAATCTGAAAAAAGTGACTAGATATAAGAATAAGAGGCATTTAAACCACCATAGTCCCATATGTGAAAATTCTTGTTTGATCAATTATTCAGCATAAGAAAACTGGATAACATAATATTTGAACTTAAATAATTGGTTGTATTGTAAAGAAGCTTTTGTGTTGATTTCAGATCCTAATTTGCATTTTCAAAGGCACAGCGCCACATTAAAATTTCAGCTATATGTCCCACTTAGTCTGAATATGAACTTATGAAAACAAGTGTCTATCCATACTTCATCAGTTATCATTAACCCGTTGTCTACAAGAATCTGGCTGTCTCTATATTTAGCCTATGGAAATACAGAAATCGGAATTTTACAAGAAAATGAACCATTATTTCATATCAGAGAAAATAGTTACTATTCCACTAGTTCTGCTCTTTCCATTCTCAGAAACATGCATATAATAGAGGTTGCTCATATCAAATTGGTAATTTGTCAACTTTGGACATTCTTGCCTAAAACCCTAATTCTATAAAATCCAGATATATAATTGTTTCTATGTTAACCAGCTTATTGCATTTACAATGTTTTTGCTGTTATCATCATAAATCAATATAAAAAATTGAAAATTAAATCCTACCTTGCCACATTTATCCAAATTGGACTCATAAAACAATTAAATTACCTTCCCAAGCTCAGCTTTCATTATAAGCAATTTATTAGCCAACAGCAGCAATATTGCCATTTATCAAATTATGTTGTTTATTACCATGAACTAGTTTCCCCCAAATCAAGCAAAGTATAGTCCTCTTTTGCTTGAAACATCTAAAAAATTGATTTACTCTAATTTCCCTTTTTGACATATTGCCGATATTAATTATATAGGATAGCTGAAACAGACATCAGATTGATTAGAATTAAAGTAGGAGTATTTAAGTAAAGTAGTAAAGCATTAGAGCAGCAGTGCACTTAGTTGAAACTTCCAGGGCATCAAACTGTCAAATTTGATTACGATTTGGACATGTTCAGTGAGCTTCAAAGCCCATGTTTACAAAATAATTATTGCTTGTTTGCTGCATCTTTACAAGCAAAATGCCTGCATGCTTTAATTGCTCAATAAACTTTTCCTCTGTCATATGCCTTCTTAAAAACATTTTCTGGTTGCTAATTTCTCCTTTTTTGTCTCCTTACTTGTCTCCTCCCAACTCTGTATCACCTTCTTATCCTTCTTCTGTTTGCATGTCTGCAACTGTCGGTCAATCTGTTAAAATATATGTCTGTCAGTCTCTAAAGTTTTTGCACGCTCGCTCTCTCTTTCTCTCTCTCTCTCTCTGTCTCCTAATGAATCTGTTTATGTCTATTGTACACCTTTTCCATCCTCTGCTAGCTACTGGCTAATGAACATTGAATGCATTCATATCTGCATTAGATCATAAAAATTATCACTAATTTTATTATTTACAATAAAGAATTATATATTTGCCTACTTTGCTATTCGTCCTCGAATCGCCCAACTTTGCTCTATTGTCTCCTATTTTCCCTCCCCTGTGAGAAGGGCGCCCTCTCATGATGAGGGCACTCAGCCAAAACACTCCAACAAACTTCTCTTTTCTCATCGGCTGCCGCCGAGCGAGTAACCTCGAGAATTTGCTCCCGCAAATGGGTTTGTTTTTCACTTTTTGTGAACCTTTTGATACCTAATTTGTGGGGTCTTGCTCTTAGTTGTCCTAAGCCAATGTCTAGGTCATGGTTTCCTATTTATTGGGAGTATTTTGAGGGCCGTTTTTTGAGTAATTCTGTTGGAATTACGGCGCCTTCTCCTAGGTTTTTGACATACATTACGTACGTGTTTTTATTAATTACACCCTTATGGTGCGGGCCTTTGTTTCTCCCGTTCCGCGCTTCATTTCACTCAGTTCAGTGAAGCCTTTGTTGGGTGGGGAGAGGCTTTATGACCCTTCCTGTCCCCAGGGCAGAGTCTAAACTCCTTTGTATAAAGTGTCCTTTTTCTTTCATATATTGCAAGAGTGTTTTCTTAATTCCGGAGGAAGAAGATTTTCATCCATTCTTGTATCTCGGAGACTTCAAACATCGCCGACTCATCGGAGAGTCTCATCTACCAGGAAGGCACGAAGTCCGGATTCTCTGCATATTTTATAGAGGCCGCGAAGCAGTTAGACGGGGAAGAAGCAGTTAGACGGGGAACGAAAGCCGTTCACATCTGTTTTCAAACGAAAGTAAGTCGGGATTCACAACCCCGCCCGGGGGCGAGTATGGCGGTGGCAGTTGGTAAGTCCACAACTACGGTACCGCGAGCCCCCGGAAAGTCGTCGTATGGGAGTCACGTAAGTGAACTCCCGGGGAAGGTTCAGTCGGTCCGTCGTCGGCCTATCCCCCAGCGACGCACCCCAAATCGATCTTGTGAGGGATCGAGGAGGGCAACTTCGTTTACGATCATGTCTTGACATTGATCTAGTGGAATTGTAGGATCGATCGTGAAGATCTTTCCAACATGATCGAGAATCTGATCGAAGGTTGGCTTGCCACCTGAGATAGGTCTAGTATCGATAGCCAGTATCGGTATCGTTATCGATATCGTAGGTAAATCGATCACTCAATCGATCATGAACATTATTCGATCGATCGCTGCACTCATAATCGATCACAGTTGAATCGATCACAAACTTAATCGATTACAACTTGAATCGATTACAACATAATCGATCTCGATTGAATCGATTACACATAATCGATCACGATTGAATCGATCACAGCATAATCGATTACAGTTTGAATCGATCACAGCATAATCGATTTACAGTTTGAATCGATCACAACACAATCGATCACGATTGAATCGATCACAACATAATCGATCACAGATGGATCGATCACAGCCATCGAATCAATTTTGAATCGATCCCGCCCAAATCGATCTCGGAGGAATCGATCATGACAACAATCGATTATAATAAATCGATCTCACCTAAATCGATCTCTGTTGAATATATCATGTCAGAATCGATTACAGTCATGTTGTTATCTACATTCGTTTCCCATGGTTCCTGCCCTGGTAAATCAATCCCGACAGATTCATTTGTAGACAGAATGATCATGTTGGTTTGGATATGGGAAATATTCAAGTCAGATACCATCGTAGTTATTTCCATCGTGATCAAAGTCGGAGTTCACTACCACTCACAAGGATGCAGAAGTGGGGACTTTTCGTCGACGTCACGTCCACGTCCCACTTTCTCCGGTGAAATTATTAAGAGAACCTCATATCACTTTTTCCTTAATGGAAGGATCATTCTACAGCTATCATGTCATATCGCTCACCACAAATTGATTGCGATATGAACGGCTTGGGTAGGGAATGGGTTCTCCTATTCCTTTGACTAGGTCACCTTGGCTTGGACTTCGATCCAGAGAGTTGATGAGTCAGGAGGGTGGTCAATCTACCATGTTGTTGAGAATATCTTCCTTCACGGAATATTATGGTGTTTAGAAAATTTATTTTATTCTTCTTCAAGGCTTTCGCATATTCCCCTTCTCGGTCTATTTCTTCAATATCGACCTAAATTTAAATAAGGTAGAGCACCTATCTAGTAGACTCGATGGTTCGAGTTCTTCCCCGAGGAGATCTATTTCGCAAGTTTAAGGGGGAAATAGAGCTCTCCTTGCGAGTTCGGAAGCGAATTTCGAGCACCCACCGAAGGGACTCAGGATTGGTACCGGAGTCGCTCGGAATGGTTATTTCCTACAATGTCGTAATTACAGGACGATAATGTTTCGGAGCAGACGTCGCAGCAGTTCTTCCTTCAGAGTCGCGTCACTTCCGAGCACTCTGCGTGTAGGAATTTCCTACGAGACTAAGAAGAGCTAGCGCACTAGATTGAGGGAAGTTAATACCTCTTCCTCCTCGAGTTCGGTTCT
>CALNVZ010000174.1:9629432-9677824 GCA_940671915.1 Paracentrotus lividus
AACCGACACCGGAATCATCTGACGAGACCCAGTTTGGAGATAGTAGGAACTTCCGATCTCACTTAGAGAGTCTTTGGATCGCGTTGAGGAGCGTTTTAAGTGTCTATTACATTAAGGATGTCATGTTGACTATCGAAGTTGTTGTCACGTTCCCCATTTGGCAGACTTTTAACGTGACCTCTCAATGTTCGGCGCTTGAGATTTTCCAGCCTGATTTTCAGTCCGCCTCCGTCTAGAATTCCTTTCTACTGAATTTAAACCTCAATATTCCTTTTGGGCGGTTAAGGAGTTCATTCCCAGGGAAGACATGGGAGCGCCTCCGTTCTTCAATTATATTGACCGCATATCCTTCACAGTTAGGAGGGAGAGTCCATTATCGAGGCCCCTTGACTTCGGTGATTGAATCTCCGAGACCTTTTTTCTCGACGACGTTTGGAGAGCCTGAAGATGAGAAAGTTCTTCCTCACCAAGGACCTTTACAGATAGCGGACAGTTTAGGTTGGAACAGACATCGGAGGGATGATGTCTTATTTTCATTTGCATAGGGATTTACTCTCACTGCTAGGAGCAGAGTAACCTTTCAACTCTAGTTTTGATGCAACAACAGAGAGCATCGGTCAGTCGCTTCGCACATACCGAGTTTTGGGAAAATAATTTTGTAAACCTTTTTCCTTTTTCCCACGACGTATAAGTGACTCACTTCAGAGTGGTCGCTGGTTTCATAGAATTCACTCGACTGAGTCGCAGGCCGACCTCAGTTTGACTTCTCCTCAGTTTGGCTTCCTCAAGTCAGTAAAGACCTTCTGTTTTCTGAGGTTAGGATTTATATAAAGGAGATATTTTGGGTTTACCCAGGTTGTCGTTTCAATTTCCGGAACTGACCGGAAATCCCTTGGTTCTTCCGGGTAGTATTTTCCTGTTTCACTAGGGCAGGACGTCGACGATTATCATCAACTCCTCCTCTACCACAGCCGCGGACTTGGTTGCGATAGTTTCTCCCTCTGATTAACGGAGAAACCATAACACTTGCGTGGTGTGATTTTTAGCATAACAGCAGCGGTTAGAGCTAACTCTCGAACACCTGAAACGTCTTCCTTTTATATTCAGCCGTTTTCAAGAATCAATTCGAGCTACAGGATGTGACGAATTGTGCTCCTCACGACCTTAACGGAGTAGGGGGGTATCCACTAGTAAAACCCTTCTTCCGAACGGTAATATTTCTGTGGGTTCCGAGAAAAACTTTTCTCCTGTTCATACCGTTTTTTCATCATCTTTCACTCGACGGGGGTAATGTTCTGCTTACCCCAGAGGATTTGGATCAGCTTATCAGCTATCCCAGCTTTTTCAGCTATCCCAGCTATTTCAAATTCTTATCGATGGATAGTTATTTTCAGCGGTTCTTCTGTCATCACTTCTTTTATTTTTCTATCTCTTAAGAGTCCCTACTCAAACCTCGGGTCTCTAATTTGAGTGGTCGCGAGGACATCAGGTCCTAGCTTACCCTCCTTCACACCACCGTCTCTAGGTTCTGCCTGGATAGATCTTCCAAAGGTTTCTCCCGCGATTTGTATATGTCGGGGAAAACGCTAAGTTTATTGCTCGTTCTCTTCCATCAACGAGCCACTTAGGTTGGAATTATAGAGATATTCATCTTTTCTCTTTCGACATGCTTTGAACGAAAATCAGACAGAATTTCCGGTCTGTTAAAAATTTTCCTACGTCCCTTTAGTCAAATTTCATCGTTGCGCACTGACAGAATGTGGCGCCGTTGAAGAACATCTTTTGATTCCTGAAAAATGTCCAAATTGGTTATATCCATGGAATCTTTCGGACCAGTACTGGGAGTATTATCTCGAGATAGATAGTAGTAAAAAAAAAAAAAAAAAAAAAGATGCGGACCCGAGGACCAAGGTACCTAGTTTATCCTAGGAACCTCGATGTGAGGGTACCAGCCTTTCGGGGACATGTTTTTAAGGGAAATTCCGTGGAAAGTGTATGTTATCAAATAATGGGTGAACGTTTTCTGTGATGGAAGGAAACTTTTCTCTTTGTTCCTATCATGGCTACGGCCGTCATCCTTATTATCTAAAACTGTAGGTGTGTACCTCCCCAGTACAAATCGGTGCTGGTCGTATAGCAAAGTAGGCAAATATATCATTCTTTTGAAGTAAATCATAAAAATTATCACTAATTTTATATTTACAATAAAGAATTATATATTTGCCTACAACCCTCCCTCCGTCCCCCGTTCCATCACTACTTAAAAGTTTTAGGTGGGTATGAGACAAGAGGAAGTTTGTTGGGAGTGTTTTGGCTGAGTGCCCTCATCATGAGAGGGCGCCCTTCTCACAGGGGAGGGGAAAATAGGAGACAATAGAGCAAAAGTTTTCGGGGTTAAAGTATCGGTTTGGTAGTTTTCGGGGTTAAAGTATCGGTTGGTTGGGCGATTCGAGGACGAATAGCAAAGTAGGCAAATATATCATTCTTTTGAAGTAAATAATGCACTAATCGTTGGTTCACTTTTAGGCGACTTACCAAAAGATAAAGTTGCAGCGCCCTGCGGGATTTTACTTCGGATATTCCAATCCCCTATTATTCTCCCATTGACTTAATAGGAGGGGATGAGTACATCTGGTATTAAACGACGCTTTGCGACTTTATCTTTTGGTAACTTGCCTTAGGCTAAGCTACATTTACAAGTACAATCTCTGATTTGGCACGAAATTGTTCCATTTAGATTCCCTTATCAACAACATACAGGTCTCTTAAATTAAAAACAAAAACTGTCAATGGAAGGAAATGCATAATTTTTTTTTAGATATATCACATGTGGGGAAGTTCCCAATTTCCCTGGCATTTGTCTCACTGAAATGCATGTTTTAATCATTTCAATGAGATTATGATGCTGTTGACGAATTTAGACTTTATGTGCAATGATGCAGTTCAGCATGTATACTTGATACTGTAGCGGTTGTTGCTTACCTGTATTTCAGAAAATGCTTCTTTTATTTCATGTTAATAATTTGCTTTCGTTTTTTGTCTGATCAGGAAAGAGGCAACAATGGTTGTATCTTTAAAATCAATCTCTTTTATAGTTGTTCTCATTTCTTAGAATATGTTTGAGAAACATTTGACCAATGCAGGGCTGCCAACCCTGAGTGAAAGTTTGGAGTGAGATACTGCGAGGGCGCAAAGCGCCAGAGGGGGGGGGGAAGGTGTGGAAGGGGGGTATCCCCCCTCCACGGTAGGGAGCTTTTACAATTTGACATTTGAAATGGTGTAATCTGGTGCATACTTTAGTCATGATTTCTACAATTAAGAGGCAGGATTCATGTACTAAATTAAGTAACAGGTTATATTGATTTCATGTAGTACACTGAAAAAATACACCATGAAAAAATTTTAACTTACATTTCGTTCTCAATAAAAACACACAGAACATAGTTGTTAATATAATTCTAGGGTAATGATATCTACCTTCTACAAGCACCCTTCCAAAATCATTCTCACTCTCAGATACAACAATCGAAATCATCAAAAAGATCGTGATTTTGTAAGGAATTTATTTTCAACTCACCATGAACGATAATCAGCGCTGTACTGTCTGGTCGTAGAGGGCTATAGTTGACAGACGTACGTGGCCATCGCAAGCGCAAACTCTGCTGAGCCACACGGGGCTTGGGCCCGGGCGCGACGTACAGCGGCAGTCGACATAAATTTATACCTCACATGCGCATCATGATAGTGAAGGCGTCACTAGCACACGTGCACGCAGGACAAATCAATCGCAATTAAATTAGCTCGTGTTTGCGCGGCAACTGAAACCGATTTCCATTGGTTTAGCTTTGGGCATGCGGTTTAAATGTTGAAACTTTCGACCGGGGCATATGGAATATCCGAAATACTAGGAACTTGGAGACTTTTTGTTTGTACTTTCTATTTTGGGGGTTTGGAGTGAGAACTTCGTTGATTAGCGTGAGACCGTGAGATTTGGGTGAATTGCGTGAGACTCACGCAGATTGCGTGAGAGTTGGCAGCCCTGCCAATGTTTCACTTTGAGAAAAATGTTTAATCAAACTAAATGAACATGTCATTTAGTTAACATGGTTTCCCAAACCCTTACTTCTTCATGATATCTCTCAGGTAGAGTTCAAGCAATCACAAGGAGGGCAAATAAAGGCAATACGTGTTATCATAAATACTCTAATGTTTGAAGATTCTTGAATACTGTGTAAGTGGTTATTTATCCGGTGACTTTATTTTCGCAAATTTCGCGAGTCAAACATTGCGAAAATGTCCACTTCAATGCAAGGCTATTTATAGTAATAAATCATCACCAAAGTCGCAAAATTTTGCTCTCGCGAATATCCTCAACTAGTCCAAAATCGCAAAAATATCTGTCCCAGGAAATATTGGCTTTATACAGTATTTATATTAAATATCAACTTACTGTGTGCATCAACCTGCAAATTTAATCACTATATTCGAACACAGAATAAACTTTTTAAAAACGGCACTCGAATTAAATAACATCTAACCACAGATTTCTGGACATTCTAGAATTACATGTACATGTACTGCATTTTGTGTTTCTAATGCATCATTGAACAGTAATCTGTAATTAAGGTAATGTGGTTTTCAGCAGAAATCCTCCAATAGCAATTCATAACCTTTAAAGGGATACAGTAACTTTCAAAAACAAGAGCAATTAGATCAAGATGAATAAAATTATATTGCTCTAATAGCAAAAACAAACTACTGAAAATTTCAGATCAAATGGA
This sequence comes from Paracentrotus lividus, assembly GCA_940671915.1. NCBI lineage: Eukaryota > Metazoa > Echinodermata > Echinoidea > Camarodonta > Echinidae > Paracentrotus > Paracentrotus lividus. The sequence goes on from CALNVZ010000174.1 coordinate 9,634,214, forward strand.
AGTCATTTACTACCACAAAACAGTGTAACAGCCAAACGCGAGTGAATTTTCAACCCCTTTGCAGCAAACCCTCCAGCCCGCTAGGGTCGGGGGGAACACGACAGGAAGTGGGGTGTCTTGAAAAGCACATGGCAATTTGTTTTCCACCACGAGATGGTTTACTAAATTTGAGTATGAAATCATTGATATCTCGAAAGTAAAGCAAGCAATTAGCTTGTAATTTTGAAGAGATACCAGACTGACCTATAAGTTTATAATTATGTTGACAAAATGAGCTAAATCAAGAAATTGTGATTTGAATATCATTCAATGTTACTGCATCCCTTTAAGTAGTCCTTTGCCTTTGACCTTAATCTTATCTCAAACTTGTTAATAATTTCTTCTTTTTTTTTTTTTTTTTTTTTTTTTTTTTTTTTTTTTAGATATTCAAAACAGTCCTTGTCAGGTGGAATTCGCAGAATATTTACCAAATTCAAAAGCTAATTCCCTTTCTTGTATTACAAACCACATACATGCCCATGCCATGCCATGTCAATACTTTTAATGAATATTGTAACCACAACAGAAATTGTCAGGTAGGAAAAAAAATCCCAAGTTCACAAACCTTTCATTACGAATGGGCTGGTAAAGCCAATGCAATAAGAATTTACAATGCAGAGATTTTAATAGCCTGACAAACATACGCAAAGAAGTAATTGGTTCATTCACAGCAGAACAGGCAAAAGTGTTGCTATAAGAAAATAATATGATCAATGAACATGATGAATCATTTGTGAAGAGCCTTTCCACAAAAAATGTTTTAAAGGCCAATAAAACAATGAAATTAGGAGACAACATCCTAAATCTTGTTTGTGACAATTATTGTAATCCAGTACTTTTGTTTATATATTTTTACATTAAAAGGGCTTTTTTAATCTGTATTTATTTGCTGTTTTTTGTTGATGTTGTTTTTTTTAAGGGTGTAGGGCAAACTTTTTTTTCTTTCTTCCTTTTTTTATTCCTTAAATGACTTTTCTGTTTCCTGTATTGATCACATTATAAAAAGCAATAAATATTTAAAACTTCATCTTAAATCTTGATTGATTATATTTGATAATTTCTTGTAACCATGGTGACACACAAGGCTTTAGAGCATGCAAGTTCATCAAATATAATCTATGAGACAAGAGGGAGTTGTTCCCACAATGTTTAACACCCCCAGTTTTTGTTTTTATATCACGGATTACCATCTTATGTTTACAAAATAGATTAAAATCCTCACAACATAGATTAGAATACATGTAATTCAATAACAACTCTGGCCTAATTATTGAGCCTTAGTTGGAAATGCCACTACATAAATCCAAAAGGGTACAGCGAGAACTTTTCTACCCATCACAAATAACACCTTTTTGAGGCGGCCGTCATCAAATGAAATATCAGGTTAAAGATGTTTCCAGAGAGCCAGTAGTCATCTGGTTTCTCATTCACTAAATAAACATCACAAAAGATCTCCTAAACCATGGATTTAGCTCAGTCCTGGCGGCAGGTATGTTCCCTTTGAACGCTTCACCGTTGCTCCCAGGGATCATAGCTTAACCTCATTTTGGATGGTGCAAGTAAGATTTTCAGTCCAGAAGATCTCCTCATGCACTTCTGAGTCGTTCACACTCACAAAATTCATTGTATAAAGAAACAATGAACACTACAATAAAAAAATGGTAAAAACAGAGGTTTATAAAGTATTCCTTCAAACTGAACATTAAAAGAGTATATGCACATGTACCTCTAACGATAAACTGTACTATTTAAAAACAAAATTTTAAGCATTCTTTTGAACTGAAAGTAAATTATATGAAGAGTTTGATTCCAAAAGGAGCTAAATCCACTTTTGATGAAACTTAAGCCAAAGACACCCGACCATTGTTCAGATTAGTACCTGTCTATGGAGAAAAGTTGAAACCTAAATTCAGAGAGCAAACTATACAAAATGTACATTTCAATATCACTTTTCCGTGGACACCTGTAGAAAATTTTGCAAACAAATGCCTTTTTCTCAGCAGTGACAAAAGTGGGTTTAGTGCCTCTTTGGAATCAAACTCTTAATATACGGTCTGATTGTTCTTGCCTTTCATATATTTTTATGGGTTCTAGGACATCTCCCCCGGAGGACAACTCCCCCGGGGACAATTTCCGGAGGACAGCTCCCCCGGAGGACAACTCCCCCGTAGGACAACCTTAACCCTAACCCTAACCCTAACCCTAACCCTATGTCCTCCGGGGGAGCTGTCCTCCGGAAATTGTCCCCGGGGGAGTTGTCCTCCGGGGGAGATGTCCTGATACGATTTTTATGATCTGAAACACATCTTCTTGTGTGAATAGTAGACTAGGAAAGACCACAGAACTCTCTTTAACACCGAACTTATATGACAAGCCCAAAATACTATTTCCGTACACTCAATACTATTTTGACCCCATTTTCATACGGAACATTAATAAAAATAGACATTATTGCCTTCGCAGACAAATATTGATCAGATTGTGGAGGCAATTTTGGCTACGGATTATGTGCATTTTTTTTATATGCGATTGTTTTGAGAAGCCTCAGGAAATGATTGTTTATCAAGTAGTCTGCTGAGGTGATAAATAAAGAAATTGGGTTTGTAGATCACGGCAAACATTCCGTAGGTAATTAGCGGCAAAATGTGGAAATTCCATAGCTTGCCTTTAGGACTTTTAAAGTAAAGCTTCTAGATTCTGCAGCATTCTTTATGGAACATGTACTGTACCTGTATGTTTCAAGATACTTTATTGTAAAGTCACACTCAGTCACAGCATAATAAACTGTAAATTGCAAACTGGTGTAAACCAATATTGATTAAAATACCTGTTTGATCTCATCCAACAAGGTAGAATTCCTTTTCGTCTAAAACCGGTTTGTCTAATTTTTTTTTTGTCTAATTGCCACTTTTCCTCATGAATCAACTGCTGTTTAATAGACAAAGTAGAAACAGACCTAATAAACATCTGTAACGTTGAATGACAATGCAACTTTTGCATTTTCATTGATCAAATTGTAATGTTACTCAAGTAGGTGTGTTTTCTTAGTTGAGAATATAGTAATGACGTATTTAAACAACCTGCTATTAAAAAATTAACTATATTTGAAATCTAGTTTGCATACATTGGTTTTTGCTTTTTCGGACAAACAAGTTCCTTGCCCAACTAAACAACTATGCAAACTGGATTTCAAATATTGAAGTTCATTCTTAATTAACACGTTTGAATACTGCATTGCTACTATAAAACCGGCCTATTTACTTTTTTTTCAGATGTGTCGGTCTACATAATAATGACCTATTAAAGTAAAAGAACATCTAACTTGTCTATTTCACCTAAGAATTTAATTTTAAAAATACTGTTGAGTGGATATAAGAAAGATAAATGTAGAGATATTCGTGAAATGTAATGAATGAAAGAATCAATCATAACTCTACCGACAAAGAAAACTATATGCCAATTTCCACTTAAAGTTAAGCACAAATTTCTTGCATGATTTTGTCCATTCTCTATGCACATCATGCAACCAATCTATAACTCACTCAGAGTAAAGCAAAACTGACATCATAATTCAACTGAACACTTCAGAGGCGTTTGGTCCTATTTGAGCGTGATTCTAGCTATTTTGAGAGCTGCATACATGTTTAGACCTCAGTATCTGTAGAGCCACAGGTTAAAACGATTTCTTGTGATCTATGAACTACCATCAAACAAGCCGTTGAATGTCTCCCAGGCTGTCATCGTCAAGCCCTAGATATGTCCTTTAATGTACTACCTACCAAAGTGAAAGTGTCATGTTCCAGTGAAAAGACACTTCCCTACAGCAAACAACATCAAAGTGAGAGATATTGCTGTGTACTTTTTAGCAGTAGGGCCTATCCATTACAGAGATAAACTACTCTATAAAATGTTTGACCAAGATTTATCCCCCCCCCCCTCCCAGTCTTTTATTTGCATTCATCTTCTACATGTAGATTTTATCAAAGAGCACTGCTGAAGTTCAATTTTTGGCAAATATAATCATCTGGCATTTGAAGAAAACAAAATCTTTCACAGTACATTTTGGCAATTATTCCTGATAGCAATCTACATGATGGTAATTCCATGAAGTTAAAGCAGAAAATATGACATTACAGCATAACTCAAATGATACATCCATCGCTTTGTAGGCTTTGCATTAAGACCATAAATTTTCATAGAAATTTTTTGCCATTCAAACTCAATTTTTAAGAAGTTCATGTACACGTATTTGTAACAGTGTCAATGTAGCATCTTAACATACTAGCATTGTGATATTTAAAATTTGGTCCTAAAACCAAATTGTGGCAATGTACCTGGAATAAAATTTAATGAAAATATACATATGACTTGATTAGTCAGACAGCTAAATATAGACTCGTCTATATCAAATTTCCTTTACACAATTTTATTTTTAAAAAAAGAATTTTAAAATGTGTCATGATGCAGCTGTGTCAAAAAAATGTCACTAACAATACATGACTATCATAAAGATCTACATTGTAGAAAGATAGCAGCAAAGAAATTAAGAGAGCATAAGATACGGTTAGAGAGCATAAGATACGGTTAGAGAGTGAAAAGGGAAAATGTCTGTTACAACGTTTAAAGTTTCATTCATATTGATAATAGAGCAATACAGTGCTTCGATCACATACTTAAAGATAGAATGACAGAGACAGAGACAGAGAGAGAGAGACAAGCAAATATAAAGGCAGAGAAAAGAGATGAAATAAAGAGCAAGAAGAAATTAAGAGAGCACAAGATATGGTTGGAGATTGAAGAGGGGGAAAGGACTTAAATTTTACAACGTATAAGTCTCGTCCCTATTGATAGAGCTACATAAATGTGTGAATTTAATGCACAGTAAGTGCTTCAAGTCAAGTAGAGTTCCCTGACAGGTTTATCAAAGTGGTCACAACAGATCACTGGAGAGGGAAAAACAAGGAGGACGTGATTCCCATAATTGATCTTCTATTAATTACTAAAATTTAAATAAAGAATCACAATCAAGAGTGATGATTTATTATCATGCAGGGGGGGGGGTGTTGGCAGAAGGGGGCAAGACATTTCTCGTCGCTTGGCTGCTGTACATGTACATGTACAAAAGTCCTAAATTTTGGAGGGGATTAGAAAATTTCTCCCGCAACATATTACGTTCTTACAGTTGAAACAACCGTTCCGATTAGTTCATAGTCAGACTTCTATGCAAGAAGTCTATGCAACATTGATCCTAATTGGTTACCATTGATTTGCAATTGATCTAAACTCATAGGCCGGTATTCTCTAACGGTGACTACAGTCAGTTAGTCTACTAAATACGTAATTAGTATGCCTATACTACATGTTTGTAACTTTAGTCATCCTTCAAGAATACCGGCCATAATCTTACAGCTGACTTTTCCTTCACAGAGTTTTTCTCTGTTATACTGTATTTAGGGGTACATGTAATTTCCCCAACGGTTTTAATTTCACAAATTTCACCAGTCCATCTTTGCAAAATGTTCCACTTCAATAAAAGGCTACAAAAATAAGAGTTAATTGTGAATCTTTTTGCAAATTTCCCAAGCTAGTCCAAAATCATGAAAATAATGTCTCAAACATAGAGGGCCTGTGCAATGCTCAAAGATCTTTTTCAATACAACAATCTGACAAGACTCTTAATTATGAATATTGCCAATATGAAAAGCTTTGCTCATCTGAACGAGAGGCAGAGATAGTACCAAACAAAATTGTTATTTCTCTCTTGAGAACTTCTTTTTCAGAAACAAGGAACAATCAACTGCAAGATTCAGACACTTCTATTGGTGGTTTTTTTTTTTAGAAGTGTAACAAAATAGCCTTATAACTAGCTGTACGACAAGACACTAGGAGTGTCGGATCGAAGGGGAATAACCTTTTGTAGGAAATGGATCTGCAGTTGAATGAAAGCGAGGTGGGATGCTTGAAGATACTTGAAGTACACATTAAGTGCCAGACTGATGTTTATCTCTGCTCACTGCATACATGACAGCAGTGTGGCTTGTGGTACACATCATGATTCACACGAATGTGTCATCTGCCTTCCTGACTGGTGTCGCCACAATATAGGAATAAGTGAAATCGTTCTCCTGTATTTTTTCCTCTTCAGTGATCTGTTTTGACCACTTTCGTCAAGCCGTCAGGGAAAAGTACTTGACTTGAAGCATTTACTGTGCACTAAATTCACACATTCATGTATCGTTCTACTACCCAAAGGGACAAGAGTTTACACCATGTAATGTGTTAGGATGTGGTTTCTCTCTTCAATCTCTAACCATATCTTGAGCACTCTCAATTTCTCCTTGCTCTCTCTTTCTTTCTCTTTCACTTGATGTGTCTCTCTCTCTCTCTCTACAAAATTTAGAAAGTAAAGTGATCAAAGCACTAATTCACACATTCATGTATCGTCTTTCTACTGTCCAAAGGAACATGAGCTTATTGAATTGTTCCCTCTTCAATCTCTCGTCATTTATCTTCTGCTCTCTCAATATCTTTTTCTTCTTTCTTTCTTTTTTTCTTTCATCTCTCTCTTTTGATTCTTTCACTTTATCTGTCTCACTCTCAATTAGCACTATTCCTACTTTTTTGTGTGAAAAGATTGCCATGTAAGCACCATGTCAAAAGGCAAATAAAGAACTAGAGCCATTGACTCCCCATAGAAAACATAGTTCCCAGCCAGTCGGCAACTGAGTCTTGTATAAAGAATCTGCCGTGTAGCACCCCAGCATTACTGCATAACATGAAATATTGATGTGGATATATTTTGATATTTCAGGTCAAATTCCCAGAGAGTGCCACATGTCTCGTAACTGCCACAGGATTGCTACATTGTTGAAAATAATAAGGCCTCACATGGCCCTAAAGGCACGGCTATGCAAATGTGTGTCTGAGGCGTTCCAAACATCTTATACTAGGTTCTTAAAGAGATATATTCAATAAATCAATCTTAATCCCATCTGCCAGTTTCGTCACTTTCTGTTTGATCCTTCCACATTAATTCTCTCTCCCTTATCCAAGATATTAACCGGTTGGAGACTGAGCCCGAATATACTCGGATAGCTTTTGTCCACTCGTGGACTGAGCCCGAATATATTCGGGCTGAAAAGTCCTGATAAGTTCAGCCCAGTTTCCAACTGTTTTTCTACTCAATATTCAATGAATCAATAAAAACATGGTATGAGTCGAATATTTTGTCACCGTACTTGGAGCTTTGTTAACTTGAAATGTATACGATTTATCGTAAAAAAGTCAATTTCAAAACAAAATCGCTTCCAACACTCGTCGCGAAATGAGAGCATAGCAACCATAATGTCACTGCCGTGAACCGTCCAATCAAAGCGAGGCTGTAGAGCCGCTCGTGCTCTCTCCCAAATTTGGAAGGTGCCTATTTGCATAGTATATGCAAATTACACCAGCCCGATCGACGTTCAAGCTCAAACTTGATGATGAAAGTGTGGCTTTTTGTATTTTACCTCCAGCCCGAAACAAAACCTTTCTTTTCAAATTTGAACGTACTGGAGATGAATGATTAGTAATGTAAACCACAATGGACGTTTATTGAATAGGCCCTATTGTGCGAAGGTGTGATCGCTCGCCGCTTTGAAGATTATCCCTATTCATAATTGAACGACATGAGTACTGCCATAACTCTCTCTCTCTCTCTCTCTCATATAACATATTATATACCACTTTGTACCAATTTTTAAAAAAGAAATATGATAATAACGAACTTAATCTTTTATCTTATATTTGATATTTCCTTATTTTCATACATTATAAGCGTAAAAAAACAAACCAAAAACGATCTGTTGCAACATCTTCTATATACATTGTAATGGTAACATACATAGGGGGTTATAATAAAAAATAAAAATTAGGCTAATAGTGACTAAAAAGAATTTAATTGTAAACAAAATGTTTATGAGGAGAGGAAGAACAAAATGTATTAAAAGGATGATGAAGAGGGAAAGAACGAAACTAAAACGTAACAATAAATATCGGGGGCGGGGGTAATCAATTGCGACTGAACCTAAGCTGGAAAGGTCCCTCCTCGCCACAAACAAAATGAACAGATAAATACGAAATGAAAACAGAAAGAAGAGAAAAGCACAGAAGTAGTATTTATAACTATATTGCTGTACCACTTATATATATAATATATCATACTGTATAAGCCTGTGAATGGGGATTATTAGAAAAGCTTGAGTTGAGATCGTAACCATATGAATCTCTAGACTATAGTGATCCTACATTAAAAAGAAAATCATAATAATCAAACTGATAATGAGAGTTATGACAATAAAATGATGATAATGATGAATCATTATTATTATTATTATTATGAATATTATTGAATTCAATATCAGTAAGCACAAGAAGGATTTACAAAGAACATAAAGGTTGTAAAATAGAAATAAATACATAAGTAAATAAGATTTGTAAAAAAAAGAGAAAGGTATAGATTAAAAAAAAAAAAAAAAAAAAAAAAAAAAAAAAAAAAAAAAAAAGGAGAGAAAAAAAATAAGAAATAAGAAAGAGAATGGGAAAAAAGGGAGTCTAGAGAGGGAAAAAATCCGAAGGGAGGGAAGAAAGCATGAAGAGAAGAAGAAAAGGGAATCAGGAAAAATGATAATATATAAGCTTGAAAAATTCATAGAAACGGAATATATGACACAAATCTGAACTTCATCGTAACAACAAAAGCTCTAGCCCAGCCACATTCATAACAAGAGCGTATTTTGCATACAAAAACAACCTAAATCCGCATGACAAAAAATGAATAATTCATGAGCTTTCGTGCCCCGGATCGGCGGCATGACTATAGGCCTACTACACGTATATCGCCGCACTAGAAAGGTATGAATATTCAGTACCATCGCGGATACAAACGCACCGCTTATTGGCTGTTAGTGTTTATCGATGAAAATAGGCCACTCCCCGTTCTTAGCAACCACGCTCCATTGATCTTTATCAAAAACCCTTCGTCCACAGCGTGTGGGCCGGGGTACGGTCCCTTCGTCTCCAACCGGTTAAGGAATAAATTCAATGCATGAGAGGCTTATAGTTGATTATGAATTTATAAGGTTACACCCCGATAGATGATGAGGGCGATAGATCGCAAGGTCATTACCAGGTTCCAAATACATGTACCCTTAACCCTAGGACACTGGGTCATGATATCCTGGAATTGCACTTTGATGAGTGCCCTAACCCTAACCCTAACTAACCCGAGGACACCAGATCATGATGACCCTACATTGGGGTCACGTTTTAGATAGCAATGCTCAACACTAAAATTGTTGAGTAGGGCAACTACTAATTTTGCTCCAAAATGGTTGCCTGAAGGAAAAATCTGGTTGCCCGAAGGAAAAAAAACCCAACAACAATACTGAAGTTTTTATTTTTGTGTTAAAATTTTTAATAGCATGTGATTTACAACATGTTTTTATAATGCAACCTAAACCCCTCCCAAAAAGTTCCACAAATTGACTGTGGGCCATGATAACTTTTGAGGTGCGATTTAGTTATTCCTGATATTCTTACCATTGGAAAGATAATTTATTAACCTTTTTATTGATATCCTATTTGTAATGATTGTGTCATGCTTCAATGCACAGAATATCAGAATATGAAGAAAAGTAAAAAGTCAAATGTTGTAAAATGCTCTTTTATTGATCACATTGAAGTTCTGCAACTCAACTTTAGACCCTAATAACTTTTGGGGTAATTTATAATTTTATAATTGTTCAGGTATTCCTCTTTTTATTGATACCTAATTTGTCATGGTGAAGTCATGCCCGGATCCACAGAACCCCTGTATACCCCCTGAATGCAAGGCAAAGCGAAAGATAATGTTTAGCTTGTCAAGTGTGTGCTAAGAAGAGGAGCCAGACTCCACTAGCACATGTGCTATTTTTTGGCTCCTTTTCATCATCTGTATTAATTTATGTACCATTAGTGTATTCATTTATATACCTTTCAATCATGTATCTCAATATTGTAATCACTGACCATGTTATTGTTGATGATGATGATGATGAATAAATCAATCAAATCAAATCAAATCAAATCAAATCAATCCTTGATACATTTTAATGTGGGTTTTTATCACTATCAATTTTTATAGCATTGAAAAGTTCATTATTCTTCTTTTTATTGATACCCTAATTTTGTTTGAAAGTACATAATTCATGAATATATAGCAAAGTAAAAAGTGAAAAGTTGCAAAATGCATTGTTATTGCTCAAATTCTGTAACTCGCAACAGACAATAACACTCACAATAGACATTCACTTTGCAACATTTGACTTCTGACCTCTCCTAAGATTCAGGTGATCTGTCCATACAAGAACAACAATATTGTTGCAATTAGGGTATCATCGAAAAGTAGAATAAATGAGCTTGAAAATGGTATAAAATTCAATAAAAATTAGAAAATACCCCCAAAGTTATCAGGGCCTAAAGTCGGGATTCCGAATTCAATTTGATCAATAAAAATGCATTCTGCAACATTTGACTTTTTACTTTTCTCCAGATTCTGATATTTTGTCCATTTAATCATGACACAATCATTACAAATAGGATATCAATAAAAAGGGGAATAAATTATCTTTCCAATAGTATGAATATCAGGAATAACTAAAGCATACCTTAAAAGTTATCATTGCCCAAAGTCGATTTGTGAAACTTTTTGTTAGGGGTTTAGTTTAAAGGGGCTGAAAATGATCTGGCAAATACATAACTAATACACATTTAATTCTGTCATGTAAGCCCTTACATTGGTCTAGCAAAAAAATGTGGTTCAGGCAACTACTAGGATCCTTTCTTCCAAATTTGGCTGCCTGAGGGTCAAATCTGGTTGCCCCAGGAAATGGGGCACATGCTAATGCTGAGCGCTATCTATAGCCACCACAGTCTATCGGCCCTGAGGATTACAAGGATGTTATAAAAATGTGGAAAATAAAATTATTAACTGTGGAAATCTGCAATGATATAGTATTCTTGATCATTGTAAAGTCTGCAGCATTTTCTGCTCCAGCTTAACCCATTAAGGACTGAGCCAAACTATAATCAGGCCGAGGTCTATGGGTCTATGTTTCTCTATTTGATTATCTTTTACAAAATTAACTTACTCTGAACTTAACCTATTTTCTAGAATCTATCACTAATTCATATTCAATTCTGCCCAGAGCTGGTAAAGGAAAATATCTATCAAGTAACAAAAGAAACTGTTTAGAAAATTTAATTGTTTACGGCAAATAAATACATATCTAGTTCCTACAATAAGGAAAATTGGATTAAAATCTAAATAATATTGTAAGACAAAATAAAGATCCAAACTTCTTGTTTTATTATCCATGGAGGTACATGCCAGTAGAAGCTTTAAAACATGCCATTATTGCACACAAACCTGTAATCAACAGTTCTCAATGAAAGATGCATCAATAGCATCAAAATATTCAAGTATATAACCTACATAATTATAGCAGAGATGATTTAAAGAATGTTGAGGACATTGACAGCAAAACTGTTTCCATAATTGGACGATTTAGAAAATGCATTAGTTCACACTCGGTTTAAAAACTTATTGTGAGAGTACAAAAAACTTTCAATTCCTATTCACACGTGGGTAATTATGTAGCTTCTTTATTTTTTAAAGCCATCATCTGAATGCCCACTTAATTACATGTATCAAATACCCTCACGTTCTCTCTGATGATTTAGATTCTCTCATACCAAAGCCTGAACTGACATGCAGCTTCTATCTGCTTTGTCATCAAACCAAGAGGTGGAGATATGATCAGTAAGGCAGACAGTTTCCCTTAGGGGGTAATTTTTCTACAAGAAAAATACCATCAAAAATGAAAATAAAGAAGGAAACTAGCCATAGCTTTTCTCCTCAAACAAACACTTTGCATTTCTATGACTTGAGACACCTGCGGGTATTTATCGTCTACTGAGGGGACAGAAGGGCGTTAACTTCATGTAGTGTTGATGTTTACTGCCCTTCTGCATCAATTTGACAAGCCAATTTGGCTTTCATGTTTTTGCTCACTTCACGGTACATTGGTTCGCACATTCTCACACTTCGATGAGCACACGCGAACACTCACTATTGGATACATCTAATCGCTAAAAAAGGCACAATGTTGTCCAGTTCACCCGGTCAGAATCAAGAAAATAGCAAACCCATTATGCAAAAGGTGTAGGGTACATTCAAATTGAGGAACATGCTAGTTCAATCCAAACGGGAGATACTATAAATTGGTTAGAATTCAATAAACAACATCTGCATGCTAGTAAGGTAATGAAAAGTTTTCATCCATCTTTCAAGCAACGGAAATGAGGAAAGACGACTATGCCGATTACTATAGGTTCTCAAGTACAAATGAGACCTTAAGGTTCATTTTATTATATATTGCATTAGAAGCCTAACCACATATTATTTGGGTCTCAAATAAGCATAAAATAAGAGAAACATTTGAATGTTTAATGAAAATACATCAAAGGCTAGCAAAGTTAATCTTTCTTTGAATTTGTGATTTCAATTTCTCATATATTTCCTTGTTCATAGTTATTGGTGATAGAATAGCTCAATTTCATAGAGTTGTGTATAAAAACCTAAGTCTGATAACATTAAATGCACAAATAAATTGTTTTGTTATTCTGAGAAAATGGTGATATGTGGAGTTTAATAGGGAGACAAGCTCGCAAGTGATGTCACAAAATCAAAATATTTAAAATACATTATACCTTCTTTTTTTTTTGCATCAAACTTTAATACATTTTCTAATTTCTCTGTCCCCCCCCCACCCCCCCCCCAAAAAAAGGAACACTTAACTTCAAGGTAAACTTTCCCTTTAACTCTTTGTTTGCAATGGATTCTAAATGTACTGCGCACTGTTAACAGAAGTCTGAGCCAAAGCCGGGGTAATAGGAAACGAAAGAGAAATCTATATGCTAGAATCATATATCCAACACAATCATTCTCCCTGAGGGTGTTTCACTCTGATTTTGACATTTATCCAATTTCTGTAAAAGACAATTGACACAACTTGACTGAAAGGCAATAATGTTGTGAAAATGACAAGATTAGCTCTCCTCCATTTCCCTATTTTTCCTGTAGCCATCTTCATTTTTGTTTGACTTTTGATCTTTGCTTCTTTTTTTTTCTTTTTTTTTTTGCCACCTTTCGCTTACATGTATCTACATGTACAATGTATTTTCTCAAAATATATCTTCTTTTTACAAAAGTTTTAAAAGTTTTCAAGCGCTAGAAAAGCTCAGAGTAATCTTTACAATAAAATTCAAGAAAAGGATAAACTTGTATTAAGTAGATACAAATTTTCCTTGATTTGGCGTGAACAAATTTAACTTATTCCATGGAACATCCCGAGAGGACCGAAAGAGAGAGTGAATATTGAAACTCACCTGAGGCTGCTTATTACTAGATCCAAGGACTCCTCTTTGAAAGGTACAAACTCTTCATCCACAATCAGCTTGATTGTCTTCACTCCCTCCGGTGTGGGGGCCTGCTCCTGTTATCAATCATATGGATATAATATTGCATAACTCTCTTGGTATAAATTTGACTTATATCTGTTATGAATTAAACATGTATGTAATGTGGCATACTAAGCAACTACAGTTGAACAAATTTTACTTATTTTTATCTTGCTTTTTGATTCACTACTAGTAATTTGATATTGGTCGTAAGGAAATATTTGTACATGACAAGTTTCATTTGAATGAAATATTTTCCTTCTTTGAGCATCAATATTTTGTTTTATTTATTTATCTACACAATGTTTTAATAGGGCACCCTTTCAACAATATGCTGGAATTACAACTCTTTACAATTCAACTCTTGAAAATTGTTTATAATTGTCAATACATTACTTATTTGATATCCTATATGCATTGGAGGGGTTAATTAACATTACATGTACCTGTGCATAGAGACCAATTTCACTTCAAACCAGTCTTCCTCTCTTCTCATCTCACTTGAACAGTCTTTCGATACCAGTCTGACTGAATGCCCTCTTTCCATTCTCTACATCTATCTACAGGGCTTTTCATTCACACTCTCTTGAACCAACATAAACAAAAACATGCAACTCTCACACTCACACACCACCACCAGCAGCACCACCAACATCATACCATTCCCACTCTCCAAATATCTCAAGACAACACGTCTGATCCCAATCCAATCAGAAAGTGAAATTTCAATTTGAAGTCAATTGCCCTATGGTGACTCCTCCTGATAATGGATGACTCCGCCAGCCAACATTAGACTTCCAGATGACATGAGCCTGAAAAGCTCCTTGGGGTAAAGAACCAATTACTGCCCCAATGTGTCTCCCGACATCGCTTGTGTCAGGATTCGCGCCTTCCTAAATTGAAAATCTTTGCATTCCGATGAATTTCAAACTTTTATCTGTAAATACATATTTCTCACTGGAAATAGATTACCGCCGGTGCACTCAGTGCTCCTCTGAAGGCTTAATCAAATACTGCATTGTAATGACTATGGGTTTCTCTTTTGGACAAGATCTATACATCTACTTGCACTTTACAATAATATCAATCACTATAGAGGTTCTTGTCTTTCTATATAAGGCCAATCACCCACTATTTATTACGATATTAATTAATCTAAATTTTTATTAAAATGAAAAAGAAGCATTCATTTTTATATTACCGGTACAACCCATGATTTTAAAAAAAATTAAAAAGTTAGTCCATACATGTACATTTGTATGCACCCTTAGGATAAAAAAACTTTTTAAAAAGTTGTTATGACTGACAAACCTATAAAATATTTTTTTATTTGCAAAAAATAACTTATCAATTGCATTATTGTCAGGAGCATGGAATGATATATACCTCAATATTCCATTTTATAAGGACAATGGATATCACAATCATGCAAAATTCAGGAGTTAACAATAAGCCTACATTGCTTCAAACTTTAATTTATGAACGTATGAAAGTATAGTTATAAATCAACCATAAAAATTTGAAGTTTTGCCTTAATTCTATTTTCACATCTACTCAAGATGTCAAGCGGTATTAATGAGCTCTCAAGGATTCATGGATTCTATTGTGACAGGAAAGATGTTGATGGTTTTCTGCCAGGTATCTAATATTTCCATGTGAACTGTGAGCAGTAATAATGAGTACATACATTACCGCATACTGCATGTTATTCGAAGAAATATTGTATTTTAAAGTAAAATGCAATAAAGTCACATTTACATGGAGTATAATCACATTCTAGCTTTCTACAAAAGATAATATAAACTACATGCATCTAAAAAAAATGTATATTGGATATGTGGAATGAACAAAATAGTAAAACATAAAAGTATTGAAATTGGAAATGCATAGTATTCTTTTTATACTAAGTAAAAAAAATGCTAAACATTTCAATTATCATTAAAAAAAAATAATTAATGTGGATCCCAAACTATCATACATTACATATTTTGAAAGAGTAACATCTCCTGCATCTTTGGTACCATTTTTTCATGGTATGTGTTTACAATTAGATAAATATGGCGCATTGTTTGCAAACATGTAAAATTTTACGCCCAAGTTGGGATGAAATATTTAAAAAAAAAAGGAACTCCATCCTGATCAAGGGGCACAACTTTTTAACAGAAAGGTTTTTAGCAATACAATGTATCTTATCAGAAATGTGTTTACACCTAACAACTACATCTCTGTTTAAAGATGAGGTAGATCTGAGGAGTCATGCATGAGTGAGCACACGTCAAAGGCAAAATTTAACTTTACAAAAGTAATAAAAGTCTTTTTCTTTTTTTTTTGGTGTAATGCTCCAATTTTTATTGTCTGAAATAAAGTGAAAGGTGAAACAGAAATTTATTTTGCCCAATTAATCGTGGGCCCGGCAGCCACTGAGCAGCGCCAGATCGACATTGCTCAATTTCTTGTTGAATGCCAAACAGGGTAGCAGCAACTCCCATTTTTAAAAAGTCTTTTGGTATGACGGGTCGGGGATCAAATCCACGACCTCCAAATTATTAAGTGACCATTTTCTCTTGGACATGTGCTCACTCATCGATTGATTGATAGATCAGTCTCATTTTTACACAGAATTTAGGTGATAAGTGTAACAAAACAGTTTGCTAAGTCCTTTGGCTGAAAACCTTTTTGTTGAAAAGTTATGCCAATTTGATCATGATGGAGTTGCTTTTTTGTGTTTTGATTTCACCTCCACATTGGCACATGTCAGATTTTACATGTTCACAAACAATGTGCCATCCAAGCATAAACATTGGCACAAGTCAGATTTTACATGTTCATAAACAATGTGCCATCCAAGCATAAACATTGGCACAAGTCAGATTTTACATGTTCACAAACAATGTGCCATCCAAGCATAAACATTGGCACAAGTCAGATTTTACATGTTCACAAACAATATGCCATCCAAGCATAAACACATACATGTACATGTAAATTATTTTTCAAAATATAATTCAGGTTCATGAACTGGTTTTCCTTTAAATGAGAATTTTCAAGGTGTTGTTTATTTTGATTTATTTATTTATTTTATTTTTTTTATTTTTTTTTACTCACTCGGTGTACATGTACTAATCATGAATAACCAAGCTCACTACCTCATAGTACTTTACATTTCGATTCTTTCATTATATGGCTAATCAGATAATGCAACAATTTGTATTAGCAAAAATCACTACATGGAGGTATAAGTAACTTTTAATATACTCACATACTCACTCACATAATAATAAATGCATGATATGCAATATAGGATTCTGGGTGATTTCATTAAGGTGCAGACAGCGATCTTGTTATCTCTGAAGGAGGATTTGAATAACATTGGCATCTTGAACATGAGATTTCCTTGAAAAGATTGCACGATAGTAGTGTGCGATGTAATCTACAGGAATGCATGCTTAGTTTTTATTTCTTTCTTTTTTTCATTAAATGTTATTTTTTTATTCCAATTCAATAAATTGCTAATCTACATGTACATGTATATATGAATTTATACTTTTTGCTCTCTATCACTAAATAAATCTTTTGGTATGATATTTGGAGCAAATATTCTTTGTATCATTCCCCACAATTATTCTCAAAATGAATTTTTTATTGTATGTTAATGTTTTATGAATTTCTTTGTTTTTTCAACCTTTTGTTTTTATTTTTTTGCCAAATTTATCGCAGAACTTTTTTTTTTTATCGCAGAATCTATACATGAATTATACTTTTTGCTCTTAATCAGTAAATACAGAACTCTCCTGTTATGATATCTTTTGAAGTCAATATTCTTTGTAGCATTCCAAACTATTATTTTGGTATCATAATTAATTTCTATTGTACGTTGTTGTTTTGTGAATTTTGTACATATTTCTTTGTTTTCCAACATTTTGTTTTTGTTGTTTGTTTGCCAAATTAATCACAAAACCATTTTAAAAACATAATAAGCTACAATGAGTTTTGAATGAATTTCAGCCAATGAGGTTGTGCAGCATTAAAATGGTATGGTGATAGTTTTTAAATGGTGGTTTTAAAAGATGATTAAGACTCTTTTCCTATAAAAACAAAATTCACTAAGGGAGAGTGTCAGGAAAAGGTTAAAATAGCCTTACTAGGAATTATTGAAGCTAAGTTTGTTTGTTGGGTTTTTCTTAGGTGTATTTTTACTCTTCCAAATCAATACCCAAACAATTAATATTATAAATCTAAAAATATTGAGGATGAAATAATTTTGGTAATTAGATTTTGGTTGATAGAAATTGAGTATCCAGAAGATAGTTGCTCAATGGTAAAAAGTGTTTTAGTTGCATGCTGCCCTCTGAAGTCCAATTCATTAAAACTCAACTATTCCTACTGATGTATATCGCAAGATCTGGTCAACCACCAAAATAGGTATATCACTGTGCAATTTTGATTCTGACTGAACTGAACAATGAGGAAAATTTGAAAATTTTGAGAAATTTGGTATTTCAGGGGTACTTTATCGACATATTTATGAAAAACATAGGCCCGAATTCACAAAGGTGGATTCTGCAAAATCCATGGATCCGTGGGTTATGTAAATTTTGTGTAATAATTACGCTTAATTTTAGCGCGTACTGTGAGAAAGGTCCAATACGAATGCGCGATTTTTTTCAAATTAATTTAAATAAACCGTTGACTCAACAGTGGACTCATTAATTCAAAACAGTGGGCCCATTATGTCAAAACCATAGCAACTGGCGTAAATCTAGCGCGTTATGACAAAGTCGCGCATTCATATTGGACCTTTCTCACAGTACGCGCTAAAATTAAGATAATTAATTAACAAAATTTACATAACCCACGGATCCGTGGATTTTGCAGAATCCATCCTTGTGAATTCGGGCCATTATGTTCATACAGGTAATTATTTATACTGTAGAGGTACCCAGTCCAATTTCTTATCAAATAACCACAACAATTCTTTTTCTTTAAATAACTATTTGAAAATGGTTTTTGTAAGAGTCTATAGGCCATATTCATGGCTTCTGTACGGTCTGTCCCACGTCACAAAAATACTTATGGGACACTAAATTTCTCAAATTTTCATCACTGTTTAGTTGTTGGTAGCATATTGATCACAAAAAAGTTTGAGGAAACGCATTCAGTTAAAAGCATGAATAAAACAAAAAAATTTAAAAAACGACAGGGGTACATGTATGAACAATTTTGATGACAACTGTACATCTAATTAACACATAAAGATGAAACAAGTATTATATACCTCACTTTAATAATGTTGAATAATCCAGTCATCTGATTGGTCAAAAGCTGGGTCATGTCTTTAACCATGCCCCTGAAACAACAAACTTGGGTCGTTACCAAGACAACGGTCTATAGTAGGAAAAATGCCGATTGCCCCCTGGATGCCCTCTTAGCAATGGGAACATAGTGCGATCCCCATTTGTTTACATGAAAAAAGGCTGCTTTGTGCGATGCGATGATTTTGGATGCCATAATTTGCAGCATGATTTAGTCGATAATTTTAGACAGCTTGTGCGTCAACGCACGCGCAGCGCAGCCAAATTATCTTGTCGCAAACTATTGATAGAACGGACCCCTGATTTTCAGACGAGATAGCTGTGTTCATTCCGATATTGATCTAAAAACCAGATTTAAAGCAAGATGTCAGTAAACTTTAAGTAGAATACCAGTATTGTCTGCAGCAAGCAACAGCTGACTGTTATGTGGCATGCATCGACAGATTATCGTGGGGGCCTGCAGGGCCGGCTTAACTTCATGAATTAGATCTAACGTTAGAACTGTTAGATCTACATGTAGGAAAACTTAGTTAGGTCTATATGAGACCATGTATGCTATTTTTAGAACTCCTTGTTTTTCGGCATATAAATGATATATTGACTGCTCTTATTTTTGGGAAACGATCGTTTCTAGTGCTCGCGGGGACCTCCAAATCTGCCATGACCCGCGACCTACAGTCTTGGGTCATAGCAGATGCAGAGTTTCCCTTGAGCACTAGAAACAACCATGCCCCTCAAAGCAATCAATATATCTATACTGTACACTGGTTATATTAACAGTGATTTTATTTCTGTGAATTTTGTGAGTTCATTCTTGCAAAAATTTCCACCTATACGTCTACTAGTATATAGTAATGGAAAAAAAAAATCACAAAAATTTTGAAATTATCCACTCACAAATCTCCCCAACTCATTCAAAGTCATGAATATATTGGCTTTAAATACAGTACATTGCAGGTCCAACACACTACCAAAACATTATTTACACTTGTTCTATGTTTAAGAGTGTTACAAAAGAGGCAATTGTAATATCATTCAATCTTACCAAAACTATAACCCAGCTGTGAAAAAAAAAAAAAAAAAATCTACTTCTTGCACTTCAACTCAATGTCACATGCAATGGGTTAAAGATTGCATACACTTACATGTATTCAAAGATTCCTATGATAACAAAATAGCATTTACTTACCAGCATTTTTTCAGACATCTCACACTGATATAGTGTGCCAATTTCATCCTGAAAGTCAATACCCAAAAAACAAAATCATATTTAGCATCCATATGATTTTTATATGCCTGCAGGTCATTGCTCTAATGCATGTTGCATGAAATCTGTTTAAAAAATTCAAGTTTATAACTAGGTAAGGTATTACATGTAAAAGTTAAAATCGTGAATTGAACTTTTTTAATATCAAATTACACTGTACTAGTATTTATTATCTTATTATTAGGAATATTATTATATTATTGTTGTGTTAAGTTTGCCATATGTCTTTTGGATGAATTTTATCCCTTCAAATCTGCAACTGTAGCTGGGGCCTGAAAGATCTTGCGGCATAGACTGTCATGTATCAATGATTAATAACAGGTAAACCCAATATCATCTTACTACATCTCCAGTAACATTACTAATTACTAGCTCAAAATTAATCATAATAATAATAGATAACATTTATATGCTGCTTAATGGAATATATCCTACATGATTCTATGCGCTTATTGTTAAATCATTACCCGGCTTAGCTAGGCTACCCTGATAAGGTGCAGACAGCAGTCATTTCTTCCTACCAGTAACCATTCACCTCACTTGGAACGAGTGTGGCAAATTTGAAGATTAATGTCTTGCCAAAGGACTTTAGTGGAAGGGACAGGATTTGTACCTTGTGATTGACAGTCTGCCAACTTATCCACTCGACCACACTACCTTTCTTCATACAATTATGGAATGAAAATCACTGAAAATTGTAATGAAAACCTACCTCAGTCAAATAATTGGCCATCAATCCTCTCCCACATCCTAGATCTACTGTCACATCAAATTTCCTGTGAATTGGACAAAATATATTAAGAATTATATATGTGAAATTATTCATGAAATATCATATAAAAGAGCCAAATGTATGTCAAATTTTATATTGACATCAATACAATAAAATAATGCCTTATTTAACATACAATATATATCTATCACCAGGATGAGAGTTTAAGTATTTATAATTTTGCCAGAAAAAAAAAGCACATTAGGTATGAACACATTAATAACTCCAATTTTGTTGATTTGCCACTTGCTTCCTTTTGACAAAGTAGGGCCCTATATATTGTACATTGCCCTTTATAGTTCTGAAGCTTTGTTGAATAATGTCAAAGGGGAATTAATACTTAAAAGAAAGTTGGCTCACAATTAGAGCATCAAAACAGAAGTAGGATATATTTCATAGAAAAATTCTACATGCATGTAGCAGGTAAAACACACAGGAGGTTTTATCTATAAGTCACTGGAAGTCATTTAGAGTTTGTTGTGTCTTCTGAATCCAGAGTTTTCAAGCTTCTTATTTGTTGTTCTGAAATAGAGCCGAATTAATTATCATATTATGGTAAGAGTTATCACTGATTGATGCTCTATTTTCTATCTGTGACTTATTCATGGTTTTGAGCTGCCAGGTTACATGGTTTATATCCACTTGGTCTAACAACAGTTGGTGCAATGCTCTGATTGTCTAATAATGTAAGGGCTAAACCCATATGGTCTACATGTACTAACAGTTCAGTCTAACTTCCTCTTAATCTAATACCAGGGGTGATATTCACTCTTGAAGAAAAAAAAATAGACATACTAGGGAGCGAAGCGACCGAGGGGAAGAGGGGGAAGTGGGTGTGGGAGGGGGTGACCCCCTTTTTGCATTTCGGGACTTTAAATTGTGCAATTTTGTGCATACCTGGAGGGGGAAAAAAATCACAGGAATATCACCCCTGTAATACACACTTGGACCAATTTTCACTTGCTGTAATGACCACTTGGGTGTATTACCAATTCGCCTAATAGTCAATTCTTCTTATTGCCTTTACGTCTTATGCCAAAATGCATGACTAGTCTATTACCAGTTTGTAAAGCAATTAACCAAGTGGACATTAGACGAAATGGGCATTAGACAAAACGTAAATTAGACAAAATAGTGAATACGCGAAGTGGCAATTAGACCAAACAGTAATTATAAAAAATGGAATTAGACCATATGGGATGAGACCAAACAGGTATTACACAAAGTTGGGTTAGACGAAATGGCAATTTACCGGTTACATACATGTAGTAACATTCTTGTTGATATCTTACCTTGTCACATCTCTTATTCTATCCACCATCCGATAGGCAATCTGGTAATAAAAATAGAATTCCATTATTATTCATCAAATAAACTGAAAATTGAGCAGAAGCCTTTTTTTACATTAATGAAAAAAAATCAGACAAAGATTGAAGTATTTAATTTTCAGAATGGCAGGACAAATTATCGGTCAAATTATATAGAATTCAATTTCCATGAAGGTCCATAATAGATGAATTTGAAAACGAAACTGAAAGCAAAAATGAAGTAAAAATATCCCCATTTCTAAACATTTTACTGTTACTATACAATTTTATAAAATGATATCAACATTCAAAATTATAAATGTGTGCTTTTCAAAAGTGTCTAAATCTATGTGGCGAAAATTCTTCATAACTTAATTCCATTATTTCTAATTAAAAATTTAGCTCTTTTCTTGTTATTGTTTTTTGTTTTCTCCTATAGTTGTATTTAGTAAATGTATAGCACTTCTTGATAAGCCACTTAAAAGTAGATATGTAAAAAAGCATGGACAAAATTCTTGTATTTTGTACTTGTTATGTATTCGAGTGCCGGTAAGGAAAAAAAAAATGGAATAAGTGTCTTATTACTTCATCTTTGATATAGTCATAGACCTTCACATCTTCAGCCTGAGCAGCTCGATCCCTCTGCTTCCTCTTAGTCTTACGATCAAATACATTCATCACTGTCTCCTGTCTTCCCGGATGCCAGAGATTCGTAGATGATGAGAGCCACTGAACCCTTGGTTTTGAAAGGCCTTTCTGCATCCACCCACCATCTGGTTGAGTTTGTCCATACCCTGAGAGACGAGTGAGTCCACAAGTTGATGACAGGTATCTTGCATCAAGTTTATTTCTGTGAATGTGTCTATTATACTTGCAGCTGATATTAATCCCAGAGTTCCTTGGAGTACTGAATTTCTCAGCCGACAGAAGGCAAGTCGTGAAAGTCCTACCTCTGTGAATACCATGATGGCAGAATCTTGTGCTAGACCCAGGAATAGGATGAGTCTGAAAGTATGAATGACTCTCCGTTGACAAGCATTGTTGCCCTGAATTTAATAATGTTCTTTTCCCCATAACATCATGTCTGCTGTGAAGAAGAACTGAAGTTCTTCTCAACGCTGATCCTGCATGAAAGATGCTCAAGAGATTCTGAGATGGTCCAGGGAGGACAGCAAAGCATTTCTTGCAATTCTGGAACATGATCAACTTGGTTTACCTACAAAATACATGTACAAATAATTAATAATTGATTAAAAATAAAGAAATTTGCATTAATGCCTCAATAATTATTGAAAAAAATCAAGTTATCAAAAATGGATATATATATCATTTTTTTTTATTCACACAAAACTGCCTATTAAATTTAGTGAAACATTTAAAAAAAAAAATCTGTTTACTCCAGAAGACGGAAATCATACAGAACAACATGATTGGTGATAAGGGGAAGAAAATTGCCCATTCCAGGATACTTGGTATACATACATATTTACATATTGTACAAGTAGAAATTTATGCCTGTGAGTGTCATGACAAGCATTTGGCACCCTATAGATGCTTATTATGGCTATGGTTTAAAAAATTTAAATAACTAAAAAATTAAGATAATAGTACATTGCCCTTGGTCAAGGTCATGGACTTGGTAAAAATGTGTTTTCCTTGGTGAATAGATTCATTGACCTACATGTATAACTATCTTTTGAGGCCATAAAAGGACAACTAAAGTCAGAAATATCTGTCCACCTTAACAAGAAATTGGTTATCTCTGGTAATAATAACATGGTTCTGCTTTGCCTTTGGAAATTCAACTTTTTTATTTTGAAACTTATCAACATGAATCTTAAATTGGAAGGTCAGGAACATGTCTACCTGTTCGATATTCCCCATAAACTAAAGTTTGATACTTTAGCCATAATTTATTAGGACATTTACCCAAAGATTCTGCAAAATCAATACTTATATTGGGGCCAATTACTTCCACATATGTTTTATAACATTATTTATACAAATTTTCCCTGTTTTGACAAGTTTTGTTTTTTACCACAAGATTTAAATTATTTTTTGTAAAAAGTGAGATGCTCAAGATTATTATCAGGCATGATTTATGACTACTTAATGCTTTTTTGTTTGTTTGTTGTTTTTTTGTTTTGTTTTGTTTTGTTTTGTGTTTTTTTATGGGAGTGCCTAACAAGTTAGATAGGGAGGGGAAAAGGCAGATGAAGAGGAGAGAAAGAAATAGGCGGGAAAGAGGAGAGAGTAGAGAGAGGAGTAAGCTGAGGAGAGATGGGGAAAACATTCAACGGAAAATGTGCGAGCTCGTACACACAGACTGAGAGAGGCCTTTTGTGGTGCTCTGATCGGCTATTGCATGAAGCTCCTCCCGCTTCAATTCACAGATCGTTGATTGAAGCAAGTTGACCAAAACTGAAGAACGCGATTCATGAGTTGTTTACTATCACATTCGCTGCCAATCATAACCAAAGTGGAGACTAAAATTACAATTAAAACAGCAAGATTCACTTTCAAAAAACGTTACCGTCAGTAGAAGTCGATAGAGGTCTAACAATCAGACTTTAACGTTAGTCTAGGTTCAAGAAAAAGAGAAAGAGAAAGAGAGGGGCGGGACGGATAAATGCGAGATAGGACGAGAGAAAAAGAGAAGAGGGAGATAAAAAATTATGCAAGAATTTCCAACAGTGAATTGGTTTTCAGTTAATTTAATTTTTTTAATTAAAAAAAAAAATCTAGGCCTACAATACATCACACAACATGGCGAAAACAGTTTCAGCGCTGTCTGTCTGGCTACTCCACCGCCCAGACACAAGTTTCAGTGCCCGCTGCTCCGGCTGCAGTACACCACGATAAGGCGACAGCCTTCTCTCATCTGAAATAGACTAGCCGTTTATGTGTGACTGAGCCATAATTGCATAAACTAATACTTATATTTAATTTCTAGTGCTGACACAAACGATCAAAAACATACATGTAGTCCTTCCATACATCTCTTGCACTGAGATACTTGTTTTTAACAATTCAAAACGCTATAAAAATCGTAAAATTGTCGGGCCTACCTCTCTTTTCAGTCTCACTCTCAGACATCAAAAAAAGGTAACGATCGTATCTTCGAACATGCAAACGTAAAAGGGAAATTTGGGGTAATCAGAGAAAAATAAAATCAAAATCCGTGAACGGTAGAGAGAGCAATTGAATCTGTCTAGTGTGAGGATTAGTTTGCTTTTGTTTGTTTGTTTTTGGTTTTCATCTTTTTATTATTTATTTATTTAGTTGTTTACATATTATTTTTAATATCTTTATTCAATATTTTTTTTCTGCATGGGCCCTCACGGTCACGCATTGGGGAACCTATCGGAACATAAGCGGGATTTGAAAGTAAAAGCATTTGAAATGATTATGTCAAAACTTTTTAAATTTTGTGAATTTATAGTCACAAGTTACTTCCTAGCAACTACTTGTTTATGTATATTTAGTTTTTATGTCCATCAAAACATTGATCATATTCTATTTTCTCCATCCTTGATCTCTCTCTCTGCCCTGTCCACATACTTTCAAATTCCTCTTTTACTGTCTCTCCTAGCTTGGGTTCTCTTTTTCTCCCCCCCCCCCCCTGCTTGTTCTCTTCTTCACATTACTCTTAGGCCTAATCTGTCTCTGACTCTCTCTCCTCTTCAGTGTTTTCTTTAACTTTTACTCTGGCAGTGGCGGATCCATGCGGCGACGCAGGGGAACCCCCCCCCCCCCCCATAATTTCAAAACCACTCATTGACTGTACATGTTAAAATCAGAATTTTCAGCGGTGCCCCCACCCCATCCTGAAATGCTGGATATGCCCACAGCTCACTCTCTCTCTCTTCCTCTTGTTTTCCTTTCACTTTTACTCTTACTCTGCAGTGGCGGATCCAGGCGGCGACGCAGGGGACGCCCCCCCCTCATAATTTGAAAACCACTCATTGACTGTACACGTTAAAATCAGAAATTTTCAGCGGTGCCCGCCCCCCCCTGCAATCCTGGATATGTCACTGCTCTCTCTCTCCCTTCCTCTTGTTTTTCTTTTCACTTTTACTCTTACTCTGAGCCCCCCCCTCCGTCTCTCTCTCTCTCTATCTCTCTTTCTCTTTACTCCTACCCTTTTCTCTATATCTACCCTTCCCATGTCTGTATGTTCTCCCCCCCCTTTTGCTCTCTTCCGCTTCTTCGCTTCTCTCTCTCTCTCTCTCTCTCCATCTCTCTCATAGTTTTCATACACTGTGTATGGAACGAGCCATTCCACTGTACACCCACTCTCAAACCAATACATGCATGTGTAAAAGGCAAATATACCAGCATATACAGCAGGGGGGGCGTTTCACGAAACCATGGACAAGTTAGTCATATCTTTATCCACCAACCATGTAGTTAGCTCCAATCTTATTAAGTCGGTTACACGAAGCTCTTCCAAGCTAGACAAATTTGTAATATCGATATTATCGGAGATGATGTCGAGTAATAGCCTTAATCATAGTTTTGCTGATATTTAGAAATTGTGGTTTAGCAAAATTTTCAATATTATCGAAAATTGAAGTGATAAAATCAGTCAATAACAGTATGAAAACTCATAAAATTATGTATAATTTATATAATGTGTATTAAAACGCACAATGTTCCTTACTGCATATATTTAGAAGGTGTCAATCATGAAATTAATAAGACCACGTTAGAACATGAGATGGGTAACCCCGGAAGCGCTAATTTGATAGTTTCGTAAATCAGACTATAAAAAAAGTATGCTAGCTGAAAATGGAGCTAAATTGAGGTTTTTCCTAAATTTTCTGTTTGCTGACAAAAAGAAATCAATAGTGCATTGTAATTAAAAAAAAAATATATTCAAAATTACTTATTTTGGGACTAATAGATCGATTTTAACTACCAACGTAGTCTCTACGGGTCTCTTTATATAGCTTTATGGTAGGCTAAATAATGCTTTTGCAATTTACTCAATATTATTTCTTGATTGGATATAGTACTAGATATTATTTCTTTATTGGATATAAAAAGCACTCAATTGTTAACAACCATTTATTTTTTGCATATTAGACCAAAATCCTGAGGTTGTCACATTTTGTATGAACAAAAATGAGAAAATCAAGATTGTCGCGGCAAATACAATTCGCCCAAACCGATCGCTTGCCATAAAATGCGTTTGATTGACGTATCAGCGCTCTCCAAAAAATATGACAGGTTCGGAGCTGTCATAAGTATTTAGTGAGCTTGTTGTCCTCGATCTTGTCAGAGAGGGCTTCGTGGAACCCGCTTGTGGACAAGTTGTTCACTATCTCCGATTTAGTCAAGAAGTTAGACTTATGATGGTTTTGTGAAACGCCCCCCAGATTTCTACATTTATGTATAATTACACTTTTGTGCATTGGTGATCTGCAACATTTAATAATGCAATATACAAAATTCAGTTGCATTCGATATAAAACAACAACAGAAGATCACTTGTGCATGAAAGAGTACTCCATTTATCAAATGAATAGAACCATAGATCAATATGTTGAATACACACAAGGAAGAACAAATCATCAACTTGCCATTTTAAATAAAGCTAATAAATTTTGATTTTCTTCACAGGCACTTTATTCCAAATTTGCTGGTTAAAACCCCAGAGGTCTAGATAAACATATCACAGTCAAATCAAAATTGAGAATGCATTGGGTATCACAAAAGTTAGTATGTACGTTAGTATGTAATCTGTTGGAGGACATAGATCCATATAAACACAGAGTTTGGTAAAGACATGTCCTTTGTTGCTTTGTCAGGCAAGCATGGAACAAAATGATATGTGGCATCTTATAAACAATTGAAACCAAGATGACCAAACTGTGGATAAATAGCTCATGACACAAAGTTATAACAGCGCCATCTTTTGATTGAACTTCACAATGGACTTTCATTTCGCTTAGTTTAGTTTGCTCCAAGTGATTATGTAATAATGTTTTTCTGATACACCTAAAAATTTAGCCTTTTTACCCCATAGGCCAACATGCAATGAGAAGAAAGGACTTTATAAATAACTTTTGAAAGGAGAAAATAAAATACGATGCTATGCATAAACCACTTGACTGCTGCATGGAGCTAATTGCAATGTACAGGTATGACCAGCATGGCCCTGGTGTGTCACAACAGACAAAGCTCAGACAATAGCATGATCACATAATTATTACGTGGTCCGCGCAAAGTGTACAAAGGCCAAGCACGTAATAATGGTCCACAGCCAAGGGGTTAATCACAGTACAGGATGTTAAGAATGGACAGGATAGGATTGCAGATCTGTTATCATCCATCAAATTTCAGTAATAACAATAATAATAATAATACTAGGTGCTTTACACACATATTATCACCCCAGTCATTGGATTCAGTAGTGGCTTAGATATGACAAAATCACCATTGTTATATCTATGGTATTGTATTGTTTTATATTTATTTATTACCAATATTGCAAAAAAAATTCAATATAAATAAATGCATTTGGTAAATCTATTTATTGTAAATACACATGGGCTCCCAAATCCAACATTTTAAAGTTGAAGGTCCTTTAAAAAAGGGGCTTCTCAGTAGCCAAATATCCTGCATTTATACTACAAGAAGCAGAAAGAGTTATACATTGATGTCCAAAGCTATTACACATTATGAAAAGATTTTCGTCATTTCCAAGTATCTTGGATATAACATTCATGAATCAAAATCTATGGTAGGCTGCTTTTCCTTGTTCCTTTTCTTGAGGCTTTGGTAAGTGGCTTGGTCTATGATTTGGAAGGAGATCTGTATTAGGAGACGAAAAAAAAATAACAGCATTTTCAAATTTTATTATAACGAGGAAGGATGATTAAATTCAATGGAAATGTCAATAAATTGTTTTGATTTGTTTAATTTCATTAAAACATCAAATTTTAATAACTACAATTTATATAACATCAAATAACGTGGTAATGTGGTATCTCTCATTATAATATCTTTCATCAAGACTGGATATATATATGCCATTGGTAGTCCAAACCAGTAAATATAAACAGCACAACAAAGAAAAAAAAAATATTTTCATAGATATATTTTGCAACAATGAATGTCATTCATTCTGGGAAGAAGAGGGGCAGAAATTTAGCTTAGTGTATTTTGGATAAATTCTTCTGCAAGCCTTCATACTTTTTACACAAACATTATCAAAGAAATTACCTGCAGCTAATGCCCGCTCCACACATTCACGTAAGCGTAGTTGTTGTTTAGCACACACCCCTGTTAAATCCCTTGGGAGCACATTTCCTTCCTTATCTACAAACTGGCTGAGTATCAGTACATCCTAAGAAAAGAAAAGATGTATTGGTAATTTTCAAACAAATGTGGACATGGAGCTGAAATTTTAATGTGAGGCTGTGCATTTATAAATGTAAATAAGGATCTGAAATCAATACAAAGGCCTAGTACAACCAGTCATTTTCTTGCGCCAAATACTTGATCAAACAGGAATTCGCACATATGGAACTATGGTGCTTTAAATGCCTCTCATTCTTATATCTAGTCACTTTTGTCAGATTTTTTTTTTTTTTTTGCTGAAAGTAATTATCATGGACTACTCTAACCTGACAGATGCACACCTGTAAATTGGATCTAGTTATTAACTTGAATTGTTGAGAAAATGTTGCATTTTTGCAGTTATCGTGTCACTCACGTTTTGGATGTCGTGTCACTCACGACACATGTATATGGGTGGACCATTTTCCACAGAGAGGGAATGATTGATAAGGACTATATATATTAGAAAGGTACAATATTTATGTACGTACATATACCAGTACTTATGGTACCCTTCAAGATCTACTTGGGCACAAATCGAACCATAACCAATAATGGTCAGAAACCCATGTCCAAAATTTATTGTGTCATTCACGCATCCATTTTTTTTAAATCATAATTTCCAGAATCAATTGTAAAACTCAAATCCAAATGGTAATTACACATGCCAGTCCTACTACGTTATACATAACATGGTATTCATGATTCATTTATAACCTAAAAATGCGAAGATATGCATCCTTCTGTCTCTCCAATTGTCGTGTCACTAACGTTTGAAAATTTATAGCAATAAACCAAGGAGCCTTTCCTCCATGATAAAATGTACATGTGGATTATAATTATTATTATTATTATTATTATTATTATTATTCATTTTGGCGTCACCTGTGCCATGGAAGGCGAAAAGCGAACTGAATCACTGTAACCCGCAGGTCTCTCCTCCCAATATAACTGATCAAGGAAATATCATTGTAGTGAGAATATTGTTACAAAGTACTCTTCCTGCTGCTATAAACATCAAGTACAGTATATTTTTAACATTTCAAATTATCATACATTAAGGGGAAACAACTCTCAAGAATATGTGCATAAAGTACTTCCTTTTCTCCATGAGTATTTCAACAGGCCTTTAAGTAATTACACCCTGTATGGCTGATCAGCTTTCTCTGGGGTAGAGTTTTGATAAATCTTATAAATCTGATATATTGACAAATTCTGATTTTATATGCAACACTGATCAGGTACAATTGAGATTTAACAACCATTATGTGTATGGTATTGTGATAAAAGTATAATACACTGTATATCAGAATTTGAGTTCCAGAATATTTATAAGCCAATTTGTTTGTTGTTTTTCTCTTTATAAATATAAAACAACTTCACAGACATACATGTAGCAGGGGAGTCAAATTTCAGGATGTCTTTATATAAAACCTCTGATAGTATACTATCAGCTAAATCTACAAAAATAATTGTTGGGAAGGCTATCCTACATAATGTATAATTTAAGGAAATCAAATATTTCTGATAGAGGATGCAGCCAAATATAAAATGACAGACAAAATCAAATTTTGACAAGGAAATACATACAAAAAATTGTATAAAAATCATTGTGTTTTTGTAGAGCTGCAATATTTCATAAGAAACCTCCATATCAGGTGCCAGCTCTAGGATTTGCGATTTGAATAAATTGCACAGGCCCAATTGTCTTGGGACAGTAGCAGTTCTATTATTGCACAGGCCCAATTGTCTTGGGACAGTAGCAGTTCTATTACGTTTGGGCATGGGCTGCATCTTTCAATTGTTTGACATACATTGTAATGCTAAATCCGCTACTGCATATAATATTTACTAAAACTACATGTATACCTCAGCTTTAAAGGACAGTTTACTATTATCGTTCAATCAATTATTCGATCTGTTTGATCAATTAGTCAGCGTAAGAAAACTGGATCACATAATGTTTGAACCTAAATAATTAGTTGTATTGTAAAGAAGCCTTTGTGTTGATTTCAGATCCTAATTTGCATTTTCAAAGAAACATTTTTTTTTTCTCTCTTTCTTTAAAGATGCACGTTCCTCATAGTGTAGAGGGAGTTCAAAATACGTACGCGGTAACGTACATTGCAAGATGCCTATTCATACCAACGATGTGCGACTCTTACGCAGTGGTCCAAAAACCGAAAGCTAGAACGCCCGAACGATTGCCGAAGTCATGAGCCAATTTGTTATCGGCATTGATTCGGCTGCCCGCATGTGTGGATGCACGAGAACACTGATGATACAGTACATGCTCTACACACAAACACGCTAGCTTGTACGCTAATGCAGCGCGATCGCGATTGGCTGGCATGTGTTTGCATAAAACCGTATGCAAATTAAGCTATGCTCTTCGCTAATGATTCGTGGAACAATGGCGGCTTGCACACAGATCGCATCTTCAGTCCTCGTTTTAGCTTAGCGATGCTCGTGCAGGATTGCCTTTAATCTAGATTTACCTCCTATACTGGTATAAAACAATATGTCCTTGCCAGAGACAGCATTGAGTTTCTAAAATTTAATTTGTGATTATTTTAATCACTACATGTACATTAAAAAATTCAAACAACTGATCTGCTTTCCTAATTTGTGACCCGCCGCACAGTGGGCCAGAATCACCTCAAACTGTCTGGGGGGTTTTTAGACTCATAGAATTTGATAAGAACATTTTCAAATTCGTGTGACATCATCGTAAGTGCTGTTTTCTGATTGGTCAAAGAAAAATATCAATGGCAATGCATGAAAATTTTTATTTTGCTTTGATGAGTGTGACTAATATGGGGTTTCGAGACATGAGAAATACAATGAGAGTATTTTTTAATTAATATGATGTCATTAAAATACCGTTTTCTGATTGGTTAAGGCATATTTATCTGCAAAACATTCTTTTTCTGATTAACTTTTATAAATAAGACATGAAAGGGGCTTCTATAGACCACTGGGATACAATTGGAGCATTTTTAAATTAATTTGACGTCATTAAATACTGTTCTTATTGCACAGAGCATGGAGAATTATACTTGACAGATTCATTTTAATTTTGTATAAGTTTAATAAGGCCAAACACGCCGTTTCGTTAGTTCAATGAAGTCATGAAAAAGGAGGTTTTTTTTTATTGGACCTGTACGGATAACAGATGAGAATAATAAAATTGTAGTACAATAGATTTTCTTTCCTACTTGATAATGGTGGATATTAAAGAAGTAAGTAGTAATTAGAAGCGGTATTTGAAAATGTCATTCAACAAAATTAAAGAGTAGCCTGGTGAATATCAAATTATAGAAGGTGAACAGTAGAAAGCCCCCACTTCCAAATTATAGAGCACCTCATGCGCACGCCAATATTTCCCAAAATGTTTGTTACGTACTCCTATGTTTTTGTTGTTTTGCAATTTGCGGTTTTCAAATCGAATATTTTGTCACCTACGTTGAGATTTTTGTAGACACAATACGCTTTGATAGCAAATTTTGGCGATAAAAGCAAACAACTAGTGTAAAATCGGCTCTAACTCAAAAAGTGGCAGAAGGTGGCAGCCAAATTGGTATCACTGTAATGTAGGCACTATAATAAAGGACTCAGGGTATTTTAGCGCAGCAATAGGCAGCAATAGTGACATTCAGGGATATGAAGAAAAAGTTAATAATTTCCTATTCCCCCACCCCCCCACCTCCCCCGTTTCTAAAAAATGATCAGAATTTAATGAGGGTTGTGCAAAATATCTATTCCAAGACAGGCAATGCAATAAGATGCTAGTACTAGATGATCCTACATGTATGTTACATCAAATCAGTTTTGAGAAACAGAAGGAAAAATGTAACATACAAACAATATCTAGTACTAGCATCTCCAATTGTTTACATATTCCGAAAGAGTAACTCCTCCCGCATCTTTTGTACCATTTTTGTGTGTATGACTTTACGCTTGGATGAACACAACACATTGTTACATAAATGTAACAGAGGGCCAAAATTAACATACGAACATCTAGTACTAGCAACTTCAATTGAAGTAAATCACAGAATCCATTCTGTGAAAACTATTTAACATTATCAAATTTGTAATTTACATATACCCCTTAATTGAAAATTGGGATCATTTTCAAGCGAAATGACCCACTCAAAATTATTATTAAGAAGAAATATTGCACCACATGATCTAGAGTTTGTATTCTTTGGCTGGAAACCTGAAAAAATTTAAATGATTTATAACCAAATGCCTGTTTTGGCGCAGTTTTTATTGTACATGGCCCACTGTGCGTCCGCCTCAAAATCACCAATAAGTCTCTAGTAGAACAAACTGAAAAAATACGAGGAGAAGCATTATTTTCTGGAAAAGCATTAATAGGCTCTTCTTTAATTTGGTATTTAGATTTGTTGTACTTTAGCCTTAGGAAAGAACAAGGTTGTATAATTGGAAAGCTTGGAATCTCTAGTTCCTTAAAACACAGAAAGCTCAAATATGATTTTGGGTTGTTTTTTTTTTTTGGTTTTGAGGCCGGAGGTCACATTTTCCAGCGTTTATTTAACCAATCAATACATTATATATATATATATATAGGGTTACCTTCCACAATAAAGATGAAAGAAATAAATTATTTATTCAGATTAACACTTGAATACTTTATAGCAGGTAATATTTAGAAAGCTCACCTTATAGATGTAATATGTAGTTTCGACTGCATATGGCAGGCACCTTGAGGATTGTCAATTGGAGAATAGTTGATCCCTGGCTCTTCATAAGTAGCTTCAATTAGAGAATGAAGATAAATTTTAATATTCCAGAGTGGGGCTGATAAGGATTATTAATAATTATAGTTAACTTGCCATCAATGGTAACTTCCATATGACGTTGCTCACAGCAATCAAAATTATTATGAAAGTTACCAATATGTAGAAATTAATATAAATAGAAGTCTATGCAATTGACAATGAGAAGTACAGAGGGGCTAATATGATAGAATGCAATCCTTTTCTAATAGTAAAGAAAAGACTTAAAAAGAAAAACAAAAAATATTGCTGCAGACTGTCTTTGATTATTTGTTCCTTTTTGATGTGGTTATTCAATGTTTATTTTAAAACAGATGGCTCAGTCAATGATTCAAATTTTTCCTTTTGAGCCCTATTTTATTTATACAAAAAAATAAATAAATAAAAATAAAAAGAAATAATAAAAACATGGATTATATAACTTACAAAGACACAACATCTGCCTCTAAAGTGTGTGTGCTAATAATTGTTTATATTAATGGCTATCTATATTGCGCCATGCACAACAAATATAATATCATAAGGCTTACATTACATTTTGATACAGGATGAGAAATGTAGATCCAATATATATGAAATGTTCATATACTGAAATTGGAACATCTAGCATACAGGTCTAGGTCTAGTACTAGATATTTGGAAAGAGATTGACTTTAGTTGTCATTTATAAGGGAATGGGGTAATATTTGCATGTGGCAGGGAGAGTATTCCAAAATTTATACCTATCTATATAAAGTTAATTTGTTTATTATTATTAGTAATGGATTTTAAAAAAGTCATTATAAATGAAACATTGGTTCAAGCTACATGACATGTACTCACATTTGGATTTGTTAGACAAATTTACAACTACACTTAAAGGGGACCAATACCCAAGGAATATCATTTTATAAGAAAGAGCACAATCAGAGGAGCAATTTAAAAAAAAGTTTCAATCAAAATCGGTTATAAAATAAGAATGTTATGAAAGTTTGAAAAGTCCTCGTTTTACTTCTAATGGGATCCTCAACTGGCAACATCGGCTTCAAAATGGCGTTTTTATGGAGCAACTCTCCATTGGTTTGTACACAAATTTTCAGATTTTCCCAATTTTCCTTAAAATCTTATGTCCTCTACTCAGACTAATAGTTTGCTGTGAAAATATATTTTCTCATCAATGTAGCTCAGAATAAAATAGACGTATTTTGAAAGAAAATGGGGAATAATCTCGAAAAATTGTGTAGCAAAACCAAGGAGAGTTAGTCCATAAAAACAGCGTTTGAACGATGTTGCCATTGAGGATCCCATAGAAGTAAAACGAGACTTTCAAAAATCCCATAACCTTATTTATGTTTAACCGATATTTGATGAAACTTTTTTAAATTGCCTCTTTATGCTATTTTACCTATGAAATGAATTATTTCCTTGGATTGTTCTTTAATTTGGCCCATTATCACGTCCAGATACTTAATTACCCGCTTTAAGGCATTTCATTGTTATTTACTGTACATTTGTATATACCACACCATTTTCCAAGCAGATCAATTCTTACATATAGCTATCACTTTCATTTCTTTTTCCATGATTCTAAGTTAAAATAAAATGAAAGTCAAAAGACTGAACAGATACACAACAAAGAACAATATTCCCTTGAATTAATTTGAACATTGTACTCAGGATGTATGTTTTCAATGTTTGGTCATTAAAAATAAGTAGAGGTAGGAAGGACATGCGAACCAAAACAGTAAAACATTAATTGACATTGTATGCACAACTTTTTATCAAACCTTTTATATCAAATCTTGAGTGGCAATGGAAATGATGCCTTTCTTTTTT
This sequence comes from Paracentrotus lividus, assembly GCA_940671915.1. Taxonomy (NCBI): domain Eukaryota; kingdom Metazoa; phylum Echinodermata; class Echinoidea; order Camarodonta; family Echinidae; genus Paracentrotus; species Paracentrotus lividus. The sequence continues at coordinate 9,670,417 of CALNVZ010000174.1, forward strand.
TTTTTTTCTTCTTTTTTCAACCTTTTTTTTTGTCTCCCCTAATTCCGTCATCACAAATCTTCCTGTAATGAAATATGTTACAATATACGAGTGAGTAAAAAACTTACACCTAGAAAATCAAAAAAAAGAAAACCATTCAAGTAAACCCAAAATTATTTAAATATTCTAAAGAGTAACTCTCCGATCTTCTGGACCAATTTTGTGTGAGTGTAAAATGCTTACGCTTGATGACACCGACGCATTGTCTGTGAACATGCCAAATTTCGAATTGTCCAGGTTGGGGATGAAATGAAACACAAAAGCGACAAAAAAGCAACTCCTCATAAATAAAATACATAACTTTTTTAACGAAAATGTCTTCGCTATATCTTGGCAGAGGTATTGTTACACAATTGAACTACATTTGTATGAAATAGATTGACTCCCCACGTCAAGTTAATGCACGAAGGTAACACATCTCAAAGATAAATGCCACTACAGACCCTGAAAAGCCTCCTAATACTTTGAAAAAGAAAGATTATTTGTTCTTTGAGATGTGCTCATCATGCCTGACTCCACAGATTATTATCTATTTTCATACAAAAGATGTGTCAATATGTGTAAGCAACACCCCTGCCAAAATTGAAGCGAAACGACGATTTTCGTTAAAAAGTTATGCTCTTTTTTATTCATGATGGAGTTCTGTTTTTCGCTTTGTTGTTCAATTTCATCCCCCCCTGGCACAATTCGAAAGTTGACATGTCTCGCAAAATTGCGTCGTGTCATCTAGCTAAGACATACCACACAAAAATGTACCATAGAAGATGCGGAGGAGTTTTCTTCAGAAATATATAAATAATAAGGGTTTATAAATGTATTTTTTATTTATGACATTTTGTCTAGGTGTAAAGTTTTTTTTGACTCACTCGGTTAGAGTGTGTTCAATTCCAGTTCAAATTAATAGACCAACAATGAATCATGTACAAATGCATTACAAAACGCTTGATATACATAGAAAATAGTTGTTCATGTCCCCCATCCCCGGTCGTAAAATATAAACGTGTTTCATCTCGTATTCCAGAATATGGAGAAATTAAAAAGCCAAAAAGATACATTTTGAAACACAATAAGCGTTCAATTTTCACGACCTTGAGCATCGTCGATTGCAACGAAATGCGACACTAGAACAGGATTGAGTTCCCAAAATGTGTTAAGAGCTCTCGCAGGGAAGCTTCCGTTGCAAGTTGAAAAAAAGGAAGAAGATGTTTGTTTTATTGAGAGCGGGGAATTTAAGGACTGATTAAGTATAATCAGCTTAAATTTTGACACAACGGTGCACCGCTACAATTAGGCTCTTGCAACCCAGGTCCTTCCACAAAGGCCGAGGATCCATGAGGTGATTTTGTCATTACGCATTTTCTTTTATCAGGAACGTCGTCTACATCTAACATCCTAATATGAAAGACAAATACGATGTAGAAAAATCGGCCTTCATGGGAAAATCCTCGCCTCGGACCCTTTACTACCAACAATCTTTCAAACTAACATAATTCAGTTTGTAATCGTTTTTAAAAAATCTTTATGTGATCTCATATTACTCTCTTCTCTCTTTCATTTCAATACATTTTCAGAATCTTAATACCGTGGAACAAAAAACTAAAAAACATAAAAAATCAACTTGAGAGAAGACAGTGTCAGTCTATGTTCTTAATAAAACAATTTTCATTCAGCATATTCTTGCCTTTCCTTTACATGTATATTCCTTTTAACTCCTATTACTACCGTGGGAAGGGGTTAACACCCTTTTTATTTTAAGTTTACCACATGGTGTACAAATTGTTAATCTGTCGAATTCTGATTACTCCACTCACCATGGAAACCTACAGTGAACAGGCTTTAATTTTGTCAGTTGTTAGGGCGAAGGCCCATTTTTTTCTTAGGTATTTTCTTAGTACAGTACAAATGCAAATGTCCTAGAAGGGCAACCAAAATCCCAGGCCAAACGGGAGACATTTGGAAGGTGCAACTAAGGTCAGTAAGGGGTAGCTTCAGACCATGGCCTCCATGGCCTTTAATCTGATTAAAGCCCTGAGTAAACCATGAATAAAGTTGCTGTTAGCACCTACAATTCTTCATAACAGTAAGATTAGAAAACAACAGGAAGAAAAATTAAGTGCCATGACATGCTCGATGTTAAAAACCAGAATTTCATATCAAATGTCAATATATCGTAAGCAATGCAAGGGTAGAATTTAAGTTCGTCAATTTTAACATTAATTAATGAGCATAAAATGTGCCTTACCTGTCCATTGTCTCTCCAACTGTTTTTCATGAAGCTGCAAACAGATAAAGAAAAATTAAGAAGTTTGCTATTAATTAGGGATTTGGCAAAGCGGAATCAATTAATATAGTAGTTCAATGTTAGATGCTGGCTTGCATGTTACAAGACATCATTAACTGAGTGGATCATGTAATGAATAAGATTTTAAGACTCAATAAGATATCACATCATGCCACTATATACAACTACAATTGTATTGTACATGTACAGTATGTGACAAGGTGGTGATCATTAGAGGATTGTTTGGTGAGGACTTCTCTACAGGTTTTTCTAATCTTATAGTATTGATAATTTTTTATCTAGAATCTACATGTACTTTTAAATTAAGATTTTTTTTTTGTTGGTTTTTTTTGTACTGTAATTAAGGATTATTTCTATCAACATTGAAATCAATAATACAAATCAATTGCATTAATTTAGTACGTGTATTATGTTATATCATTTCACGGTATTAATCAGGCATGTGAGTGGGGTAGTAAAAAAAGGATAAATATTTTTGCTGGGGCAAGTTGCGAGGTGGAGCGTAGCATTCCTGCAAAGTATAATTGTAGGGTCGTGTGAACACAGTTAATTTTGCCCACACACAACTTGTCCATTAGCGCTGACAATAACAAACTACCAAGTTGCAGCACCTGCCTTGTAGTGTGGTAGTAGTTAACTTCTCACAAAGCTTTGACGTCTATAGGCACTATCGGCTTCTTCTCAAGTTAGTATATATTATGAATCAGGAGATAATCAAGGACTGGATCTGCCTCCTTCTTAAAGATTCGATGTTTCTAGCGAGTGGTCTTCAACGGTAACCCTTCAATGAGATTGATTTAATGTGGTCGGACATTGTTCTGGAGCGGAGCCCGCAAAGGCACGTTCTATGGCACGCCCCTCTTTTCCGATGTTTATCACCGATATCCAGAGAAGTCTTCTGCAGTTACACTTCGTCTTTTGCATGTTGCCTCTTGTGACAAGTACGAGTGCCGGAAGGTCTGCTTCAATGGGACGAGGAGTACAATATAGAGCTTGACAGATTGTCGACTGGTTCCCAATGCTTTTGTGGTGATGACGTTATTGTTTTATTTCAATCGTAAGTCGTAACATCAATGGAGGTTGATGTGCAGTAACAGAGGCTGCTCTGTCTTCATCGATAGGTGCTTACCCCTTCTGAAAGACAGAGAGCTTAGTTCCATTGCGCAGCTGTTCAAATCTGCAGTGCGTGATTAGCTGTTTTTCCCCTTATATACATGGGAAAGGAACTTTAGGGAACCCAAAAAGGAATTCGCGGAACAGACAGTTGGGCATGTCAAGGATGAGAAGAACAGCAAAATCTTATGAAAAAAATTCTTGACTTTGCAGTATGTGGTAAGGTGAGAATAATTCTTTGATAGTCAAACTCTTGGTGTCATTGGCAATGTGATCCAGAAACACACACACTCGGCTTGTTATTCACTGCAGTTTGATTACAGGGCTCGCGCCATGGTAGCGCTCTCTGTCTTCTGAAGGGACTGTTTGACATATGTATCTGGATTTGAGACAGAAGCAGCCTCAAAGTCTACAAATGAGGATCACATTGTAAGAGAAGTGCACCTGACGCTACCATACTACATTCAATGATGGGTTAACTTAGAAGGTGGAAGAGACAGAGAAGCGTCCAGTATTCTTGGACGGAGGATCCAGACTCCGGCAACCTATAGGCTATTGCACCAAGACAACGAAAGGACAGTGCTATGAGATTTACATCGTTTCGGGGACTACTTCTCGCGCGTGCCGCTGACGCAACGCAGGGTAGGCTTGTAACTGTCATCTATATAGGTTGAGAAGGTATTTTCGTGAGCATTGGTGGCCCCCGTTGTCAATAGAGGAACGCTTGTACCCACTTATCCCTATGTAATAGACTGGCCACTATTGAGTATGCCCAGATTGCACAAATCATGGGCCCCTACACAACGAAGATCACTTAGACTCGTTATAATAAGATTTGAGAGTTAAGGTACGAGTCAATTCACTTAGATCTTGCTAACAGCATGTACGGAAGTGACACTACGCATCGCCAGTGCCATTTATGGACTTATTGTTAAGAATTGGGCTCCACCCCGTGAAAGCAGAGCTCTTTCTTTTAATACTCTTATATCACCATATCAGTAGGGTAGAACTTTGTATAATCGTTAAGGTCTTAGCTTTTTCTGTCATGATAAAACATTAACAGAGAAACGGCTAAATAAAGGGATTGTCTATTAACTTATTACAAATTAAATGCAATCTGTTCAGTATAATGTCTCCATGCCTCGTGCCAATAGTGTAAAGTATTTAATTGACGTCAATATTTAAAAATGCTCCATATTGTATCAGGGTCTATAGAAGCCCTTTTCATGTCTTATTTATAAATAATCAGAAAAAAGAATGTTTTGCAGATATAATATGGCTTAACACATCAAGAAAACGGTATTTAATGACATCATATGTATTAAAAATATACTCTCATTGTATTTCTCATGTCTTAATAGTAACCAGGAGTGGGGTTCGGGGGGTTCGAAGAACCCCCCCCCCCCCACCCCTACTTGCTGGACGAGCTCCAGAAAGGCTCGCTTTCCCAACAATTCAAATAAGCAAAATTTGTTAGTTGCTTTTGCTTATCAATCTTCTTTGGGAGCAGAATGTCTAAATAGCCATATAAAACGTCTCTTCTATTAGCCATAATTTTGACATTGGTACTTCGGATTAATTTTCTTTTTGCCAATCGAATCTATACCTTGAGGCAGAAGCTTTGCAGGATAAATCGTTTTGAACCACATATCCGACCCACACTCCCCGGGTATCGGCGCGGCCAGAACGCATAACGTGAAAAAAATTAGATGTACCTTTTCCTCGACGGCGTGACGTCCGAAGAAAATTATTTTTGGATAAGTAAACCATTTGGTTCTCCTTTCTGCAGATTTCGATTACACTCCGTATAAATCCTAAGTATACTGTTGCTGCGTAAAGTAGGAAGTGTCATTCCTGGCAGTTCGCCCTAACTTAGGCCTCTAAACAATCACCTAGAAGTGGACAACCCTGGCACACAGTTCCACCCTGCAAAACTAACAGTCAAACAAGCCCAGTAGCCATTAATGAGGCAGAAGGAGGGTACAGGCATCACGATCTACATTGGTGCCCAACAGCAAGCCAACACAAACAAACTCAGACTCAGGTGTTGGGCAGTGCTCAATGCGAAATGGATCAGTTTAGGCTAGTGAAAGTAAGACATCCCACAGATCGTTCGGTTATGGATTCTCTTTAGCGAGGCCTGCTGCTAGTGAATAGGGGATAGGGTTTAGGGTGAGGGTGTGGATTGGGTAAATAATCCTAGATTATAGAATTTTTGATGATAACGTCGAGAATTGCTGGAGGTTTGTGCAAGGGAGACCATATCTGTTTTTACAAAAGATCAGGTGGTCATCTAGCGCCTTGATAGTCTCATTCTATCTATGGTCACATTACATAGCTTGCAAACCTAACTTATCGTTCAGTGATTATATCGTTTAAAAATGACTCTTGTCTGTCGCCCTCTTGGTTGCTGAGGAAACTTTCTCATAGCGAACCAGCTTTAAACTTCCTCAGAATAAATTAGATATTTAGTCTCATGCATATATTTTCTTCCATTGATATTTTATTTGTTAAGTTAGAATTTTTAGACCTTTTTTGGATAATGCCACCTTGACTTGGCTTGAGCTGCTCAAAGACATTTTCTGCATTGACTTTGCCATTGAAGAAACTTGCTGCAGTAAGGTAGCTTCCCAAAGTGCAAGGCAAATTATGAATTGGACCATGCATAAGTGTAAGTTGTTCAAGCTGGAAACTGTAGGACCAGCCATCAACGTTGACCTTCAAATGCCCTCATAAGAACCCAATAAATTTCGAAAAACTAGAACAACTCTCCGCGCGTCCGGCACACCTCCAGTTGAAATCCCTTCTTGGAGTATTCCCGGAGGGACACGATATCTAAAGAAAAGTACCAAATGCATGGCAGCAGTCCACAGCACAGATTTCTTCGGCAATGCAAACCGGAAGAGCTGCCAAACCTGTTAGCGTATTCGCTAAGAAACGCTAAAGTGCCAAGTGGAATTAAATTCTTCCCCGTTGGAAAAATTGAAACCGGTTTTCAATTCCAAAGTAGATTTAAGTCTGAATCTCGTTTTATATTTTTTTAATATTGTCTTATTGTGATTTTTGGCACTTTACACTTATGTATGGTTATTTTAATTGACCTGCACTGGGAAGTAAAGTTACTGCAGCAGTTTTTCTTCAAATGAAAGTCAATGCAGAAAAGTGTCTTGAGCAGCTCAAGCCAAGTGCATAGGTGGCATATCAAAAAAAAGGTTCTAAAAATTCTACTAACAAAATTAAAAATATCTAATGGAAGAATCGATATTGTCAATGAGACTATCCGTGAGTCAGAAAACTTTATACCTAGAAAAATGTCAATAAAAAAAAAAACAATATATACTTAAATCCCAAATTATTATATATAATTCCCTGAAGAGTAACTCCTCCGTGCATCTTCTGGTACCTATTTGTGTGTGGTTATGTCTTTTACGCTTGATGAAACACGACCATTTTGTTTGCCGGAACATGTATAATTTCGAAATTGTGGCAAGGGTGGGGATGAAATTGAAACACAAAGCTGCAAAAGCAACTCCATCATGAATCAAATGGCATAATTTTTTACCAACACTGTTTTTAGCCAAATACTTGCATGGTGTTGCTAAGTTGTTAATTGACCTAGATTCTGTGTAAAATTAGATTGATTTGTCAAAGTTAAATCCACGAAATGATAACAGCAAAGAGTGAAATTGTCCTGACAAGACCTAAAAAGGCCTCTTAATACTTTAAAAAGATTATTTTTTGTCTTTGACGTGTGCCTCAGTCATGCTTGACTTTTACAGATTATTTCATTTTCACACCACACAAATTGTAGTCGTTATGTGTACAACACTCTTGCCAAGTTATTTGGTGCGCAAGACATGTTAGATATAAAGTTATGCTATTTTAATCAGGATGGAGTTGCTTTTTTTGATAGGATCTGTTGTTTTGGATTGTTACTCCCACTTTGCATAAAAA
>CALNVZ010000174.1:9681336-9695093 GCA_940671915.1 Paracentrotus lividus
GACCCTATGCACGATTTCCCCCCTTCCATCTAAAATTGGATTACCCTTTTTATGCGCACTGTTATATCAGCATTATACAATCTTTCTTAAAAAGACTCCAATATGGGACGTTTAAAGATAAAATTAAATTTATATTTACACGAGCGAAAGTTTGTATTGTATGAAGGCAGTACTTGCAAGTTGCATCTTATTATTCCTGACTTCCTTAACTTATCTGTAGGTCCCTATGGTAAGTAATTGTGGTATCTCACTTGCCGTGAGACGGATTTGAGACGAATTTGGGACTACTTTGAAAGAAAAAAAAAGTATCGGAGAAGTCTCCGCGACGGACTTTGTATCGTCCTCGGCGACGAAAAAAAAAAAGTCCCTGATCGTCCGAGTCGCAGAGACGTTTCCACCATAAAGGAATTTTCCTCATAAACTTTAAGTTTGCTAAATGTTCCAGCGGGTATCCAGGGGCCGAGCTGCCCCCCCCAGCAAAAAAACAAAACAAACAAAACAAATTAAACAAAACAAAACAAACAACAAAAAACTGGGGCGCGTGGGGGATGGACGATCGACTCTACAGTGTGTCCCACAAAAAATGCTAATGGCCTTTAAATGGGTATACACGGTTATTTAAAACTCTCTTTTGGATAATGTCTCGTGATGATTCTGACCCACTTACTTTATACAAATAATATAACTGGTTCTTTTTATTAATGGAGTTTAATAAAGAAGTGGTAACCCATGGCATTCGAGGAGTTTTCTTACACAATGCACATTATGCATGATGGTTATTGCACCATAATCGGGACCCTTTTTAAGGGATTTGTCCTCAAAGGATTGAAAACTACCCAATTATAGGTCTGGGGGAAAATGCTAATAGACCCATATTTTAATGATTTCTCGGAATTTTTTCCCTACCTGAGCCCCTAAATCAGTTGCCCTTTTCCGGAGAAATCGGGAACAAGCATATGGTTCACCCTGAGTGTGTGTGTGTGTGTGTGGGGGCCGGGGGCCGGGGGGGGGGAGATGGGCTACACATTTTTTTTTTTAATAGTAGGGTTTTTCCCCCCCTCTCCCCCTCTTTGCCCTCTTCTTTTTTTGTACTTGTATTATAAATCAATACTTATAAACTGTTTTTTAATCAAATTTACCCGGTACGTACCCGGCCTACTTTTTTTTAGTGGGCAATTCGGCGCTTCATAATTGCTCATTCAAAATTAAAAATTAAACATGGCTATGGGATCCTGCGGGCTTTTTCGAACTTTAACACGAAATTCAATAGTTTCTATCGAAAATGCGGTTTAGAAACAAAGAGAAACTTTGGGAAATCTAACTTTGATGGCATTTTCTACATATTCACCACCCCTAATGGCTGAGAAGTATAGGAAAGGTAAAAATCCTTCCATCTTTTGAACCAATTTTTGTATACAGTCCCGTTCGTTTAAATTGATGTCCGATTAGACGTAGACCGATCAGCCCTCGCACAATGATTATAACAATGATTATAGGTCTCTGGATCTGGATCTGGATGTTGACAGTGCAGGACCGTTCGGTATAGTGCACCGGGAAGAGAGAGGGCTGGTGAAGACTAGCAGTAGAGAAGATACTGGGGGGCGTTTCACGAAACCGTCATAAGTCTAACTTCTTGACTAAATCGGAGATAGTGAGCAACTTGCCATAGGCTAGCTATGGTCACTCAGCACTAGATGGCGCGCTCGATTTGTTTCCGCTCGCACGTACATCATATTTGTACGTGCGTGCGCAGCTTTTGTATGCTAGTCAGCTCCATGGAAATTTACAAGGGGTGGATGGATATCCATTATTATAAAAGTGATTCGGGTCCTACATAAATTAAATTGGGATGAAAAACAAAGGAACTACTTACAGCTCACTCAGCTGCCGCGATATGCAGTACACATTCGGAAAGATGAATTCTCACCAACTTTTCACCTTCAAAAGTCAATTTTTTTGCTCTTTTTTGCCGACTTTTGGACAAAATGTATATTTAAGCTTGTTCGGGCACAATTCTGCAGTCTCCAAAATGGATTCAATCAAGATTTGAATAAGTTTGGATTTTTTAAAACAGAGTTTTGGCGAACCACGTATGCCCCAAGAGGAAATTTTAACCTCCAAAATGGACCTTCCGAGATGGGTTTTCATGTTTTTGAGCCAAATTAGCTGGATGTCTCGTGCGTGTTGCTATGCGGTTGTGTGTTGATGACACGGCCGTTGCTACAACACACGTTCTTAATTAATTAAGCGGATTATTAGTCTCGTCAAATCTAGACACCGGTTTGGTGTTAATAATATTTAAAATAGTGTTGTTAGGCATAGATTAAAATTTTAAATATAAAAATGGGAAAACTTTGTTTAGTTAAGGCTCGGGGCAGGCGGGTGTGAGAGTGTTTTTTTTTTTTTTTTTTTTTTTTTTTTTTTTTTGGGGGGTGGGATTATTTCTTCCCTTAAAAAAATATAGAAATAAATTGAATGAAAAAAAATAATTATGTTCCTCTTTTGAAGTAATAAAAGGTGGATGCTCTCTTCCATTTTTTTTTTTTTTTGGGGGGGGGGCGCGGTTAATTTGCATTTGTCTCTTTTTATTAAATGAAATTTTAAAAATCGTTAATTAAAAATAAAAAAATTTTACTTAGAATACCAAGATGTTTATACCGTTTTCTCTCTCCTCTCTCTTCTCTCCCTCAGCTGGTATTACTCTACCAAGATCTACTGCCAAGCCAACTTGAATGAAGCTACAAAACCTGTCAGATGTGGATCCCCGCCAGCCCCCCCCCCCCCCCCCCCGAAAAAAAAACCATCCCCCCCCCCTTATGAAATCCTGGACCGACCACGTACTTCCTGCTCCTCCTCCGTCTCTCTTTCTTTTCACATCACTTTTACACACATCTCTTTTCTCACCCCCCCCCCCCCCCCGAATCACTGAATCACTTCCAAACTTTTCTCCCTCTTCTTTCCCCATCCTTGACAAGAAATAGTTTAGGATGTAAAGGAAATATATATATTATATATATAAAATATATATAGACCTCTCTCTCTCTCTCTCTCTCTCTATATTATATAATATATATATAATATATATATTGAATAACACAGTTGATAAAGAAGAATGCCAAAAACATAAAATCATAGATTTTTAATAAGGAGCATAGCTCTCAAATTGAAAGGCGAGTCACACTCTTCGTCAGTGCTCATGGTGTGACAAAAAGATGTATTCAACATCCGTTTCTGAAACAGACGAAAAAAACACGACTGTTCATGAGCAGACGGATTGTGAAACTCACCTTTCAAAAGAAATCATCGCGCTGAAGATAGAGATGGCGCGAAGAAAATAACCGATCCAAAGACATTTTTTATATATATATATATTATATATAATATATATATAATATATATATAATATATAATTAATAATAATATATTATATATATATATATATATATATATATATATAATATATATACAGGGCGTCCCGAAAGAACTATACACTTTTGAAATGGCTGCCAAATGAAGAATATTTTTGATTTAGGTAACAAAATTTACATGTATGTGAAAGCTCATTATCCCAACTTTCATATGACACCAAAAAGTCGAAAATAAGTCATGCTAGAATGAGCAGCGTTCACTTTTGTAAAGGGTATGGAAATTTAGGGTGCGCAGGAATTGCCCTACAATTTGTATGAGGAAAGTCATTGTGAGACTTATGGAATTGAGGATGATATGCAGAATTACTGATCCATTATGATGAGTTGGGGTTCGCTAAGAGAAGTTTGTAGAATTGGGATTATGATTTCATGCATGAGTGAACAGGAATATGTATTTCCTATTATAGCATTGTAGCCTTCCAAGTTGTCTTCCAGTGGTGTGTTAGTGGTAGTCAGGATGGGGTGGCAGAACAAGTGAGAGCAGGGTAAGATTTTGTTCCCTTTTGATGATCGTTTTCATGATCTTTTGGATTGTCTGAATGTCCAACATCAGTGGCATTTTTTTTCTTCAACAAACAGGTTGTGCATCGAAAGAGGAGGAGGACATGTTTGGGCATTGAACGTACAGACTTTTATTTTAATTTTGCATTATTAGATTTTTTCCCCCTCCTTTTTGTTTTGTTACAGGATGGATGAAACAAGTGTAAAATCGAAAAGAACCAAATTCAACTGAAAATAAGGACTGACATGTTAATTTCACAAATTGTATGTGTTTACACTGTACCATATCCTTTACAAAAGTCCAAATTGCTAAAATGACTGGATAGTTGGTTGGTTGATCAATTGAGTTGATTGATTTATTGGACATGGTGACGAAATAACTATGAAGATGAATGTAATGCTTGATGATTAGTTGAAACATTGGGAGACTGGTACACTGTTGATTAAATGATTGCTAGCTGGGTGTTGATTGTCTAAATTATGTGACTGATTGATTGATTGATAGATCATCAACCATCCCAATTTGGGTAAATGTGAGTAGACTGGGATGCGGGAAGGTAGTCAGGATATTTGGAGTAGAAACCAATGAATATGAATGTTCAAAAACACACCCATGCAAAAGAGAGAGAAAGATAGAGAGAGAGGGAGGGAGACAGGGAGAGAAAGAAAGAGAGAGAGGGAGAGGAGGGATGAAGACAAAGAGTGAGAGAGAGAGAGAGAGAGAGAGAGGAAGAGAGGAAGAGGAAGGGGAGAGAAAAGAAGAGAGAGAGAGAGAGAGAGAGAGAGAGAGAAATTAAACCACCACTGAAGGACCTCACTAATATAACCTTGAAAGTTACAATGCAACAATAGAAATACATATTCTGTTCATCATGCATGAATTGTAATCCCCAATTCCACAAATTTCATTTAGCAAACCCCAACTCATCATAATTGATCAGTAATTCTGCATATCATCCTCAATTCCATAAGCTTCAAATGACTTTCCTCAAACAACTTGGTAGGGCAATTCCTGCGCACCCTAATTCCATACCCGTTACAATAGTGAACGCTGCTCATTCATGCATGACTTATTTTCGGACTTTTTGGTGTCATATGAAAGTTGGGATAATGAGCTTTCCATACATATAAATTCATTACCTAAAATGAAATATTTTCATTTGGCAGCCATTTCAAAAGTGTATAGTTCTTTTCGGGACGCCCTGTATATTATAGAGAGAGAGAGAGGTATATATATAAAAAAAAAAATTATAATTAATAATATATATTATATATATATAATATAATTTTTTTTTTTTTTTTTTTTTTTTTTTCCTCTTTTTTTTTTTTTTTTTCTAAATTTTTTCGCCAAGATTTTCTTGACCTGGCCGGCCATGGTGGTTTGGGTCTTCAGTCTGCCTCAAACAGTCACCTGCAGGGGTGGTAGAGGGAGGGAGAAAAGAGAGAGAGAAAGAGAGGGGAGGGGGGGGGGAGAAAGAAAATATAACAGGTTTATACAAGATTTGTTTTGTTGTTTTTTCTCTCTATATCAACAACAAATATCAATACCTTCCAGACTTCATTCAAAGAAGAATGGAACAAATTATTATTTTTCATTTATTTTTTTTTTATATCTTTTTTTAAAAAACTAAATAGATTTATGAATTAAAATTTAAATCCCTGTGCACCTCACAAAAAAAAAATGCAATCAGCTTATTTCCAGTTTACATACTTACAACCGCATAGAACTAAGAGTCACTAAGCACTTTGGACACTGCAAGGGGGAAAGAAGAAAAAAAAAAATATAAGTTAAATGAAACACCATAATGTAGTTTGGTTTCGGCGAACGCGACGCAGCCGCGCCGCCAGCCGGGCGATGGGCTGCACCGGGCCAAGATCACAGAGGCTTCTCGATATGCAAGCTAGAGCATCTCGGCGCTGCAAGCAGTGAAGCAGGATGATTGGTGTTGTGAAACAAAAGGACAGGCAAGGTTTGAATTCATTATTTTCTTGAAATGTGTGTATTTTTATTTATTATTTTTTTTCAAGTATTATTTTCGGATGATTTGAATAATAAATATTGCACTTGTCTTGTCTCGTCTCGGGTTCCTTTCTAATCTACCGCGAGCCAACCAAACACAACGCGAACAGCGGCGACACCTACTCGCCCCCCCGCGCCGGCCGGGCTCCCACCGCCGCGTTTCAGCCACTGCGCCGCGCTGCACTCTCTTCGCTTGCACTGTGATGAGAGTCTGCAGCGAAAGCTAAGTCTCTAACGCACTACACGCGCCGCAATTAACGGCTGATTAATCTGTCTAATTAAGTTTTCCAATTAAGATTTCGGTACAAAAAAGGGGAGAGAAAATCACTTTTTTTTGCGTGAAAATGACCATTTTTTTTTTTTTTTCAATTTTTTCTTGATAGGGTGTTGGCCACTCATATAGTATCTTTTTCTCATTTTCAGCCAATTTTAAATTTAACATGATATAGCTACCATAGGCGGGTTCCACGAAGCCCTCTCTTGCCAAGATCGAGGACAACAAGCTGACTAAATACTTATTGACAGCTCCGGACCTGTCATATCTTTGGAGAGCGCTGATACGTCAATCAAACGCAATTTATGGCAGCGATCGGTTTGGGCGAATTGCATTTGCCGTGACAATCTAGATTTTCTCATTTTTTGTCATACAAATGTGGCAACCTCAGGATTTTGGTCTAATATCTAGAAATAATGGTTGTTAAACATTAAGTGATTTTATATCCAATAAAGAAATAATATCTCGTAATATATCCAATCAAGAAATATAATTGAATAAATTGAAAAGCATTATTCAGCTTACCATAAAGCTAATAAAGAGACCCGCAGAGACTACGTTGGTAGTTAAAATCGATCTATTGGTCCCAAAATTAATAATTTTGAATAGATTTCTTTTTAAATTACAATGCACTGTTAATTTCTTTTTGTGAGCAAAACAGAAAATTTAGGAAAAAACCTCAATCTAGCTCCATTTTTAGCTAGCGTACTTTTTTATAGTCTGATTTAAGAAACTATGAAATTAGCGCATCCGGGGGTACCCATCTTATGTTCTGACGTGTCTTATTAATTTCATGATTGACACCTTGTAAATATATGCAGTAAGAACATTGTGCGTTTTAATTCATATTATTTAAATTTTACATAATTTTATGAGCTTTCATTCTGTTATTGACCGATTTATCACTTCAATTTCGATAATATTGAAAATTTTGCTAAACTACAATGTCTAAATATCAACGAAAACCGTGAATTAAGGCTATTGCTCGATGACATCATCTCCGATAATATCGATATTACAACATTGTCGAGCTTGGAAGAGCTTTGTGTAACCGACTTAGTAAGATTGGAAGCTAACTAACGTGTGTGGGTGGATTAAAGATATGACTAACTTGTCCATGGTTGTGAAACGCCCCCCCAAGCCTTCAACAGCAGCCTTGAAGTTTGCTACTGTTGTGGAGTTGACTATGGATCTGGAAGATGGTTCCAGTCCACTGTTGTTTCGATGAAGAATGAGTTCTTGTATTGTGGGGTATTAAATTTTCAGCCTGCAAAGCATTTACTATTATTATGTACTTGCCTTTCAACTGGGTTAGAGGCTACAAACCCTTCAAGGTCTAGATCTAGATCTAACAAGTTAGACCTCTAGGTCTATCTAGCGATCTTTTACGGCCTTAAATTCTTAGCCTCTGTCCAGCGGTAATTGCTCTGATTGCTAATGTCGTTCGAAGCTCAATTTCAGTTCATGTTTATTCAACAGACACGCCCAAGCGTGTGCATTGCCAATGCCATTGCATTGATTGAACTTTGAGTTTGACAGAAACCATACACGTAGAAAGTCTCAAGTTCGTTTTTACAGAGCTAGAGACAATGCATTTTGATTGTGGGCGCTCTGATTGGCTACCGTAACTGAACAACGCGATTCAGCTGTTCCGATAAAGACCGCTTTGTCGTGCGCGCTGTCAATCATACCAAAGTGGACCCATTTCGCAAGAAAAACTGCAAGACTCGACTTCACAAAAGGTTAAGCGTAGACCCACTCTTTCAATATTTTTTAGAATAAAGAAGAGAAATATTAAAAAGGAACTTCAACGAATCCACTGTCGAACTGCGCCAACATTTGAAAACGTATAAAGAAATGAGGACTTACCAAAAAAATAAATGACGAATCTAAATTTTATCGTGACTATTGTTCATTGGAAGGCACAATGGTAGTGTATTTCATATGCTAAACGTGATCATCGAGCGTTCGTGCATAAATTATTAAATTATGGAGTAAAATTTCTACGTGCCATAGTAAGGTACCCCAGATAAAAAGCAAAAATGCTCTGGACAGTCACAATATTCCGAGCTAATTTATTTCAGCAATTTATATGTAACAAATAATTAATGATTAACTATTTACCTTTGCGATGATATCTTTCTTGCGTTATATAATCACACATAATTGAGTAAATTACATATGAAGATGACAGGTACAAAATTCTGTTTTTGCAAGATTTGATAAAATGAGACAAGACCGACCGAATCGTATATCACTGCTTAATTAGTGTATGCGATGATGCGTGTCACCAGTGAAAGCACTTACTCGGTCTTGTTTCATTTTCTCAAAACTTTCAAATGGATTTTGTACCTATCTTTGCAATTTGCTCAATCATGTGTGACATCTGTGATGCAAGAAAGGTATCGCTGTAAAGGCGAAGATTTCTTCTTACATTATACGTTTCATATAAATACCAAAAATAAACGAGCTTGAATCATGCAGAGTCCCTTTAAAAATTGACTACCTTCTTTCTTTAATTTTATACGCACAGTATACCACTTTTGATTTTATGTTGCTTTTATATGGCGTGATCATATTGAAAAAAATTGCCTTGAGATTAAACAGTCGGATTATTTCAGTTTTAACGAAATCTAGTCCTGGATGAATACAGCATGAAATGCGAAGGGATTGTATATACTATCATTTTAACCTTGATATCAGTTATCATTACCAATAACAGAGAAGTGATAGTGTCAAGACCTACTTTGGGAGCTCGTGGGCCCTCTATATACACCTAGGCACTTTTGGAGGGAGATAATGAATATTATAAGCAGCCTTTCCAATAATCAATAACACGTGGTGTTATCGAGAGTTTTTTATTGTAATTTTATCGTTTTGTTTCATGCTTATAGCTGCATGATTGAAAGATTTTTGTTTGGACAATAAACATTAAAATTATTGCATTATTAACGAAGGAGGCCTTATTTCAATTATTGGATACGAAAGTGAAGGCGGAAATGAAAAACGGATAATAGGGGAGACTGGGGTAATTATGGCCCTGGGGTAATTATGGCCCCTTTGTCTTTGAGAGCTTATAATTCTTTGTGCATTACACACTGATAATTTAATTTTTACACGTGCCTAGCTAAACTCTTCCTACTATTATATGAGAAAAATAAGCCATTTACATGAAATTTTGTGCTTAGGGTAGCCTAAAATGTACGGCAATTACAATTCTATTCGTTGGAAAGTGGCAAGTCTGCTTTTTTATGTGGGGTGTGATATCATTAATTAAAATCCTTTAAGATGAAATTTTGATTGAAACTGAAACAATAGGAAGTAAAAAAACACAACAGAAAAACTTCCACCTGAATATCTTCAATAGTAGAGCTGTAAAGGGGGATCAAACTGAAAATGTCATTTGGGGTAATTATGGCCCCCAATGCATAAACAGTGTATAAGCACAGATAAGCATAGATGGGGACATTAACTTGTACGATTTTGTACATAAATATATGTATTGCTTTGATTGCAAAATTTCAACATTTTGGCTGAACCAATTATTGACTAAATCATTGTTGGTGGTTGATAAGTGTATTAGGAATACCCAACAACATTTATTATACATTACTATCATTAATTAGCATAATATCTTTGAATTCATACAGTCACTACAAGAGGGGCCATAAATACCCCAACCCGTGGGGTAATTATGGTCCCCCAAAGTTTTTAACATAATGGTAATTAATATGCAAATGAGAAGTAGCAGGTTTATACTTTCTTTTGTATATTATAGGTATATAGATTGACTGTATTTTTACATAATTAGAATATCATTGGACTTTTCATTTAATGGTAGTAATAGGAAATGTGAAAAAGGGGGCCATAATTACCCTAGTCTCCCCTATATGCTGTAAACGTTTTTGCCTGTGCTCAACATGCTCAACGTACGTCTGTGTGTTTTTTTTTAATGATATACCCGCACCCGCGGTATGATATAGTTTTGTATATACGTGTGGCTGTATTGAACAATAAAAAAAAATGGGGTGTGTAGGCAACAGTGGCGAATTCTATATAAAATTTGTATAAAAGAAGTGACGGGCAGCGGCACGGAAAACCGTTATATACGGACAAAACACTCAGTGACCTGAAAAAGCATTGATCCGAAATGCAGACAAAATATTCAGTGACCGGAAATACAGACAAAACATGTATTTTCAGTGACCAGAAACAGAAAAAGAAAAAAAAAAAAAAACATGTTCAGTGAACTGACAAACGAACCTTCAGAACAACGAGTACTTCTAGCACGTTAAAAAAAAAATGTGTGTGTTTTGTTTGTTTTATTCATTTATTTATTTTTAACATATAGACAACCTTTGTGTGCATGGTCCTACAATATAACCCATTCAACAACAAATACAATCTTAGTTGGGAAATTGTCCTCGTAATTATTGTAACCTGAATGGAGAGTATTTTAAGCACCTTCATTTTGGCGAAGCAGACCCTTTAAAATTGGCTGTTTCAAGTTATTGCCTCTGCTCTCTAATGTAATGTCAAATTCAGCGAAACGGTTTTGTAAAGGTCAACAAATTTCTTTCTTTCTTCCTCTTCTGCTTATTTCATTTATTCATTTCATTTATTTATTTATTTACTTTTATTTATTTTTTTATTTTTTATTTATTTATTTTTTTTTTGTAGCTAAGATGGTATCATAATGATCAGATAGGTCGATTGCTTGTCACCATTGTTTGTTTTGTTTTGTTTTATTTTAACAAGTTTGACGTTTGGCATTTTCAATCAATTAGTAATCTAAGTATAACCAAACTCTACCTTTTAACATTATGAAGTAAATATTGCAGTATTTTTTAGTTATTTATTTTATAATTTTTTTTTTTTTTGCACTTACAGTTGCATGCAATTTTTCATGTAAAACGTTAAAAGAGGGACACGGGGTGCTTTGCTTTCAACATTATTTTTTAGCATAAAAAAGTTGAAATTTCTCTTTATTAAAAATAGCGTAACATGTTTGACATGAACTACTACATTTCGATCCACAGACACGACGCTACAAATATCATTATTTTTAAACTCATTTAGCCCAATCATTACAGAGAAAATGATTATTACAATTGTATACCGAGTGAGTCAGAAAAAACTAGACACCTAGAAAAATGTCAATAAAAAAAAACATCCAATGAACCCCAAATTATTATGCATATTTTAAAAGAGTAACTTCTCCCGCATCTTCTGGTACCATTTTTGTGTGGTATGTTTTTACGCTTCGATGAACACGACGCATTGTTTGTGAATATGTCAATTTCGAATTGTGCAAGAGTGGGGATACGATTGAAACAACAAAAGCGGACAAAAAAAATCAACTCCATCCTAAATAAAGTAACATAACTTTTTTAAGGAAAATGTTTTGAGCCAAATAACTTGGCAAGGGTTTTGTTACAATTATCGACTAGATTCTGTATAAAAATTAGATTGATTTGTCAAGTAATCCACGAATGAGAACACATCAAAGATTGAATTGAGATATTGAGAGACCTAAAAAGGCCTCTCAATACTTTTTAAAAGTGATTATTTTGTCTTTAACGTGTGCTCACTCATGCCTGACTCTACAGATTTATCTTATTTTCACACAAAATGTAGTCGATATGTGTAACAACGCCCCTGACAAGTTATTTAGCGCAACACATTTTCGTTAAAAAGTTATGCTATTTTAATCAGGATGGAGTTGCTTTTTTGATAGCTTTTGTTGTTTTGCTTTTACTCCCACTTTTGCATGCACAATTCGAAATTTACATGTTCGCAAACAATGCGCCGTGTTCATCCAAGCGTAAAGAGATAACACACAAAATTGGTACCAAAAGATGCGAGACGAGTTATATACTCTTTCTGAATATGTATACTAATTTGAGGTTTATGAATTGGTTTTCTTTTTATTGACATTTTTCTAGGTGTCTAGTTTTTTTCCGACTCACTCGGTAGTTAATAAGTACAATTGTGACCAAAGTCACATGTGGCGGGCAAGGCGGTCTTTTTTGCGGGTTTCAGAGTTCTTAGGGAACGAGAAGAGAGGAGGAACCTTTACATAAGTTCCTCCTTTTGTTTTATACAAATAATTCTTCCATACAGAGTAGTCATAATCAATATTTTTGTGAACCAAAAGGAGTTTAAAGAATTTAGTAGGGAATTGTTATATAATGGACATTGTAAAATACATTGCTTGAACTGATGAGATGGTAAAATGGATTGTACAATAGATAACGATATAATTGATATTAAGAATTTTTTTACAAAATTATGATTGCATTATTAACGAAGGAGGCCTTATTTCAATCATTGGATACGAAAGTGAAAGACGGAAATGAAAAACGGATAATATATGCTGTAAACGTTTTTGCCTGTACTCAACATGCTGAGGCACGTAACTAGGATTTTTACGGGAGGGTTCGAAATCTGCAAAAGTGGACCAAAAGGTACATCAAAATTTTTTCACGTCACGCCGGGCGAGGAAAAAAGTACATCTAAATTTTTTCACGTTACGCTGGCCGCGCCGATAACCGGAGGGGGGGGGGGTTAGGTGTTCAAAATTTATTCTGCCTTCTGCCCTCAAGAAGAGTACATGTATTAGCTATAGGGGGTAAGAGCTAAGATCGGCCCCAAAGAAATTGATAAGCAAAAAATAAAATAAAATTTTGCATTTTTTTTGGGAAGCGACCTGCGTCGCAGGGGGGCTCCCTCTGTGTCGTCCACGATCAGGGAGCAGGTGCGGGGTAGTGGCGGCGGTCGCCTTCGGGTTCGTTCGAACCCCCGAACCCCCCCCCCCTGGTTACGGGCCTGTGCTCAAAGTACGTCTGTATGTTTTTTTTTGTTTTTTTTTTAATGATATACCCGCACCGGTATGATATAGTTTTTTTTTATATACGTGTGGCTGTATTGAACAATAATTTTTAAAAAATGGGCGTGTGTAGGCGGCAACAATGGCGAATTCTTTATAAAAATTTGTATAAAACAAGTGACGGGCAGCATGGAAAACCATTTATTACGGACAAAACACTCAGTACCTGAAAAAGCATTGATCCGAAATGCAGACAAAATATTCAGTGACCGGAAATACAGACAAAACATGTATTTTCAGTGACCAGAAAAGAAAAAAAAAAAAAAAACATGTTCAGTGAACTGACAAACGAACCTTCAGAACAACGAGTACTTTTAGCACATTAAAAAAAAAAGAATTGTGTGTTTTGTTTGTTTTATTCATTTATTTATTTTTAACATACAACCTTTGTGTGCATGGTCCTACAATATAACCCATTCAACAACAAATACAATCTTAGATGGGAAATTGTCCTCGTAATTATTGTAACCTGAATGCAGAGTATTTCAAGCACTTTCATTTTTTTTTCTCGTATTGTTTGGAAGAAATACAAACATACCTATTAACAAAAACATGTCATTTTCACACCTTTCTACGATCTTCGATGGTCATTGACTTGCTCATTCTAATTTTTGGTAGATGAAATGATATCCTTACATTTGAGGC
>CALNVZ010000174.1:9695118-9710170 GCA_940671915.1 Paracentrotus lividus
TTCTTCATTTGGCAGCCATTTCAAAAGTTGTTATGTTCTTTTCGGACGCCCTGTATATATAATATATATTAATATATTATAATATATATATATATTATATTATAATATTTTATATATATTTATATATATATATAATATATATTATATAATATTAAGTATTATATAATAATACATATTATATATTATACAAATGTCCTGTGATGCGTTAATTTTTTTCGCCCATCTCTATCTTCGCATTCGATGAATTTCTTTTGAAAGGGAGTTTCACAATCGTTGCTCATGAACAGTCTGTGTTTTTTCGTCCCTGTTTCAGAACGCACTGATGAGATACATCTTTTGTCACCATGACATGACGAAGTGTGACTTCGGCCTTTCAATTTGAAGATGCGTATGCTCCTTATTATAAAATCTATGATTTATTGTTTTGGCATTCTTCTTATCAACTGTTTGTTATTCATTATATATATAAATATATATATATATATAGAGAGAGAGAGAGAGGAGAAGAATCTATATATATTTATACTATATATAATATATATATTTCCATTTGACCATCCTAAACTATCTTGTCAAGGATGGGAAAGAAGAGGAGGAAGTTTGGAAGTGATATCAGTGATTTCGGGGGGGCGGGGAGGAGAGAGTGAGAAAGGCAGTAGTGTAAAAGTGATGCTGAAAGAAGAGAGACGGAGAGGAGCCAGGAAAGTACGAGGTGTCGGTCCAGGACTTATCATAAGCGGGGCGGGGAATGGTTATTTTTTATATTCGCAGTTGGGGGCGGGGGAGGTGCTGCGGGGCATCCACATCTGACAGGGGTTTGTAGCTCATTCAGTTGGCTTTGGCCAGTAGATCTTCGGATTAGAGTAATACCATGTCTGAGGGGAGAGAGAGAGAGAGAGAAGGAAAACGGTTATTATAAACATCTTGGTATCTTAAGTAAATTTTTTTTTTTAATTAACGATTTTTAAATTCATTAAAAGAGACAAAGCTATACACCCCACGGCCCCTCCGCCCCCCAAAAAAAAAAATAAAATGGATAGGAGCTATCACCTTTTTATTACTTTCAAAGAGGAACACATAATTATTTTTTTTCATTCAATTTATTTCATATTATTTAAGAGAAATATAATCCACCCCCTTCATTTGACCCACCGCAACAAAAATCCAAAAAACAAAAAAAAAAAAAATAAAAAAAAAAATAATCACTCTACACCGCCCCTGCCCGAGCCCTAACTAAAACAAAGTTTTCCATTTATATTATTAAAATTTTAATCTAATGACCTAACAACACTATTTTAATATTATTAACAACCAAACCTGGTGTCTAGATTTGACGGACATAATAATCCGACATTAAATATATAAGACGTTGTTGTGTTAGCATAATACGCGTGTCGATCAACACACAAACCTGTGACATAGGCAAACGCACGAGACATCCAGCCTAATTTGTTCAAACACATGAAAACCCACTCTCGAAGGTCCATTGCGAGGTTTAAAATTGTGCACTCGGGTCTAAATACGATTGTTCTCGCCAAAACTCTGCTTTTAAAATCCAAACATATTTCAAATCTGATTGAATCCATTTTGGAGACTGAAAATTTGAGACTAAAAAGTCCGAACAAGCTTATTTAAAATATACATTGTCCAAAAGCTCTGGCAAAAAAGCAAAAATGACTTTGAAGAGTTGAAAGTTAGGTAGAATGAAATTTCATCTTTCCGTCAGTGTACTGCATATCGCGCAGCTGAATGAGCTGTAGATAGTTCCTTTGTTTTTCATCCCAATTTTAATTTATGTAGACACGAATCACTTATAATAATGGATAATCCATCCACCTTTGTAATTTCCATGGCAGACTGACTAGCATACAAAAGCTGCGCACCGCACGATACAATATTGATGTACGTGCTGCGAAACAATCGAGGCGCGCATCATAGTGCTGAGTGACCATAGCTACTAATGAGACAAGTTGCTTCCATCTCCGATTAGTCAAGAGTTGACTTATGACGTTTCGTGAAACGCCCCAGTATTTCTCTACTGCTAGTCTTACACAGCCCTCTCTCTATCCCGGTGCACTAATACCGAAGGTCCATGCACTGTCAACATCCAGATCAGTATCCAGAGACATATAAATCATTGTATAAATCTTGTGCAGGAGCTGATCGTTTCTACGTCTAATCCGACATCAATTAACGAACGAGACTGATTACAAAAATTGGTTCAAAGAGGAGGATTTCTACCTTCCTATACTTCTTCAGCCATTAGTGGAGATAGTAGAATAAGTAGAAAAATGCCATCAAGTATAGATTTCCCAAGATTTCTCTTCTTTTCTAAACCGCATTCGATCGCAAATACTATTGAATTTCGTGTTAAAGTTCAGAAAAAAAAGCCCCAGGATCCATAGCCATAGTTTAATTTTTTAAATTTTGATGAGCATTATGAACCGAATGCCACTAAATAAAGTAGCGGGTACGTACCAGGTTATAAATGCTTGATACAAAACAGTATTAAGTATTGATATAATACAAGCTACAAAAAAGGAAGAGGCAAGAGAGGGAGAGAGGAGGGAAAACACCCTAATTAAAAAAAAAATGTATAGCCCATCTCCCCACCCCCCGGCACCCGGCCCCCCCCACACACACAACACACACACTCAGGCGGGTAAGAACATATGTGTTCGCCGATTTCTCCGGAAAAGGTGGCACTGATATTTAGGTCAGGTAGGAGAAAATCCGAGAAATCATTAAAATATGGGTCATATTAAGCATCCCCAGACCTATAATGAGATAGTTTTCAATTCCTATAGGACAAATCCTAAAAAAACAGGTCTCGATATGGTGCAATACCTACATGCAATAATGGACTGACATTGATGTAAGGAAAACTCCTCGAAAATGCTTGGAGTTCCACTTTATTAAATCCACTTAATATAAAAAGAACCAGTTATATTATTTATAAAGTAAGCGGTTCAGAATCATACGCAGGACATTATCCAAAAGAGAGTTTTAAATAACGTCGATGATACCCATTAAAGGGCATTAGCATTTTGTGGGACACACTGTAGAGTCGATCGTCCATCCCCACCCCCAGTTTTGTGTTGTTGTTTTGTTTGTTATTGTTTCGTTTTGATATGTTTTTTATGTGGTAGGGGAGGGCACGCTCGGCCCCCCTGGATACCGCTGCGAGAACATTTTAAGCAAACTTAAGTTTATGGGGAAAATTCTTCTATGGTGGAAACTCTCTGCGACTCGGACGATCAGGACTTTTTTTTTTTCAGTCGCCGAGACTGATACAAAGTTCCGTCGCGGAGAACTATTCTGCATATTTTTTATTCTTCAAAGTAAGTTCCCAATTCGTCTCAAATCTCGTCTCACGGCAAGTGAGAGATACACAATCACTGTATACCATATGGACCCTACAGATCAAGTTAGAGGTGAAGTCAGGAATAATAAGATGCGACTTGCAAGGAGCTGCCGTTATTACAATACAAAACTTCGCTCGATGTAATAATAAATAATTATTATCTTATAAAACGTCCTATGTGGAGTCTTTAAGAAACATTGTATAATGCATGATATACCAGTGCGCATAAAAAGAGGGTAATCAATTTTAGAGGAAATCGTCATAGTGGTCTAATTCCGGAATCAATATTTCAGCAATTATATGATAACAATATAATTAATGATTAACTATTTACCTTGCGATGATATCTTTTCTTGCGTTATATTAATCAACACATATTATTTGAGTAAATTACATAATAGAAGATGACAGGGTACAAAATTCTGTTTTTTGCAAGATTTGATAAAAATGAGAACAAGACCGAACTCGAACGTATATCACTGCTTAATTAGTGTTGCAGATGATGCGTAGATCACAGTGAAAGCACTTACCGGTCTTGGATCTGTTTCATTTTCTCAAAACTTTCAAATGGATTGTACCTATTCTTGCAATTGCTCAAATCATGTGTGAATCTGTGATGCTAAGAAATGGTATCGCTGTAAAAGGCGAAGATTTCTTCTCATTATACGTTTCATAATAAATACCAAAAATAAACGAAGCTTGAATACATGCAGAGTCCCTTTAAAATTGACTACCTTCATTCTTTTAATTTTATACGACACAGACTTATACCACTTTGATTTATGTTGCTTTATAATGGCGTGAATCATATGAATAAAAATTGCCTGTGAGATTAACAGATTCGGTTATTTTCAGTTTAACGTAAATCTAGTACCTGGTATGAAACAACAGCGCAATTGAAATCGAGCGGATTGTTATATTACATATCATTATTAACGTTTGATATCAGTATCAATACCAATCAACATGAGGAAGTGATAGTGTCAAGACCTACTATTTGGGAGCTCGTGGGCTCTATATTACACCTAAGGCACTTTGAGAGGGAGATAATGAAATATAAGCAGCCCTTCCAATATATAACACGTGGTGTTATCGAAGTTTATTGTAATTCTATCGTTTGTTTCATGCCCTATATAAGCTCATGATTGAAAGATTTTGTGTTGAATTAAACATTTAAATTATTGCATTATTAACGAAGGGCCTTTATTTCAATTATGCTGATACGAAGTAGCGGAAATGAGAAAACGAATAATAGGGATGAGCTGGTAATTATGGCCCTGGGTGGTAATATATGCCTTTGTCTTTAGAGCTTATAATTCTTTGTGCATACACACTGAATAATTTATTATTTACACAGTCGCCTAAGTAGCTAATCTTCCTACTATGTAGAAATGAGAAAAAATAAGCCATTTACATGAAATTTTGCCTTAGGGATTAGCCTAAAATGACGGCAATTACAATTCTATTCGTTGAACAAGTGGCAAGTTCGCTTTTAATGTAGGGTGGTGATATCATAATTAAAATCCTTTAAGATGCAATATTTTGATGCAATCTGAACAATTAGGAAGTAAAAAAACACACACAGAACTTTCCACCTAATATCTTCCAATAGTAGAGCTGTAAAGGGGATCAAACTGAAAATGTCATTTGGGAGGAGTATTATGGCCCCCACATGCATAAACAGTGTTAAGCAGATAAGCATAGATGGGGAACATTACTTGTACGATTTCTGCTACATACACATAATATAAGATATTCTTTGTATGCAAAATCGTTCAAGCATTTTGGACTGACACATTATTGATAAATCATGTGTGGTGGCTTGATAAGTGTATTAGGAATTACCCAACAACATTTATTATTACATACTATCATATAATTAGCATAATATCTTGATTCATTACAGATCACTAACAAGAGGGGCCATAAATACCCCAACCCAGTGGGGTAATTATGGTCCCAAAGTTTTAACATAATGATAATTAATAGCAAATGAGAGTAGCAGGTTTTACTTTCTTAATTGTTATATTATAGGTAATAGATTGACTTGTATTTTACATAATCAGAATATCATTGGACTTTTCATTACATTGTGTAGTAATAGGAATTGTTGAAAAAGGGCCATAATTACCCGTAATGTCGTCCCCTATATGACTGTAACGTTTTTGACCTGTGCTTCAACATGCTCAACAGCTACGTCTGTAGTGTTTTTTTAAGTGATATACCCGCACCCGCGGTATGATATAGTTTTGTAATATACGGTGTGGACCTGTATTGAACATAAAAAAAAATGGGGGGGTGTAAGGCAAACAGTGCGAATTCTATATAAAATTGATATTAAAAAATTGACGGGCGCGGCACGGAAAACCGTTATATACGGACAAAACACTCAGTGACCTTGAAAAGCATTGATCCGAAATGCAGACAAATATTCAGTCGACGGAAATACAGAAAACATGTATTTTCAGTGACCAAGAACACAGAAAAGAAAAAAAAAAAAAAAAATGTTCAGTGAACTGCAAACGAACCTTCAGAACACGAGTACTTCTAGCACGTTAAAATAAAAAAATGTTGAAAGTGTGCTTTTGTGTGTTTTATTCATATATAATTTATTTTTTTAATGCATAAGGACACCATTTGTCGTATCTCGATCCTCATGTCTCAATATAACCCATTCAACAACAAATACAATCTTAGTATGGGGAAAATTGTCCTCGGTAATTATTTGTAACCTGAATGGAGAGTATTTTAAGCACCTTACATTTTTGCGAAGCAGGACCCTTAAAATTGGCTTGTTTCAAGTTATTGGCCCTCTGGCTCTCTAATGTAATGTCAAATTCAGCGAAAACGGTTGTAAAAGGTCACAAATTTCTTTCTTCTTTCCTCTTCTGCTTATATCATTTATTCATTTCATTTAATTTATTTATTACTTATTTATTTATTTTTTATTATTTATTTATTTTTCTTTTTTTAGCTAAGATGGTATCATAATTGATTCAGATAGGTCGAATTGCTGTCACATTATGTTTTGTTTGTTGTTATTGTTTATTTTTTAACAGAGTTTGCGACGTTTGGCAATTTTTCAATACAATTAGTAATCTAAGTATACCAAACTCTACCTTTAACATTATAAGAAATATTGCAGTATTTTTTTAGTTATTTATTTCTATAAGTTTTTTTTTTTTTTTGCACTTACAGTTGCCATATCAATTTTCATGTAAAACGTTTAAAAGCAGGACACGGGTGCTTGCTTCAACATTATATATTATTAGCATAAAAAGTTTGAAAATAATTCTCTTTATTAAATAGAAGAATGATAGCGCGTAAATGTTTGACTATTGAACTACTACATTTCGCATCCACAAGACACGACGCTACTAAATATCATATATTCTTATAACTGTCGATTTAGTCCCAATCATTACCAGAGAAAATGATTATTCACAATTCTATTATACGAGTGAGTCAGAAAAAACTAGACACTAAAAAATGTCATATAAAAAAAAACATCCAATGCAACCCTCAAATTATTATGCTATTGTAAAAGAGTAACACTTCTCCCGCTATCTCTTTTTGGTACCATTTTTTGTTGTGTGTTATGTTTTTACGTCTTCGTCATGACAACGACGCATTGTGTGATTATGTCAATTTCGAATGTGCAAGAGTGGGGGATACGATTGCAAACAACCAAAGCGGACAAAAAAAATTCAACTCACATTCCTAAATAAAGTTAACATAACTTTTTTGTAACGGAAATGTTTTGAGCCAAATAACTTGGCAAGGGTTATTGTTACAATTATCAGCATAGATTCTATGATATGAAAAAATTTAGATTGCATTTTGTCAAGTAATCACGTAATGAGAAACATCAAAGTTGTGAATTGAGGGATATTGAAGAGACCTAAAAGGCCTCTCAATACTTTTTAAAAGTGATTATTCTTGTCTTTAACGTGTGCTCACTCAATGCCTGACTCTACAGTTTATCTTATTTTCACACAAAATGATAGTCGAATATGATTAAAACGCCCTGGACAAGTATTTAGCGCCAACCAATTTTCGTTAAAAATTATGCTATTATTAATATCAGGGAGGAGGTTCTTTTTTGAAGCTTATTGTTGTTTATGCCTATTACTCAATCCATTTGCATGCACAATTCGAAATTTACATTGTTCGCAAACAATAGCGCCGTGTTTCATCCAAGCGTAAAGAGAACACAAAATTAGGTACCAAAAAGATCAGAGGACGAGTTTATACTCTTTCTGAATATGTATACTAATTTGAGGGTTTATGAATTGGTTTCTCTTTTATGACATTTTTCTAGGTGGTCTAGTTTTTTTCGACTCACTCGGTAGTTAATAAGACAACTTGTGACCAAAGTCCATGTGGCGGGCAAGCGGCTCTTTTTTCGGTTTCAAGTTCTTAGGGAACGAGAAGAGAGAGCGAACCTTTACATAAGTTCCTCCTTTTGTTTTCATAACAAAATAATTCTTCCATACAGAGTAGTCATAATCAATATTTTGTGAACCAAAAGGATTTTAAAGATTTAGTAGGAATTGTATATATAATGGACATTGTAAATACATTGCTTGAACTGATGAGATGGTTAAAAGGGATTGTTACAATAGATAACGATATAATTGAATTTAAGAATTCTTTCACAAATTATTACAGATTTTGCATTTTATTAACGAAGGAGCCTATTTCAATCAGGAATACGAAAGTGATAAACGGAATTGTACGAATTAATCATAGCTGTAAACGTTTTTGCCTTGTACTCAACATGCTTGAATGGCACGTAACATAGGATTTATTACGGGAGGTTCGAAATCTGCAAAGTGGACCAAAAGGTTACAATCAAAATTTTTTCACGTCACGCCGGCGAGGAAAAAGTACACTAAATTTTTTCACGTTACGCTGGCCGCGCGAATAACCGGGGGGGGGCGGGTTAGGTGTTCAAAATTTATCTGCCTTCTGCCCTCAAGAGAGTACCATGTATTAGCTATAGGGGGTAGAGCTAAGATCGGCCCCAAAGAATTGATAAGCAAAAATAAAATAAAAATTTTGCTTTTTTTTGGGAAAGGACTTCGTCGCACGGGGGGGGCGCCTTACGCTGTGCTCGCCGTACGATCAGAGGAGAGCGAGTGCGGTGGTAGTCTGGGGGAGATACGTCTGCGGGTGGTTCGTTCGAACCCCCGAACCCCCCCCCCCTGGTTACGGGCCTGTGCTCAAAGTACGTCTGTGTGTTTTTTTTTGTTTTTTTTTTAATGATATACCCGCACCGGTATGATATAGTTTTTTTTTATATACGTGTGGCTGTATTGAACAATAATTTTTAAAAAATGGGCGTGTGTAGGCGGCAACAATGGCGAATTCTTTATAAAAATTTGTATAAAACAAGTGACGGGCAGCATGGAAAACCGTTTATTACGGACAAAACACTCAGTACCTGAAAAAGCATTGATCCGAAATGCAGACAAAATATTCAGTGACCGGAAATACAGACAAAACATGTATTTTCAGTGACCAGAAACAGAAAAAAAAAAAAAAAACATTTCAGTGAACTGACAAACGAACCTTCAGAACAACGAGTACTTTTAGCACATTAAAAAAAAGAATTGTGTGTGTTTGTTTGTTTTATTCATTTATTATTTTTAACATACAACCTTTGTGTGCATGGTCCACAATATAACCCATTCAACAACAAATACAATCTTAGATGGGAAATTGTCCTCGTAATTATTGTAACCTGAATGCAGGAGTATTTCAAGCACTTTCATTTTTTTTTCTCGTATTGTTTGAAGAAATACAAACATACCTATTAACAAAAACATGTCATTTTCACACCTTTCTACGATCTTCGATGAGTCATTGACTTGCTTCATTCTAATTTTTGGTAGATGAATGATATCCTTACATTTGAGGCACCTTTCTGATATTCAGTATTGTTCATTTCGAGAGGAATGAAACTGAAATATTGATTCTTGTTTAATAACCCATGTACAAAGTCTATTCGTTTAAAAAAAAAAAAAAAAAAAAAAAAAAAAACGTTTCTAAAATCAATATTGCCGATTAAAATATCATGAATCTTATCAAATTAAAGCATATTATGCCTCCAAAAGACTGACCCAGAATTATTTTAAGCATTACATGTTATGCTTCAATGATCACAGAAAGGTGAAATGACATTAATTTGCTGTTGATAAATCACAGGTTATTGTCTTGCCTATAATTTTAGGTATAATTTGTTTGATATGTTTAATTCCACCTAGAAAGAAACAATAGAAAAAATAAAAAATACTTGTACTCATTATATCATGAGGTTAAATAATTTTGCATGCAACTTGTAAATCATCTTAACAATTTTTTGGTTTGTTTGTTTGTTTGTTTTTTTTTTTTGGGGGGGGAGTATGGTTATGATCATTGAAATTTGTGTAAATAATTGAAGATTGTTTTTATTTCAAATGTATGCTTCAATTACAAAGCTTTAGATTTCACGCAATCCACGACGCGAAATTGTCTCTCCCTGCTTATATCGGGGCGCTTTCCTTTCTCATTAGTAAGGCTCGATTTCCCCCAATCAGACGAGTCCGCGTCGTGGATGAGAAATCTAAAGTTCCCCAATGACGACGTGGAACTAGAAAAAAAAACTCTTTGTTTTTAACGTATAATGTAGACTTAAATTTGATTGTTTACTTACATATCACCATTCTTCTGGAGAGAACGTCTCGATTTTATTTTCTCAAAATTTCGATGTCTCATGCTTCATTGAGTACAAAGTATATATGTGAAAAAATATGCAAATAGGAATAAAGTTAATAAAAATGAGATAATCTAGAGTAGTAGTCATGGTGAAATAAGTCAAAACATTCTTGTCCATACCAGAATCTCAAGCATAGGAAATAAATACTACACACCAAAGGAATTTACAGAAAATTGCGTATTTGCTGAGAAAAGAGCAAAATGAGCATAATTTCTGTATCTGGACGGCCTGTGGAAAGTTTACGGGTATATCATGTGCACGCGATTCGCACCGGATATGTGTGTGTATGTTGTGCCGTGACTTGTGGCGATATAGCGGTCTACTCCAAGTCTCAATTTGACGGACTGTTTCGATATTTTTTCAACATTTCTTCTGAAATCATTATCGAAACGTGAATATAATCTTGTATAGGCATATGTATATGTTAATGGAACAATGTGAGGACATCACTTAGAGATTTGTCTCAAATTCTTTTGGCTGTAAGAACTCTAGCTTGGCTTTATATCCAGATGAAACTCTTCGGTCAGTGAAGGAATATTAATGAGACGGTTTATTTTGAATATATTTCACAATTTTACCAAAACGTTGTAATTTTCCTGTTGCCAATCATGCATAAACGTATGAAACCGATGATCTATTAGGCCTTCATAAAAATATTTTTTAATGTATCTTTTCAAATATCTTTCATAAAGAAGTACGCATAACCCATTTTTTCTGTAATAATAATGACCGCTTTATAGAAATGAGTAACTTTTTCTAGTTGTTACAAGGCTCTTAGTACACGATATTCTTTATATTTCATGACTTTATTGAACAGAATTCAATGATTCACATCGACAGACAGTTTTAGGTATAAATGAATAGTACTTTCGTGAACAAGCCTATATATACAAACATTAATAAATATTAAAACAATAATGATGATAATGCCAGTTCGAATAGCAATTATTAAAAAAAAATCAAATACTTTTGCAAATATTAAATGCCAATTTTCCACAAATAACAAAAACATGGAGGGGAAAAAATCACTTGATCTTGAACAAGTCAAGCCAATAATTTATAAGGAGGCAATACATGTACTTAGTATTTCTAAGTACATGTATAAGTATACTTCAGCGTTAATTTCCTGCTTGTGTTAAAAGAATAATTTCCCAATTAAACTATTAAGTCGGTATAGAGTTATTACTGAGAGGATTTATTTTTGGATATGTTTCATAATTTCATCAAAACATTATAAATTTCCTGTTGGCCAATAATGCATAAACGTGTAACGATATTAAGCCAATGATCAATTACAAAATATTTTTTATGTATCCTTTCAAATATCTTTCATAAGGAAGTATGCATAACGCCTTTATTCTCTAATATGACCGCTTTATGGAAACGCATACCCTTTTCTAGTTGTTACAAGATTATTTTTACACGATATCTTATATATTGCATGTTTTAATTTCTACATATCTACTCATTACGTCCTTTTTAAAGGTATTCATGAGCATTACCTTTTGAAAAAATGTAGGTAGGTATATTTTAATCATTTCACTATGTAAACGTGTATCAATGTGTCTGAATAAATTATACAATTTAAGTTTCTTTCCTTACGATTTAAGCTGATGCGGTGTTAAAAAAAAAAAAAACTGATCAAAATAATGTAGGTGTAATTGAAATTCGTAGGTATAAATCCAATTTAAATGATACTTTAATGAACAGATGAGAGCATCATTAGAAACATGCTTAATACATAACTATATGGATGCATATAATTTAAGCATGTTTCCATGCGCAGATGATACTTCATGTCTTTACATGATTATGTCACAGAATGAAATAATAATATTATTTATATAGAAAAATAAATAAATTAAATGAATTAAATAAATCGTTTCAACATTCGTCCAGCACGATTCAAGAAGCAGATGATATTCGTTTCCATCATGTCACCAATTTTTATATGCCAACACATTTTTGTGCATCTTTATTAATTACCAGGTAGTAAACTGGAAGTGCAAGTATATTTACACATTAATATCATACTTCAGGAATAGGGAATTTAGAGGCAAGTGGAATGGCAGGATTTTGACCACCATGTTTCCCAGTCATCAACTAAAGACTGCCTTCCAAGCCTTTCCATGTTTACGTTCAATTGGCTTCATCTTTTAAAACACGACTGACAACATTGTCGCAAAGGTTCTGTGGTTCAAGTTCATAAACTGTATCTTATATGTCACGAAACCCAGCTTCTTCCATTCAAATTATTGTAGTAAACAGAGGCTATATGGTTTGTTCAAAAAGGATTGTCCAGATTTACCTCCACCAATTCTTGGTTTATCTTGGAGAAAAATCTGAATTTAATGTCTTGGAGTTACATTCTCCTTGGATGTTCAAGGATCTTGAATTTAAATTTCAAAGACAATTGAAAGAATTGAGCAACTATAACTTGTTGGCGTATGAGAAATCTTTTTTCTCATAATTAGGAAAGTATGGTTATCACAACCTTGAGTATTGCCACAATTAATATTTCTATTCTCTGTACTTTGTATTAGAATCCCTCGTTTCCCTTTCTCAAAGAGTTGAATAGAATTTTTTTTCAAATATTATGGACGGCAGGGACCGCCAGAGTGAAGAGGACGGTATTTATGTGTAACCAATACATGGAGGTGGCATAAAATGATTGATCCTCTAACTTTGACTAATGCCAAATTGATTTGTGGTGAAAAATTCTTTTGATGTAAAATTTTTATGCCCTTTGGAAATCTATCGAATTATCCGTTTTAATTAAATTAATGATGATTGTTTCTGTTCTGTGGAATTCCTTTGTCCAGAATTGTGCTTTCTCAAATCATTTTGTAATATTCAACTTGCAGAATCTCTCGTGCATGGTATATGTATAGAGAGGAAGAAACTGTAGAAATTTTATGGTCATAAATTTTCAGATTGAGTGCATGTCAGTCGTCTTTTGTTCAACAGGTGTATTCGCTCAAAATCTAATCCTTACTTATTTTATGAATCTGGTTTGATAAAATTGTTATTGCCATATCAGACTTATTCAACCCTCCATTACCAGGTCATAAACTATTTGAAGGAATAGTTAGTTTTGGCTACCTTCTTGTATTAGAAAGAAATTCCAACTTTTATAATTAAAAATATTACGAAAATGTTTAAGAATTTTGATGTTGAATATTTGGTGTTCACGAGACCATAGTTTCAAAGCTTTTTACCCACAAAAAAAGTTCCAAGGAGTTGGCATATAATATTCTATTTGGGTTCCCATTCTCCTGACAAAGATATTTGTTTGGTGTGTAATATTCCTTGTACCTGTAAAATTCTGACTGGGAAGAAATCCATACTTCTAATTTTTTCTGTACTATTTGACACAAATTGAGATCATTTTACTTTAATTTTTCCATAATTGCTTATGCTTTAAATGGTTCTTATAGATTAAAGAAGAGAGATTCTCCAAATTGTTCCTTGTGTGATAAAAATGAGCGAAACAATGGTTCATTTATTTTGCGAGTCGAGGCAGGTTGCTTCCAATTTTGGCAAGATCTTTTAGATGTAATTTCACAGAAATGTGGGAACTCCTCAAGTATCTAACTTATAATTGTTTTGTATTTGTAATGATACTTTTACTTACCTACTTGTTTTTGTTGTTGAAATCATTAATTTTATACCTGCAAGTTTAATAACAATTCCTCCCAACTTTTATGTGCATTCAAAACGCTTTGCTAAAGGAACAAAAAAGAAATCGAGTATTTTCAGCCAAAAAAGAGCAAACAATTCACATTCTTAATTTTAAGAAGTGGATGTTATACATATATGATTTTTCTCGTTCTTACTCACTGTATTTGTTACTCTTTTTTATTCTACATGAGGTCACAAAAACTTAAAACGGGGAAGGTTTAAAATTGGTATTTCTATTTTTTTTATTTTTTCTTCTATATTTTTGTTTTCCCACAAAAAAAAAATTAGGGGTATTGAATTTTTTGGGGGCCCCCAATGGGGCGGGGAGGCCTTATACAGTATAACACTTAGATACTGTACCAATCTATATTACTTATTCTCTCTGTATAATTAATCAGTGTATCCTCTTAAACTGTACCTAATATTTTAATTTTACAGTAGGCCTATTACTGTTGTTCAAATGTGTTTGGCTGTTCCTTCCGCAACCCTCGACAATACCTCTTTTGTACAAAGGACATGTATGAGACCCCTGTTATACTGATTTGGTCTTCGTTTGACCCTTTTTTTATGTTATATTTGCTGATTTATTATTTTTGCTTTTGAATATTCCAATTGTGTAATTGAATTACTTGTATAATTGTGATTCTGTATTCATTGTTTATTAAGACAAAATTATTTTTAAAAATTTTTATTGTATAACTCGTCGTTTTTTATCAGTTTTCCGAAAGTTGATTTCATATCTGTACAATAAATTTATAAAGTTATAAATTTTAGACAACAAAAACAATTTTTTTTATTATTATTATAGAAAGTGTAGTTTCATGATAACCCTTTTACCGCCTGAGCTATTCAATGAAAATTATATTCTCAATACATCCGCTTTTAAGTACATGTGTATCCATAATAAGCAGTATTTATTGATAGTTATGCTTTGTTTGTTGTTTTTCAATCTTTCCAATATCATTTTAAAGAAAAACACATGAAAGATAAGCCCTAATAATTATGGGGAAAAAAAATCTTTTAGTTCATGATAATAAAAAAAAAAACTGCAGATGTCTTTGGTTTGAAATTTTTGCGACACATAAGGAGTAATTCACAGATTACATCTTTGTCCTATTTTTTCACCAAAAAAAGGACATAATGTTTATCTTTTTTTCTCTCGGCACTACATAACAATTTTGTTTATATATCCTGTCAACATTACCGTGTGGCAAAGCTTAACTAGGTGACCTTAAACACTTTCGCTA
>CALNVZ010000174.1:9734417-9745455 GCA_940671915.1 Paracentrotus lividus
ACAATTGTAATAATCATTTTCTCTGTAATGATTGGGCTAAATGAGTTTAAAAATAATGATATTTGTAGCGTCGTGTCTGTGGATCGAAATTTAGTAGTTCATGTCAAACATGTTACGCTATTTTCAATAAAGAGAAATTTCAACTTTTTTATGCTAAAAATTAATGTTGAAAGCAAAGCACCCCGTGTCCCTCTTTTAACGTTTTGCATGAAAAATTGCATGCAACTGTAAGTGCAAAAAAAAATAAAAATAAAAAAAATAAATCATAAAATAAATAACTAAAAAATACTGCAATATTTGCTTCATATAATGTTAAAAAGGTAGAGTTTGGTTATACTTAGATTACTAATTGATTGAAAATGCCAAACGTCAAACTTGTTAAAATAAAACAAAACAAAACAAAACAAACAAGGGTGACAAGCAATCGACGTATCTGATCATTATGATACCATCTTAGCTACCAAAAAAAAAAAAAATAAATAAATAAATAAATAAATAAATAAAAGTAAATAAATAAATAAACAAAATAAATAAATAAAATAAGCAGAAGAGGAAGAAAGAAAGAAATTTGTTTACCATTACAAAACCGTTTCGCTGAATTTGACATTACATTAGAGAGCAGAGGCAATAACTTGAAACAGCCAAGAAGATTTTTTAAAGGGTCTGCTCCGCCAAAATGAAAGTGCTTGAAATACTCTCCATTCAGGTTACAATAATTACGAGGACAATTTCCAATCTAAGATTGCATTTGTTGTTGAATGGGTTATATTGTGGGACCATGCACACAAAGGTTGTCTATATGTTAAAAATAAGTAAATGAATAAAACAAACAAAACACACAATTTTTTTTCAAACGTGCTAAAAGTATTCGTTGTTCTGAAGGTTCGTTTGTTAGTTCACTGAACATGTTTCTTTTTCTGTTTCTGGTCACTGAAAATACATGTTTTGTCTGTATTTCCGGTTACTGAATATTTTGTCTGCATTTCGGATCAATGCTTTTTCAGGTCACTGAGTGTTTTGTCCGTATATAACGGTTTTCCGTGCCGCTGCCCGCCACTTGTTTTATACAAATTTTATAAAGAATTCGCCACTGTTGCCTACACACCCCATTTTTTTTATTGTTCAATACAGCCACACGTATATACAAAACTATATCATACCGCGGGTGCGGGTATATCATTAAAAAAAACACACAGACGTACTTTGAGCATGTTGAGCACAGAACAGGCAAAAACGTTTACAGCATATATTATCCGTTTTTCATTTCCGTCTTTCACTTTCGTATATCCAATAATTGAAATAAGGCCTCCTTCGTTAATAATGCAATAATGTTAATGTTTATTGTCCAAACAAAAATCTTTCATTTTTTTTTTCTCATATTGTTTGGAAGAAATAAAAACATACCTATCAACAAAAACATGTCATTTTCACACCTTTCTACGATCTTCGATGGTCATTGACTTGCTCATTCTAATTTTAGGTAGATGAAATGATATCCTTACATTTGAGGCACCTTTCTTGATATTTCAGTATTGTTCATTTCGAGAGGAATTGAAACTGAAATATTGATTCTTGTTTAATAACCCTGTACAAAGTCAACGGAGGAAATTTTCAATTGAAGTCTATTCCTTTAAAAAAAAAAAAAAAAAAAAAAAAAACGTTTCTAAAATCAATACTGCCGATTAAAATATCATGAATCTCATCAAACTAAAGCATATTATATCCTCCAAAAGACTGAGCCAGAATTATTTAAGGCATTACATGTTATGCTTCAATGATCACAGAAAGGTGAAATGACATTAATTTGGTGTTGATAAATCACAGGTTATTGTCTTGCCTATAATTTAAGGTATAAT
The DNA here is from genome assembly GCA_940671915.1 of Paracentrotus lividus. Lineage (NCBI taxonomy): Eukaryota > Metazoa > Echinodermata > Echinoidea > Camarodonta > Echinidae > Paracentrotus > Paracentrotus lividus. The sequence continues at coordinate 9,736,274 of CALNVZ010000174.1, forward strand.
TTGTTTGATATGGTTTAATTCCACCAAGAAAGAAACAATAGAAACAAGATGAATCCTCGACCGCGCGCGGTCGAAATATATGCCTCCGCCATTGCGAGATCAGAAAAATATCGCACATTCATCTATTCATTTTGCTTTATAGACCTTTATTGACCTTGTGACCCCAAACCTATTCAGACCATATTCCTCTGGTGATAGATACTACCCTTAAATTTGAAGTTTATTTCTTAATTGGTTCCCGAGATATCGCAATGACAAACTCAATACATGGATTTTCACATCTTGACCTCGGTGACCCTTGACCTTTGACCTATATAATCCATAATCTAATCAGATCATCTTCCTATGGCGGTACATACTACACCTAAGTTTGAAGCTCATATCTCAAATGGTTCTTAAGATATCGCGATAACAAACTCAATACATAGAATTTCACTATTTGACCTTGACCTTTGACCTTATACTCCAAAATCTAATCAGATCATCTCTTCCTATAGTGGTACATACTATCCCCAAGTTTGAAGCTCATATCTCAAATGGTTCTTGAGATATCGCGATAACGAACTCAAAACATAGAATTTCACTATTTTTGACCACCGTGACCTTGCCCTTTGACCTACATACTCCAAAATCTAATCAGACCATCTTCCTATGGTTGTTCATACTATCCCCAAGTTTGAAGTTGATATCTCAAGTGGTTCTTGAGATATCGCGATAATGAGCAAGCGCGGGACGTACGGACGGACGTACAGACGTACGGACGGACGGACAACCCGAAAACATGATGCCTCCGGCACCATCTTCGGTTGGGGAGGCATAAAAAGGTATCCAGTTAACACCCATTTGTCGCTTACATGTAACAAGACACAACAATGCCTTCAGACATTCAGAAACAGTATGTTCATGTAATGTTATTTCGCTGGCACAGCCTTAAAAAAAACACATCATTTGTTAATTCAAGGCAGCTAATTGATTTTCCTCTCACTTAGCAAGCATTATTCCCAATAGAAAGCTGGCCAGGTGTCTTATCGAGGTCTGTCACATTCAATTAGTAACATAGACTGTAGACTCTGATGTGTTTCAACATTAATGTGTTTTGCATACATTGAGTGATTTCACGTTCGGTGTTGGTGTTGGTGTTAGTGTTAGCAGAGTGAAATTCTGCTAAAATCGAGCTCAAACACCGAGCTCAGATCTAGATGAGAGTCGATACCGATATCCCAATACGCGCGGATCGATAGCCTAACACCGTCTGAAGAAAAATGGCGTCGACGCAATTCGTAGCGAAGTACCGGTTTTGTTGTTTGAAACTGTTCGAATGTACCTGAAGAAGGCCCTAAAAGGTTAGAATCATACCAGTAAATCGAAAATTAATCCTTCTTCAAACCTCTCTTTGATACAAATTTACCTCATGATGGATATTTTTTGACGGAACAGTAAGTTTACAGTTCATATCTCGGGCAGTTTTTTGCAAGCAGCAGGAAATGGAGCGTTACCTAGTTCACATCAAAGCCAGTCCGGGCCGCGCAGCGCGTAGCCCCCAGACCCTATAATTTCGTACATCGGTTCAGATTAGCAGTGATTGATCACGCCTTTTGTTCCTAAAATATAGATTGGGAACACATCCATGTTGATGATATTTGTACCCTGTACGATTTACTACGGAATATCTTATTTCATATTTTCTAATCATTTTTTCCAATGAATTTAGATGAAATTTCTTGGACCCTTGTTAGGCTCATATCAATTCTAGTTGTAAACTTAAGGGGAAGAGGGCGCTATCACTCTACGCAAAGCGAACGCGGCCATAGACTTTTTGTAATTTGCACAGTTTTTTCACTTTGTTTTCGTGATTATGGCTAGCAACTACCTTTTCAAAGAAATGATCAACTTGAATAAATACGCTAAGAGTCTGAATTTTTCAAAAATAGGAATAACTTATTGCAAAGGGGAAAAAAAGTCCTGTCACTTGAGTCAATTCGAAATCCTAGTAAGATCAAATTCCTGTACCATATGGCCAATTTTGCTCTCAAAAAAGCTCATACGCTGTATAGTCATCTTCCTCCATTACGCATAATTATATTACACCTTAATGATCAAGCAGTTGTTAAAAGCTTGAATTATCAGCTTTTCAAATATGGTACATTCATTTCGATTGGTTAAAAAAAAGTCCTGTCACTTTGAACATTATCACAAACGAATCTTTACTCGATGGGTCAATATTTCTGCATATCACATGCATATCGTATGTGGACGGCGTCTTCGCAAGATGTGACAAGATCACTATTTATATCAATAATCGTTAGGAACATCAATCTATGTGAAATAAAGATTCTGATTACAACTTTAGCACAATGGTGTTATAGGCTTGCCAAAATGTCTTTTCCCCAATCTGGTCTGAAGCATCTACCTACGAAAACTATGATAAAAGTTCAATTATTTATTTCATGTCCATGACGAATTTCCTCGAATGGATCGACTGATAATACCATTTTACCGACAGGGAAGTTTTCTTAGGCGAGTTTTTGTACGCTAAGTAATAATTGCATGCAGTTGTCAATCGGTCGCTTCCCGCCGTTAGCGCGGGTTTGAACTCTTTGATGCAAGACTTTTTGAATAATTGTAACTACATATTATCTTGATAATTAGTTTTCTCTCTAATACTGTACTATATGATTTGAAGCTCAAGTATTTCCAGGGCCCCTGATGCATAAAACCTACCACTATTAATGGGAACTGTGCCATCCATTGTAACTACATGTACCATGGTAACATTGCTTAACAGCCTATCAAATTTAAGGTTTCCTTGCGAGTTTAACTTACATGTAAGTTTTATTACAAGGAATGAAAGACACATAAGCATTTTTTTTTTTTTTTTTTGCTATAACTTTATGATTTCTTTTGAGGATGGAATTATAGCTAAGAATACATTGTGAATTATTAAAATTTCTGAGGTTTTGTCTATTATGGAATGTATTCATACAATGAAATATCTACAAGTTCCCTACAAGGAAGAATGAAATTATATGTCCCTGTACCTTGTTCACATGGAGTTTGAAATTCCAATGATGCAATCAGACATTGTATCATTCTTTAAACGGATTACCGAAAGTCTTCTGCTTTTTTAAGAGACCGAACTTAAAATTGAATAATCAGAGATAACTCTGGCTCTAACCTTCTTCTGAATGTAGTAGGACCTTGCCTTCTTTTCCAACCTGGTACAGATTTTACCATTTTCTTCCCATTTCTGTTTTTTTCTAAAGAGAATGATTGCAGAGTTGATTCTTGTTTCCAATTGGTCTCCACTTCTCCTTTTTATTTTCTCATTCTTTTTACATTTTCTTATAACTCTTCTAAACCTTCTTCTGCCTTGCATCATTCTACACTCCTTCAGACTTTCTTTCTTCCTTCTCTTCTCCCCTTTCTTTCTCCTTCCCCCTCTCAACTAATCCCTGCCCAATCATTCACCTCCTAATACCCCTTCCCTCTTCTTGGCACCCCACCCACTCCTCATTCCCCCTCCCTTCCTCATTCCCCACTCACCAGATCCCCATCCTTCCTCATCACCTCACTGGCTCTAATCCTCTACCTGGCTCTAATCCCCTACCTCAAACTTGCCCCTCTCATCTTGGACCCCCTCTTTCTGCACTGCCCCTCCCTACCCTTCCAAATCGCTTTAATCCCCTCCCTCCTCATGACTCCTCCCTATCAGCGTACCTAAATGGATTGCTGTAACCCAGTTTTCAAGCTCGATCTGGTTGTTAGCTTGTAAGAGGTTGGCATCTCCAAAGGCCTTGTATCCCCTCCTCTTCCCCGTCCCTTCCTCTCCATTCCCTGATCCCCTACCAATGTATTACACCCCTCTTAATCCCATCTCTCACCATCCCCTTACTCTGATTTACCCCCCCCCCCTATCCCCTCTTTTCCTCATCATCCCTCTATCCCTACCTCTGCTTTGCCCCTGCCCCCATTTCTCCCTTTTCTCCCCAATGCCCCTCCCTTCCTTTCCCCATCCCCTAATCACCTACCATTGCACTGACCCCCTATCTCTCCTCATATCCCATCCCCTCCCTCCTCCTTACCATGCTTACCCCTCCCTAAGAGCTTACCTGAATGGATAGCGGTAACCTAATTCTCCAGCTCAATCTGGTTGTTAGCTTGTAAGAGGTAGGCATCTCGGAACGCCGTGCTCAGGCAGAAGATGTTATCCCTCTTCGGATGTTCAGGGACAGCCTGCGCTAGACCATCCTCCACAACTAAAACAACAACAATCAGAAAACAAACAAGGCTAAATAAATATAAAAAACAACAATAATTAGAGAAATTCGTGCCATGAAGGAAGGTAAAGAAAATGTTGAGTTATGAAGATAACTATATGACCTAAAAAAGAACTTGTCCATGACTGTCACAACTAAATCTATAAAAAAAAAAATTAGTAAATCATAGCAAAATAGGTATAATCAAATTTGTTGGTGCTTTTGTGACATGCATATTTTTGGTGTGTTTTTGCAAATGTTTATTTTTACATTGCTATTTTTTTTTTACCATTAACCTGTTGTAGTTTTAGTTATGACATGTAGGCCTGAACTATGTTCTTGTCAACACTTAACATTCAAGGCATGTCAAAACTAAAACTACGAAATAATTCACCGCGACATCAACAACAAATAGTCATAGGTCACGAATAAAACAAAACCAATCAGAAAAAATTTGAGTCTAGTCATTGATGACAACTGATGACACTTGTTCCATGCAGACTTTACATACCAGACAAGTCAACAAAGGTTCCAAAACAAATACTGCGGTGGATTGATTATAATCAGTGACTGCTAACTTAAAAACCCCACATGAGCTACCTATTAACTTCTTGATAAACAGTGCTGACAGGTAAGAATATTACATCAATTGTCTAGACAGAGTTAATGCTTTCATCATTCCTACTATGATGCCTTCCATCTTATTCCTTTTTTTTAATCATGATATTTAGAGCGATATTATAGCTTTGATATAAAAACAGGGACAATTTTAATGAATTTAGGAAAATAGGTTTCTTCACTTTCTTTATTATGTAAAATATGTACTTTCTCTTGTTGTTGGTTGTTAGTCTAGTCACTTTTTTATATACTATATATTTTAATCATTCATATGAAAAATACCCTCTTCCCAAATGATAGAATTTGCTCAAATTGTGCTTTACTTAACTTTGATCAGTAATCAATATTAACTACTTCACAATACCAGGTGTAAAATTAAGAATACATCCCATATAATATTTCCATCATTAAAAAAAATTGATAGATAACTGGCATATTCAAACAAATGGATGGAGGGGAGCAGAAAACTTGTTAGATCCTCGATCTCCACTCAGGGTTGTATTTGCAGAGGTTATCTTGATAATCTGTGCTATTGACTATGAACCAACAAGTGGAGAACGGTTGATTGTTTACCGAGTATGTGCCGAGGTTCCGTGTTCTCGTCAGGAGCTGTCTTCTCCGAGCAAGCGTAGAATAGCAACATGGTGCCCTTTAGACAAACTGTGAATGGAAAAAGAAACATTAATTAGAAATTAGAAATAAGTTCAGATTTAAAAGGCTTTTGCTTTTTTTTAGCAGTTTGGATTGATGTGAAATTAACATTATAATGTTTGATTATCTCTACATGTATTCAGACTATTGGTCAAAATAATTTTTTTTTTTTGCTGCTGCAAGTGAGATTTTGTTGACCCACAGTATTCCTATGCGGATATACTATTTGAAAGAAGCAAAACTTTGAATTATCTCTATTGAACCCAACCACTATTTCAGTGAAGATCTCAAAATATATGTAGAATGATCATTGAAAGCTGTAAAAAAAACAAAAAAAAAAACATTGTCGTGAAAAGAATATTCCCAGCAGTTTTCACTCACCCCAATACTCTTTCCATGATCTCTTATTGACCCTCTCCAGCTTGCGTTTCCTCTGCACCAACATGCTCTTAATAACATTGAGCCATCCTGCCTTCCTTGTAGCTCCGCCCTGTTGGTAACAAGACGCCTGGCTATGAAGAGAGCTTAGAGATTGGCTTTCCTCCTCACCCTCTTCTACATGGTCATCCTAGGAGAGAGAGAGGGAGAGAGAGAGTGGAAGGTAATGTTAGGATAGACAAACTAGATGAATCCTCGACCGCGCACGGTCGAAATTTATGCCTCCGCCATTGCCAGATCAGAAATATATGGAACATTCATCTGTTCTATTTTCATATACATGTATACAAATATGTCTTTGACCTTGACCTTTGACCCTTTAAAAAGCCTCAATCTAATCAGATCAGTGTCACTCAAGTATGCACACATTTACCAAGTATGAAGATGATTAGTGACACGGTTCTTGAGTTATTGTGAGAATCGAGCTATTTTCACCTATTTATTGACCTCTGTGACCTTTGACCCTATGACCCCAAAATATTACCAGATCATTGTTAGCCCAGTATGCACACATTTGCCAAGTATGAAGATGATTAGTGAAATGGTTCTTGAGTTATTGTGGGAACGAGCTATTTTTACCTATTTATTGACCTCTGTGACCTTTGACCTTTGACCTTGTGACCCCAAAATCTAATCAGATCATTGTCACCTCAGTATGTATACATGTACCAAGAATGAAGATGATCCGTCATCGTGAGAACGAAAGTGGGACGGACGGACGGACGTACGGACGGACGGACAACCCGAAAACATAATACCTCCGGCGAGACTTCGTCGCGGAGGCATAAAAAGAGGTGGTCACAATATCTGCTCCAATTTAGCATGTCTAAGCATGGGAAATATATGATGCAAGTTTTACACTATATCAAATAAAGAGAAATTGAAAAGTGGTCAAAATACCTGCCCCATTCAGACAAAAGTTGCAAAGTTAGCTCAGTCAAAACATAGAAAATGAACAATGCCAACTTTACACTGCATTAAATAAAAAGAAAATAAAAAGTAATCAAATTTACCCCGAGACGAAAAGAAGCTCTTGTCCTTTAACCCTATTATGACTGGGCTTTTCAAGAGGAGATTTTGACGGGGGGGGGGGGGTCAATTTGACCCCCCTGAGATCTCGGCCACGGATGGTCCGATCGCTGCGAAATTTTGCGCGAACATCGCTGCACATGTAAAGGGTGTCGCTGGTATGTTTTTCTTGAAAAAAAAAATTCATGTATTTAATTTATGCTAATTTATGTCCGATTTTTTCGAACTTGTCAAAAGTTGCAGGACACTTGAAAGAAAAAAGTCACAAAGTGCCGGTTTGCGATTCGCAGCGGTTGCGCGGCAGTCGCGGATTTCGTACAGGGGGGTCTAATTGACCCCCCCCCCCCCCCCCCCCCCCCCCAGTCAATATAGGGTTAAACTGTGGTGAAAAACTGCTGACATACCATATCGCACATCTTCATAATAAAAAGGGGCAGGTAAATTTAATATAGGTTTCTTTTACCAATTAGTTTTGAGAAATTTGTCTAAAGGTGGACTTAAATATCGCCCTCCTACCACCCCTCCCCCCTCCCTCCAACCAACCCCCTTCCCTTAAAAAACAAGCCATTTTCACATGTACAATGACATCTGTGACCTTTGACATTTGACCTCATAACTTACGAAATCTACTCATTTCATTATCCTCCATAATGCACACATGACCAAAGTTTGAAGTTGATCTGTCAAACGGTTCATAAGTTATGGCAAGAACAAGCCATTTCATGCATACAATGGCCTCTGTGACCTTGACCTCATGATCCCACATTTAATCAGTTCATTGCTCCTCCCATATGCACATATTACCAAGTTTGAAGATGATCCGTTACACAGTTCTTAAGTTATTCACGAGAACAAACTATTTTATGTATACAATGACCTCTGTGACCTTTGACTTTGACCCCAAAAATCTAATCAGTTTCATTGCCCCTCCCATATATGCACACATTACTCAAGTTTGAAGTTGACCCGTCACACAGTTCTTAAGTTATTGCGAGAACGAACCATTTTCATGTATACAATGACATCTGTGACCTAACCTTTGACCTCATGACCCTAAAATCTAATCAGTTCATTGCCCTCCCATAGCACACATTACCCAAGTTTGAAGTTGACCCGTCAAACGGTTTTTAAGTTATGGTGAGAACGAGCCATTTTCATGTATACATGACCTCTGTGACTTTGCCTTTAACCTAATGACCCAAAGTCTAATCAGATCATTGTCCCTAACCATATTGCATACATGATCCAAGTTTGAAAGTGATCCGTCAAACGGTTCTTAAGTTTATCGCGAGAACGAAAACGGGACGGACGTACGGACGGACGGACGGACGGACGGACAACCCGAAACATAAATGCTCCGGCACCACTTCGGTGGCGAGGCATAAAAATAAAAAATACTGTATCATGAGGTTAAAATAAATTTTGCATGCAACTGTAAATCATCTTAACATTTTTTTTTTTTTTTTTTTTTTTTTACGGGGGGGGGGTATGGTTATGATCATTGAAATTTGTGTAAATAATTGAAGATTGTTTTTATTTCAAATGTATGCTTCAATTACAAAGGTTTAGATTTCACGCAATCCATGACGCAAAATTATTGTCTCTCCCTGCTTATATCGGGGCGCTTTCCTTTCTCATTAGTAAGGCTCGATTTCCCCCAATCAGACGAGTCCACGTCGTGGATGAGAAATCTAAAGTTCCCTAATGATGACGTGGAACTAGAAAAAAAACTCTTTGTTTTTAACGTATAATGTAGACTTAAATTTGATTGTTTACTTACATATCACCATTCTTCTGGAGAGAACGTCTCGATTTTATTTTCTCAAAATTTCGATGTCTCATGCTTCATTGAGTACAAAGTATATATGTGAACAAATATGCAAATAGGAAAAAAAAGTTAATAAAAATGAGATAATCTAGAGTAGTAGTCATGATGAAATAAATCAAAACATTCTTGTCCATACCAGAATCTCAAGCATAGGAAATAAATACTACACACCAAAGGAATTTACAGAAAATTGCGTATTTGCTGAGAAAAGAGCTAAATAAGCATAATTTCTGTATCTGGACGGCCCGTGGAAAGTTTACGGGTATATCATGATCATGTGCATGCGATTCGCACCGGATCTGTGTGTGTATGTTGTGCCGTGACTTGTGGCGATATAGCGGTCTACTCCAAGTCTCAATTTG